>JBCEWE010000347.1:0-102500 GCA_039877035.1 Silurus lanzhouensis
TGGGAACATCTCTTAATTATCAGATCATACACCATGAATAACCACGACTCTGAGACTCGCTCATATTGAACATGATATTTGAGAACACTTTGTTAGTCAGACATGTTCCTGCATTGTTTAGGTTTCATGGTGTACTCATAAAGCCATATAATCCTGTACATACACATCTACGTATATTTTGTGAAATACGGTCATTTTTAACCAGACATCTACAACAAGCTCATTTCAATATATATATATATATATATATATATATGTGGCTGAATAATAAAATTCAGGATTGGGAATTTCAGCTCTGGATCTCCTGGTACTATTGTTCAAATTCTGGCAAAAACACACGTCTTATCTTCATGGTTATCGACTTTAATGAGTAGTAGGCACCTTTCCAGTGGTTCCAGTAAATTCCTGTATATGCAGGTACCCCGGTTCCCCATTTGTACACACCATTGGGGTTGGAATGGTGGCAGTTATCAAACCAAAATCCTCCTTCATATGTCTTTGCACAGTTGTTGATATCTTTGTCGAAAGTTCCAAATGCTTTCCCGTTGTGATACGCTAGAGAGTCTCCTGTGGAATAAAAACATTAAGGAATAAGGCACAATTCCATGAATTTGAGAAACTGGAGAAGAAAACAGCACCAGGAGTTTTATCCTTCAGACAGTTTTGCTCTGCAAACATCAAGGACAGCTTGAACTTCTCAATGCTGAGAAGTGACCATGGTAGAAGGTGATCATCCTTGGCTAGGTGTGAGACCTTACACCATCATCATGCTCTCAGGCCGTTCATCACCTCCACATCATGCACAATGTCCTGAACATACACAGGCAAGTTGCTTCCATCCTCATCTCCCTGACTTACAGTGCCCTCCACAATTATTGGCACCCCTGTTTAAGATGTGGTCGTGGACTTCTAAAAATTCTCCTTTTTTTTAAAACAACATAGAACCCAAATGCAAAAAAAGAGAAAAATCCAACCTTTCATTTAAGTACATTACTTTGGTGGTAAAAAAATCACACATTTAGAAAAAAAAAACAACCTTGAAATCATGTGTGCCACAATTATTGGCACCCCTAACAATTCCTCTGAAAAATTTAATTTTTTAAGATGTGTGTCGACCTTCATAAGTCAGGCAATGGCTACAAGAAAATAGCCACTCGCCTTAACTTGCCGGTATCTACAGTCAGAGGAATCATTAAGAAGTTTAAAACAACTGGAACAGTGACAAACAAGGCTGGAAGAGGTCCCAAGTTTATCTTGCCACAACGCACAGTGAGGAGGATGGTAAGAGAAGTAAAGAAATTTCCCAAGCTCACCGTCACAGAATTGCATCAAAGAGTGGCATCTTGGGGTCACAGAGTCTCCAAAACAACCATCAGACGCTCTCTACATGCCAACAAGCTGTTTGGGAGGCATGCAAGGAAAAAGCCTTTTCTCACTAACACTCACAAACGTAAACATCTGGAGTTTGCTAAGCGGTACTGGGACTTCAACTGGGATCGTGTGCTTTGGTCAGATGAGACTAAGATTGAGCTTTTTGGCAACAAACACTCTAAGTGGGTCTGGCGTAAAACAAAAGATGAGTATGCCGAAAAGCACCTCATGCCCACCGTGAAGTATGGTGGAGGATCTGTGATGCTGTGGGCCTGTTTCTCTTCCAAAGGCCCTGGGAACCTTGTTAGGGTGCATGGCATTATGAACGCTTTGAAGTACCAGGATATTTAAAATAAAAACCTGATGGCCTCTGCCAGAAAGCTGAAGATGGGTCGTCATTGGGTCTTTCAGCAGGATAATGATCCAAAACATGTGGCAAAATCTACACAAAAGTGGTTCAGCAGTCACAAACTCAAGGTCCTCCCATGGCCATCTCAGTCCCCAGACCTCAACCCAATCGAAAACCTGTGGGGCGAGCTAAAGAGAAGAGTGCATAAGAGAGGACCCAGGACACTGGATGATCTAGAAAGATTGTGCAAAGAAGAATGGTCAAAAATCCCTCTCTCTGTGTTCTCCAATCTTGTGAAATGTTATAGGAGGAGATTAAGTGCTGTCTTGTTGGCAAAAGGAGGTTGTACAAAGTATTAACATCAGGGGTGCCAATAATTGTGGCACACATGATTCAAGTTTTTTTTTTTTTTCTAAATGTGTGATTTTTTTACCACCAAAGTAATGTACTTAAATGAAAGGTTGGATTTTTCTCTTTTTTTGCATTTGGGTTCTATGTTGTTTAAAAAAAAAGGAGAATTTTTAGAAGTCCACGACCACATCTTAAACAGGGGTGCCAATAATTGTGGAGGGCACTGTATGTTCTGAAATCTCAGTTGTTAAAATGCTGGTGGAAATTCATATGTATATTTCAGCTCGAAGCATAACTTCATCTTATACAGACACATTATCAACACAAATATCATCTAAATCTACTTTTTTTAAATTTAATTACATTTCTAGGCTCATTGCAAGTTTCATTTTGTTTCACTGCATTGATATTTTATGACTTTTTTATTACTAACTTCTCTGCTTTATTTTCTTATTTCATACCAAATATTTATGTACGCCAGATTTTCACTGATTAGTTACTTCCATTAGCCTCATAGCTGCCGAGCAAAACTGAAGCAGAAACCATCAGACATCGATGTCCTTCTCCATCTACGTCTTCACTTTAACCACTGACATCAGATACATTTTCTCATTTACACACAAAAAATTCTTTCCAGGAACTTTATTTCATTTTTTATTTGTTCTTTTTATTTATTCATTATAATTTCTGATTCATTATTATCTCTCACCTGCACCTCCGTTGATGAATCCAGAGACGTGCAGCATGTACTTCTCCGACTCGGCATCGATGTAGAAAGACGTGTATCTCGCGTAAACTTTTGCGTGTTCGAAATCTTCAAGGTCCACCCTCAGCTCGTGCTTCTCTCGCCACGTGATCAAAAATATGTTCTCAAGACCTTTTTGATTTGAGCACATTTCAGTATTAAATCACTCTGACTTATTTATTCTACCAAACCTACAGAGATTGTGTTTAATTTGTAAAAATAACACGATAGAGGAAACCTGACCAAGCCAATATTCGCCTGTGGTGTCTCCAAAGCCACGTTTGTACGCTTCCCATGGCCGGTAAAAATTCACAGTGCCATCAATTCTCTTCTGAATCACCTGCAAGGAAGAAGGAAAAAGAAAAAAGATTAGATACTAATCTACAGAATCCACAATTTAAACATCAATCCCAGTTAAAATCCACATACTGTCCATTTCCCTTCACTGCGTTCATCATTTTCAGTGCAGCCCATATCACAGTACACCTGCAGCGGTCTCTTCAGGCCTACAGGGTAGATGGTATAAACTCCACTGTGGATGGAGCCGTTATTGAAAATGTCCTGACAGTCCAGCGGCAGGAAATTCTGGTTAATAACATGGCACTGCACCAGCAGGGGAAGGGCTAGACTCCATAACACGTACATCGGAACCGAAGGAACCGTGACGTGAAGGACGTTCTGTTGTATACAACTCATGACTTGTAGTGCAAAGGTCAACTCTAAGAAATCAGTAAATGCATAAAAAAAAATACACATTAATTCAAACACCACATGTTAATCTTTTTCCTAGTAAATTAACAAGCACTTTATGATGTAGGCTGTAAATTATAAATCCCTGCAACTCATTCAGGGTTAAAAACCGTAAAAAAACGGTAAACGTTTACAGTAAAAAAACTGTAAAATATTAATGGATCAAATTCTGAATAGGTTTTTAATCACAGCTGCATTAGGTTTCGTTAATTCTTTCCAGATTTAATTCATGTACACAAAACATCATAGAGTAAAAGAAGTTTAAATTGCTGGTTAAAAAGTATAAAAAACTAATTATAATTCTTTAAATAAATCCTTGTTTACCTGGTGCTAAACGTTGCCTCCGGGTAGATACCTGATTTAGGGATGTCACCTCTGACATTCAGCAGGATTTTATACCCTTTATCCGCCGTGCTAAATAAATAAAAATAAGTCGATTTATTATCAGTATCCATTTCAGGGATTCAGACCCAATCATTTCCCAGAAACACTGGCGAAAGAAAACACCTGTATTCCCTGGAATATTGGATTCTCCAAAGTAACACTGTACAAAGACAGTAATCAGAGCTCAGGACCAGGCCATGGATTCATTTGAATGCAGCCAATTGTCTGTCCAATGAGCAGGAAGTAGCTTTGTGTGAAATGTTCTATTCAGTTTCTTTTTTTTTATTTTTTTTATGCCCCATGAGGAAACTGACCTTGTTGTTGTGTGGGTTTTATTTTGGATTTCACAGATACACGATTCCCCATTAAAATCTCTCTATTGTTATTCTTGGTTTAAGTTTTGTTTTCAATACAGTCTCATTAATTGTTCTCCACCCATTGCCTGGTGAAGCTCACACTGCCATCTATTCTCCACTTATCAAAAAAACGGTTTCGCATTTTGCAGTTATCTGGAACCCAAAGCAGGGTTAACTCCCCAACACTGGTGTTAAATTACTTTGGATAATGCTGGGATTTTATTGTTTATTTACAACAAAGACCTGCTGAGATATAACAGAAATAATACAGGAGTAGCGCATCGCATTACCTTTCACAGAACACCTGCGATGCACATGGTGTAAACATTATTGTGAATAATAAGTTGATCAGTCACAGCATGAAGTTATGGGAAAGAGTAGTGGAAGCCAGGCTGAGAGAAGAGGTGACCATCTGTGAGCAACAGTATTGTTTCATGCCGAGGAAGAGCACCACAGACGCATTATTTGCTTTGAGAATGTTGATGAAGAAGTATAGAGAAGGTCAGGAGGTGTTGCTTTGTATGTTTGTGGATTTAGAGAAAGCGTAAGACAGGGTGGAGAGAGGAGTTGTGGTATTGTATGAGGAAGTCTGGTGTGTCAGAGAAGTATTTGAGGGTGGTGCAGGACATGTATGAGGACAGTGTGACAGCAGTGAAGTGTGCAGTAGGAACGACAGCCTGGTTCAAGGTGGAGGTTGGACTGCATCAAGGATCGGCTCTGAGCCCTTTCCTGTTTGCAGTGGTGATGGACAGGTTGACAGACGAGGTCAGACAGGAGTCTCTGTGGACTATGATGTTTGCGGATGATATTGGGGGAGAAGAGCCTGGAGAGGTGGAGGTACACGCTGGAGAGAAGGGGAATGAAAGTCAGTAGGAGTAAGACAGAGTACATGTGTGTGAATGAGAGAGAGGGCAGTGGAGGGGTGCGGTTGCAGGGAGAGGAGGTGGAGAAGGTGGAGGAGTTCAGGTACCTGGGGTCAACAGTGCAAAGTAATGGAGAGTGTGTTAGAGAAGTAAAGAAAAGAGTGCAAGCAGGGTGGAGTGGGTGGAGAAGAGTGACAGGAGTGATTTGTGATAGTAGGGTATCTGCAAGAATGAAAGGGAAAGTTTATAGGACTGTGGTGAGACCTGAGATGTTGTACGGTTTAGAGACAGTGGCATTGAGTAAAAGACAGGAGGTGGAGCTGGAGGTAGCAGAGCTGAAGATGTTGAGATGTTTATTGGGAGTGATGACGATGGACAGGATTAGAAATGAGTTTATTAGAGGGACAGTGCATGTAGGACGTTTTGGAGACAAGGTGAGGGAGGTGAGATTGAGATGGTTTGGACATGTGCAGAGGAGGGACATGGGGTATATCAGTAGGAAAATGCTGAGGATGGAGCCACCAGGAAGGAGGAAAATAGGAATTTATGGATGTGGTGAGGGAAGACATGCAGGTAGTTAAATAAGGCAGATGTAGAGGACAGAGTGGTATGGAGACGGATGATCCGCTGTGGCTAAGAAGAATAATAATAGGCAACACAAGATAACCTGTATGAGAAAATGCATTAGAATTTAAAAATTTTACAAATTTGACTCGATTCATAATGCCATGAACCCAATGAGTGGAATTTCTGTTAGGAATTTACCTTCAATGATTTGAAGACTGTTTATTGTCACCAGAGATTTCAACCATGCACATCTCAAGATAGTGATGATTCCATCAGCATGTTGACAGCATGTGCAACTAAAGGAAAAAAAAATGTTGGCTCTTGTTTACACAAACATTTCTGGAGCATACCATGTGGTGCCCTGCCCACACCTCGGCTAGTCAGCCCACACCTCTGTTATACTAATTCCAGCATTCAGTCTGCTCATCATACCAGACAGACAGGTTGAAAACCTGGCCAACAGGAGTTATATCTGCTGCTCAGGACTGTTTTAAATGCACTGACTGGGACATGTTCAGGGAGGTTGCAACCATCACTGACCCCAGAAACATCATCTCGTGCCCAACCAGAAACCATGGAGGTGCTTGCCTTTGCGAAGGCCTGAGACTCTGACCCCAGAGCAGATGATAAGGTGGCCATAAGAACAGCAAAACAGTCCCAGGCCATTAGAGAGGCCACACATGAATAAGCTTAGAGATTCCACAACCACTTGAAGAACAGCAGCGACACATGGCACATGTGGCAGGGCATCCAAGCCATCACCGATTGAAAGACATCATTGCCTTTTATCATTGAGGCCTACAGTTGTTGTGAAGAAAGCTTTAAGCAAAGACAACCCACAGAAAGCTGAGGGACCAGACAACATTCCCAGCAGGGTACTCTGCGGATGTGCCGACCAGCTGGCTTATACTCTTACCGAAATCATCATCTTTATGAGCAGCGGCATTATTCCAGTGTCCTTTGAGGGAACCACCATTGTCCCCCTGCCAAAGAAGTCTTCTATGTCTTGCCTTCACACTTACATCCATCATTATAGGGAGGTGGTAGCTCAATGGTTAAGGCATTGGACCCTGGACTGGGAAGGGCACAATTTCAAATCCCAACACCACCAAGCTGCCACTGCTGGGAACTTGAGCAACTTCTAAGTTGTAATCACTTTGGATAAGGTGCGTGATCTGCATCAGCCAAATGGCATTCATGTAAATGTAAGTTTGCTGATGACCATGGTGGCGCTAATCACTTAGAATAACGAGTCAACGTATGGAGAGGAAGTGTAGCGGTTACTAGACTGGTGTAAAGCCAACAACCTGTTTCTGAAGGTGGACAAGAATAAAGAGTTGCACTTTATGCTCTATCACATGCACTTTATGCTCTATCCCATGCACTTTATGCTCTATTACATGCCCTCTATGCTCTATCACATGCACTTTATGCTCTATCACATGCACTTTATGCTCTATCCCATGCACTTTATGATCTATTACATGCCCTCTATGCTCTATCACATGCACTTTATGCTCTATCACATGCACTTTATGAACTATCACATGCACTTTATGCTCTATTACATGCACTTTATGCTCTATCACCTGCACTTTATGCTCTGTCACATGTACTTTATGCTCTATTACATGCACTTTATGCTCTATCACATGCACATTATGCTCTCTCAAATGCACTTTATGCTCTATTACATGCACTTTATGCTCTATCACATGCACATTATGCTCTATCACCTGCACTTTATGCTCTATTACATGCACTTTATGCTCTATCACATGCACTTTATGCTCTCTCACATGCACTTTATGCTCTATCACCTGCACTTTATGCTCTATCACCCTGCACTTTATACTCTATCACATGCACTTTATACTCTATCACATGCACTTTATGCTCTATCACATGCACTTTATGCTCTATTACATGCACTTTATGCTCTATCACATGCACTTTATGCTTTATCACATGCACTTTATGCTCTATCACATGCACTTTATGCTTTATCACATGCACTTTATGCTCTCTCACATGCACTTTATGCTCTATCACATGGACTTTATGCTCTATCACATGCACTTTATGCTCTATCACATGCACTTTATGCTCTATTACATGCCCTCTATGCTCTCTCACATGCACTTTATGCTCTCTCACATGCACTTTATGCTCTCTCACATGCACTTTATGCTCTATTACATGCACTTTATGCTCTCTCACATGCACTTTATGCTCTATCACATGCACTTTATGCTCTATCCCATGCACTTTATGCTCTATTACATGCCCTCTATGCTCTATCACATGCACTTTATGCTCTATCACATGCACTTTATGCTCTATCCCATGCACTTTATGCTCTATTACATGCCCTCTATGCTCTATCACATGCACTTTATGCTCTATCACATGCACATTATGCTCTATCACCTGCACTTTATGCTCTATTACATGCACTTTATGCTCTATCACATGCACTTTATGCTCTCTCACATGCACTTTATGCTCTATCAACTGCACTTTATGCTCTATCACCCTGCACTTTATACTCTATCACATGCACTTTATGCTCTATCACATGCACTTTATGCTCTATCACATGCACTTTATGCTCTATCACATGCACTTGATGCTCTATCACCTGCACTTTATGCTTTATCACCTGCACTTTATGCTCTCTCACATGCACTTTATGCTCTATCACATGCACTTTATGCTCTCTCACATGCACTTTATGCTCTATCACATGCACTTTATGCTCTATTACATGCACTTTATGCTCTCTTACATGCACTTTATGCTCTACCACCTGCACTTTATGCTCTCTCACATGCACTTTATGCTCTCTCACATGCACTTTATGCTCTATCACATGCACTTTATGCTCTCTCACATGCACTTTATGCTCTCTCACATGCACTTTATGCTCTCTCACATGCACTTTATGCTCTCTCACATGCACTTTATGCTCTATCACCTGCACTTTATGCTCTATCACATGCACTTTATGCTCTATCACATGCACTTTATGCTCTATCACATGCACTTTATGCTCTATCACCTGCAATTTATGCTCTATCACCTGCACTTTATGCTCTATCACATGCACTTTATGCTCTATCACATGCACTTTATGCTCTCTCACATGCACTTTATGCTCTCTCACATGCACTTTATGCTCTATCACCTGCAATTTATGCTCTATCACCTGCACTTTATGCTCTATCACATGCACTTTATGCTCTATCACATGCACTTTATGCTCTATTCAATGTACAGTCCTATTTGTTCTAGTTAGTTTTGTGTTATCTTGTGTTAATTTGTGTTGTGTTGAGTAGCACCTTGGTCCTGGTGCAAAGTTGTTTTATTTCACTCTACTGTATATGGTAGAATGGATAACAAAGACATGATGTAGTTGGGAGGAGTTGGGAAGTTTAGCAGTGTTTATAAAGGAGAACATTGGGAAATGAGAGGACAGAAGAACAGTAGGTAGGATCTAATGTTACATTTCATATACAAAAATTTTCTTTTCAGCTTTGGGAAGAGAAATCGGTAAATAATGGAAAGCGTTTAATAATAATCATGTTTTCTGTAAATTTACAGGTGTTTTGGGTTCAGAATCTCTGCTTTAGAATCAAGACCTCATTTTCTTGAGGAAGCTGGAAAAGACTAAAATGATGGAAAGTCACAGTGTAATTACTGAATTTGTATTAGTTTTTTATTTTATTGAATTATTACTTCAATAAGACTGATAATTTTTTTATTGTATGTTGTTTTTTATAAAACTTTATTTTTATTTTATTTTATTTTGCTTTATAGATCTTAAGAGTTATATTTATATTCATTTTGTAATCTTGTGTACAGTGTAGATTTATTCATTGCTGGAGACTCAAAGCACTTTTGTACGTCGCTCTGGATAAGGACGTCTGCTAAATGCCGCAAATGTAAATTTTATTTGTATTTTTCTTCTCCAGTTCTTGGTGTTTTCGGTGGTCTCTGTGTTCGGGGTTCTGCCCACGCTGGTTGAAAGTACTCCTGTTTCTCAGGATGTTCTTCCAACAGACTGCTCTGATGTTTATGCTAGTGGGCAAAAAGTCAGTGGCGTGTACACAATCTACCCCACAGCAGATACACCTGTCCAGGTCTACTGTGATATGGGCTGTCTGGGGAGCAAAGCTGAAGATGGGTTTTGGACGGTACATGTGGACATGTTTTATTTTTATTTAAATTAAATGCAGTCCAAAGCTGCTGTTTTGCACCAAATTCACAGGAATAGATTTTTGTAATGTTACTTTTCCACCAGGTGATTCAGAGGAGAATGGACGGCAGTGTGAACTTCTACAGACCATGGGAACACTACAAGAAAGGGTTTGGGGACAAGTATGGAGAATACTGGCTGGGTGAGAAGTGACAGCACAGATCATTGGGGTTATTAGAAAGACTAACTACATTCATAATATAATAAAAATACCAGATAATAAGTGTGTTAAAGATCCACTCAAATATGCTAATTCTAATCTAGTTCTAATTAGACCATTTAGGACAGTTCTATTATAAATCAATTCAAATAAAGCCTTATTATTATTCCACGACATGTGGAGACATTGTTGTCTCACAGGACAAAGTTTTATATTGAATATTGTTTTATATTGTAAATGCAAAACGCTTCAGCTCAATGCTTCCCCCATGCGGACAGACTGAGTAACACACTTTATAGACTGTTTATTTAGTAAAAAGGGGCACAAAATTTCCCCAGTCTTTCTTTCTCCTTTTTCTAAAATCATTGATGTACTTCAAATACCACTGCATTATTTACAGTTTATTCATAATTATTTATCAACACATGATTTTTCTTTTATCCCCAGGATTAGAAAACATCTACCAGCTCACACACAAGAGGAAATACGAGCTGAAGGTGGACCTGCAGGACTTTGATGGAGCAACAGCTTCCGCTCGCTATTCCTCCTTCTCTATAGACTCTGAAGCTGAAGGCTACAAACTGCATGTTAGTGGTTTCATCAATGGAAGTGCAGGTGAGAGAGATTGAGAGATTTGGAGAAAACTACAGGAAGTGGAAGCTCAGTAGGTTGGACTTCTGACTGGAAGGTCGTAAGTTCAAATCTCAGCGTCACCAAGCTGCAAGCTAGATCAGATGTTTAAATGAGATAATTGTTGAAAAGGTTGATCTAGTTAAAGGTGTCTACTCAATGCCATAAATGTAAACTACAGAGACAGAGGAGGAAAAACACTGAAGTAAAGTGATGATGCAAATATTGTGCAAATAATCCAGAGAGTGTGTAGTGACAGGTGTTTGTTGATCTGCAGGTGATTCTCTGGCTTTCCACAACGGACAGAAATTCTCCACCTTTGATAAAGACCAGGACTCGTATGCAGCGGGGAACTGTGCTAAAACCTACCTCGGGGCTTTTTGGTACAACAACTGCCACCAAGCTAATCCTAACGGGATTTACCTGTGGGGACGTGATGGGACTCTGTTTGCCATTGGAGATGTTTGGTACACCTGGAAAACCTATGATTATGGTCTCAAGTCCATCGCTATAAAGATCAGACCTGTAGCAGAATGATGAGTTTCTCTTTATTACATCATTGTTCTTCATGGTGTTCTTTTCCTTTCTTTCATTCACATTTAGAGACAGAAGGAAAACACAAATATATCACTGAATAAGAAATAAAAGAATATGCTACGACCTGGTTGTTGTACTGTGTATGATTGTGTAGGTGACAAATAAAAGTGCATTATGAAAAGGGAAGTCGTGCAGCTCAGCATAACGGCGGTGGAACAAGAACACAAACCATGTCGTTGAGTTAAAGTAGAGACACTCAGGAAAATATTACTGTAGAAAACGTACAAAAGTTTTCGCCTTCAAATGAACTTCAGTATCAAAGTAGTGATTTATTAGAACTCTAATGTTCCTGTGATCATTTTTATCACAAGATTCTTCACTTAATCACCTCAGTTTCTGTGTAAAGATTTGAATGTGACTCTCAGCACACTGATCTATTAATAGATTGAGATTAAAGACTCAAACACTGATTGATGTAAATGAGGTCACGTGTGTTGTGGTGAGTTCGAGTCTGGAGTTTCTTCATCATTTATTCCTCTGTAAATGTTCTGCTTGATGTTGAACTGATGTTGAACTGATGCTGAACTGTATGTTGGTGATCAGTAGATGCACCGAGCGCCGATCAGAACACGTGTAAAACAGAGCGTGTGCTCGATCCTGATTGGTGACTCGCTGCGTGTTTCAACGTAACTGGTGAACAACATTCATCGAATATATCCGTCAGAGTTTCAGCTTCATGAGCTGCTGCTGTGCTGTGATCAGAGTCGAGTGTTCTTCTGGTTTAGTGTACACACGGCTGCTCATCAGGAATAAACACACATCGCTCACCTTCACTCTTCTGGAAAGCTGCTTTGAGACGATGTCCGTTGTGAAAAGCGCAATAGAAATAAACTTGACTTGATTTGACTTGACTTGATGATCTGGAACAGTGTTCAGGCTTCTTATTTCCAGTGAAGGGAAACTGTTTATTAGAGCTGCATGTAATTATGACTATTTAGTGCAGCTTTTTATTTTGCTGTACTGCTTTCAGACAATAAAGTTCAATTGAAACCCAACTACCTCCGACTCTGAACCTTTTTGAGTTCGGTTCTGATCTTTTTCTTGCTTCAGTCAGTTTTTTAGTGTGATCTGGTTGCAGGGTGTTGCTGTTGTTGTACATGCATCATTGTCTTTATATTTTCATATCTTTCACAAAGGTTTCTGCATCATAACCAACATATATTTAGCAAATAAAATCACAATTTATTAAGTAGTTCACAGTCGCCTTTTATTTGAACAGATTTGCAGGTTCGTATATTTTCCTTTTAATATCAGGTGGACCTTTTAATTTAAATAAAACTTTAATGTCATAATTATAATATTTTTATCTTTGATGTTTATACACATGTTTATTTTATTAATAAAAAATTATTTGTTATTCAAAATTAATTAGTGGACCCCATGCAGTACCGCTGAGGACCCCCTAGAGGTCGCGCACCCCTGGTTAAAGACCAATTCATTAGAATATTTATCTTGAAACCCATTTCTTTGCTACACCCTAATCCTCAACCTGAATATTTTAGTAAATACAGGAAAAGAGGCTGGAGTTAAGATCAGTGGTGAGAGTCAAAGCCAGTGGTGGGCCGTGTATTTGGTACCTGGACCTTCAGTGAGGACGTACCAGACTTCATCCACCTCCTAATACACCACTATCACATCACAATTATAGAAACCATCAATACAATACAAACACACAATATAACAACACGCTGCATTACAGAGAGACGTTTCACATCTGGAGGTAAAAACCATTTTACTAAAACAACAAACCCAGTTACACTCCAAACCTCCACACTACAACCACAACTGTGCACCTACAACATCTGGAGCAGTTCACAATCAATATTTGTCTAATAACATGACAAAAACATTCAAATGTAAATAAAACACAACCCAATCACCAGAGATGCAGACTCATAATGTGCAGCGCCACCCAGAGGCTGTAATCCAGTGGTACTGCTCGTATTCACTGGTCTGGAAGTGGAGAACAAACCCTTTCCCGGGCTGAGACACGCTAGCGAGCTTCAGGGTTGGTGACCTCCTCACCATGTCTAGCGTTTCTTCTAAATGGATTTTAAAGTCAAGACAAATTAATTTCTCCCTCTGTAGGTGTAAAAAAGTTTAACTCAGATGTGTTTTGATGTGTGCTTCTGTGTAGGACAGCAGAGAAGGCTTTGAAGACCCTGACCCCCCACCAGTGATTAAAGCTAATATTCAATACTTTTTTCTATTAGAGGAGTTTTGTTTCTGTGGCTGTAGTTCAGTTGGACACAGTTGTACATGTAGTGTACTGATCATCTCACTGTATGAGCTGCAGGGCTCCTAATAAAGTGCCAGGTTTATTTCATATACACAAACAAACACAATACAACGTGAGGTAAAATGCTATTTTTTTATTTATTATTTTGCATGTGTGATTTTATTCTGCTTCTGAATTGTGAGTGACAGAAAAAGAGATTAAAAGATTGATGAGAAAGAATCCACCACCACCTCCACCATGAAGAACAATGATGTTATAAAGAGAAACTCATCATTTTGTTACAGGTCTGATCTTCATAGCGATGGACTTGAGACCATAATCATAGGTTTTCCAATGGTACCACACATCTCCGATGGCAAACAGAGTCCCATCACGTCCCCACAGGTAAATCCCGTTAGGATTAGCATGATGGCACTGATTGTACCAAAAAGCCCCGAGGTAGAGTTTAGCACAGTTCCCCGCTGCATACGAGTCCTGGTCTTTATCAAAGGTGGAGAATTTCTGTCCATTGTGTAAAGCCAGAGAATCACCTGCAGATACCAGAAGCTGTTAATATGTATAATATATAATGAATAGATATTTGGTGTCATCCAGATGAGAAGGAGGTTCCCTTTTGAGTCTGGTTCCTCTCAAGGTTTCTTCCTTATGCCATGTCATGGAGATTTTTCTATGCCACTGTCACCTTTGGCTCACTTATTAGGAATAAACTGATAAAGACTTATGATGCTAAAATGTATATTTGTGTATATAAAATGTACAGAAATTGTATTTCTGTAAAGCTCACATTCTTCTTGGTGTGTGCAGTGTGTCTCCCACTCTCACTTACCTGCACCTCCGTTGATGAAACCACTAACATGCAGTTTGTAGCCTTCAGCTTCAGAGTCTATAGAGAAGGAGGAATAGCGAGCGGAAGCTGTTGCTCCATTAAAGTCCTGCAGGTCCACCTTCAGCTCGTATTTCCTCTTGCGTGTGAGCTGGTAGATGTTTTCTAATCCTGGGGATAAAAGAAAAATCATGTGTTGATAAATAATTATGAATAAACTGTAAATAATGCAGTGGTATTTGAAGTACATCAATGATTTTAGAAAAAGGAGAAAGAAAGACTGGGGAAATTTTGTGCCCCTTTTTACTAAATAAACAGTCTATAAAGTGTGTTACTCAGTCTGTCCGCATGGGGGAAGCATTGAGCTGAAGCGTTTTGCATTTACAATATAAAACAATATTCAATATAAAACTTTGCGTTTTGCGTCTCAAAGAATCAGAAATCAGTCAAATAAAAATAAATTATAGATACAGTTACAATGCAGTATTTGTAAATGATATAAAATAAAATATTATTTGTATTATCTTTCATTAATTGGTAAAAGTAGGTACACACACCTTGGTATGCTTTGTGTCTATGTGCTTTAGTCTGTTCATATATGTTTACATGTGAAGCACCGTGGTCCTGTGAGACAACAATGTCTCCACACGTAATGGATTTTGACTGGATTTATAATAGAACTGTCCTAAATAGTTAGAACTGAGAATATGTGAGTGGGTCTTTAACACATTTATTATCAGGTCTAATAACCCCAATGATCTGTGCTGTCTCTTCTCACCCAGCCAGTATTCTCCATACTTGTACCCAAACCCTTTCTTGTAGTGTTTCCATGGTCTGTAGAAGTTCACACTGCCGTCCATTCTCCTCTGAATCACCTGGTGGAAAGGTAACATTTAGCATTTTAGCTGA
The DNA here is from genome assembly GCA_039877035.1 of Silurus lanzhouensis. Taxonomy (NCBI): domain Eukaryota; kingdom Metazoa; phylum Chordata; class Actinopteri; order Siluriformes; family Siluridae; genus Silurus; species Silurus lanzhouensis. The sequence continues at coordinate 15,353 of JBCEWE010000347.1, forward strand.
TTGTTGTCTGGTGGGACACCTTGGACCTGGAAAACGTGCACTGCATATGGTTGGAATGACAAATCCTACTTGACTTAATATTAAAATAAAGATTTAAAATATATAAAATGATAAAATAATTCAAAAATTTGAATACCGTCCAATACCCATCTTCAGCTTTGCTCCCCAGACAGCCCATATCACAGTAGACCTGCACAGGTGTATCTGCTCTAGGGTAGATTTTGTACACGCCACTGACTTTCTGACCTCTATCATAAACATTAGAGCAGTCTGTTGGAAGAAGATCCTGAGAAACAGGAATACTTTCAACCAGCGGGGGCAGAACCCCGAACACAGAGACCACCGAAAACACCAAGAACACCACGTCCTGGGGGAAAAAAAAAAATCAGGTTTCCTTCATATAAACACATACAATTGATAATTTGTCAGAATGAATGTGTTTAACTGAATAAAGCAAAAACTAATGAAAATACAGTAATTACTCTGAAACCTACCATCATTTTAGTGTCCAACTTCAACTTCCTCCAGAAAACGATCCCTCGATTCTAAAACAGAGTTCGTGGTCCCAAAACACCTGTAAATTAAACAGCAATTAAAAGAAAACATGAATATTCTCAGAGCTTCTCACCGTATTTCTTCGATTTTGACTTCATATTTCTCTTCCAAACGCTGAAAGGTAGATTTTTGTAAATGAAACACAACACTAGATCTTACCTACTTTTCTTTACTCCTTTCTTTTCTCGATGTTCTCCTTTATAAACACTTCTGAAACCCCCAAACTACCGCCTATCTCTGTCATACCTTTTCTTCAAAATGGATCTTTCTGAAGAACATCAGAACATTAAACAGAAAAGAATAAACATAAAGTTTGTTTACAAATCGAGAAAGTCAAATGTTGGATTACCAGAAATTGTAAACACACGTGTTTGTGTTTAAATAAAGAATAGGAAATACGGATGATGAACTTGAAGGTTAATCGGTTAAACGCTATCCAAGTGTCAATGACACAGGACATGTCACATGTTTGCTTCTGCACCTGAATGATCTTTGACTTTAGATTTATGATGCTTTATTTTCAACTTAAAAAGAAAAACGAAAAACTAATATTTCTTTGTTTTACTGTTCAGTTCAGTCGAATCCTCCCGCTAATACATTGTAACCACTGAGCTGTTACTTCCACTAAACAAAAGATTTGAGACAACAAAGAAGCTGAAGACGTAAAACTCCAGACATGACCTTCACTGCGAGCTTTTTGCCTTTATAACTGTGGCTAATCAACAAATGTTAATCATTTAGTATTATTTGTACAATTTTGTTGTACTGTCACATATATAATGCTCAGTGTAACACTAGAACTGTGCTGTTGTGCTGTGTTGTGTTAATTCACATACACATGAGCACTTTCTATAGTTCTATGTACAGGTCTGCATGTTCTAGTTAGTTTTATTTCATAATTGTGTAAATTGGGATTGTTGTTTTAGCACCTTGATCCTGCTTAATTCATTTTACTATATACTGTACAAACAAGGCCACTCACTTCTACAACTTGGACAGCAGGATTGGGATAAAAGTGGTTTCTCCAGAGCAAAATCGCACAAACACAATAATTGTAACTCAAATCCAAACCTCAGGACATGGAACCATTCATAGGAAGCCATAAATCCAACCAACGAGCAGGAAGTATTAGTTTAGGTATCGGATTTACCAGAAACTAAGAATAATTTCAAAAGAATCTCCATGAGCTCAGCGAGGTTATTGAGTCCCTGTAAAACAAGCTTTCTATTGTTACCTTTGTTGTTTTAAGCTGTTTGAAAGGAGATTAATTTTCTCAAACCGAGCAAACAGATCGGTGGATGACGCAGTCAACATGGGGCTAAACTACATTCTGCAACACCTTGACTGCCCAGGAACATATGCCCGGATTCTGTTTGTTGACTTTAGTTCGGCTTTCAATACAATAATTCCGGGAATTCTCCACTCCAAACTCCTAAACATCACTATCCCCCCTGCCATCTGTCAATGGATCACCAGCTTCCTGACAGGCAGGAAACAACAGGTGAGACTGGGAGGTGTTACCTCTGGTATTCGGACAGTCAGCACTGGTGCTCCTCAGGGATGTGTCCTTTCCCCACTGCTATTCTCCATTCATACGAATGACTGCACATCAAGTGATCCAACTGTCAAACTCCTAAAATTTGCAGATGACTCCACGCTCATCGGACTCATCCAAGATGGCGACGAGTCTGCATATGAGCAGGAGGTGAAGCAGCTGGTGCTATGGTGCAGTCAGAACAACCTTATGCTAAACAGACTCAAAACTGTGGAGATGATAGTGGACTTTAGGAAACACCCTTCAACACTACTCCCCCTCTCAATATCCAACATCCCTGTGTCATCTGTGGAGAAATACAAGTTTCTGGGCACTACCATTTCCCAAGACCTGAAATGGGAATCAAACATAAATCAAAAGATTTTGAAAAAGGCCCAGCAGAGGATGTATTTCTACGCCAGTTAAGGAAGTACAGTCTGCCACAGGAGCTGTTGATGCAGTTCTACACTGCAGTCATTGAATCTGTCCTGTGCTCATCAATCACCATCTGGTTTGGAGCAGCAAAAAAACAGGACAGAAACAGACTGCAGAAAACTGTTAAAACAGCAGAAAAAATCATTGGTGCCCCCCTGCCCACTCTCCAGGACTTGTACAATACAAGAACCAGAAACCGGGCAGGAAAAATCATTAATGACCCTTCACACCCTGGACACAACATCTTTCAGCTCCTCCCTTCTGGCAGCGCTACAGAACTCTGTTCACTAAGACTGCCAGGCACAGGAACAGTTTCTTTCCCCAAGCAATCACCCTCACTAACAACTGACCATAATTATATTCCCTGCTCAGATCTATAAATACTGCACAGAACTGTCACTCATCACATTATCTGTATATGTTGCACACACTATTGCTTCTATATACTGTACAAAGTTCTATAGTAAACTCTCTCATCATACCAGACACACAATACTGTCATTTGCACTACCATGCACTCCCACACTTTATATACATTACTGGTCTGTACCCCTATTTATTACCCACACTGTCTATACGGTCTCATATTGTCTATACTGCCTCATATTGTCTATACTGCCTCATATTGTCTATACTGCCTCATATTGTCTATACTGCCTCATATTGTCTGTATTGTCTGTATTGTCATGTATAGGTTTTATTTATGTCTGTACTTTTGTGAGTAACAAACAGCTGGAACCAAATTCCTTGTGTGTGTCAACACACTTGGCCAATAAACCTGATTCTGATTCTGATTCTGAAAACTCAACTCCTGGCCTGTTCACACTTTCATCAATTGACCTCTGATATAAAGACATTTTGTATTTTTGCAGTTTTCTGTAAGCAGAGGGAAACAACACTTGGGTTACATGAATTAGTCAGTGCTGGAATTTTAAAAAATTACAAACAAAGGATTGTTAAGAAAATATAACCTACTAGAGGAAATAAAGTAAACCGCAGAACTCTCAAATAACAGCCTTTATATATTTACTTACATTATATTTATTTCCGATTCTCCTTCAGGCTCGTCACAGTGCACCTGCAGTGTAGAACCTCATAGTGGATGGAACTTTTATCTCACAGTCTTGTAGCATGGTGGTGCAACAACATTAGCTGAATGCTGTTGACTGATGATCCGATCTGCTTGATTGCATTACGTTGATCTTATGTTAATGCTGAATATAAAAGCGGCTATTGAGTGACTCTGCATCATCAACTAATCTGGAAAACTGATCGGATCTGTCTTTCCCCACGCAGCATTTAAATAAGGGACATTTTACAAATCCTGCAAAATGAGTAGAATGAAACAATCCAGATTGTATAAAGTGCTATACTGCATGAAGAAAGGTGACTTTAGTTCTTACTTTCAGGTTCACCAACAATAATATTGGATGGAGAGGCAGTATACGTGATGCACGTGTGTTGCAGAGCTCTGTGATATTTGATAGAATATCAAAGAGAGGTGGTGGGGTTTTGTGTGAAAACGACCAGCGAATGCAGACACAATGGCTGGATTGCGTTTACATTACCCTGAGATCTGATCACAATGCATCCTCGTCTACCTCTGGACCAGGACATGCTGATCGGATAACATTCCAATGAGAAGTGCGTTTACACTTGTCTTTCCAATGTGTATGTGGACAAACCCAGACACTGTTCACATGTATTTGCCAGGTGTAAATACAGACATTGCCTTTGTTAGGGCCTTTCAGACTGAGTGGGTGTCTAGCTCCTCCTTAGCAGGGGAATCCGGGATAAAATCCAATGTGGTGGTGAGTGTAACCGGATTTTGGGTCTTTTTTTCTAAGTGTTCCAATTTCTTTTTAATTTTGACTTAAAGTTGAAAGGGGATTTGATTTAAAGTTGATATTGGTAGTTGAGGGGCCTGTCAACTTCTTGATGCCATCATACAGCCTACTTACAACAGCGCTGCAGAGGTCTCGCCAAAAGTGTTAGCATAGTGGTGACATGCACAGAAAGGTCCTGCATATTAACATTAACAAGTTTGTGGTTAAGGTACAATAATTTATTAAAGATAAGACAAGATAAGATAAGATAAGATAAGATAAACCTTTATTTGCCCCACAGTGGGGAAATGTCTGTGTTACAGCAGCGGACAAAGAAATGTGCAAATATATATAAAAAAAAGTAGAAACATTAAAAAAAAAAAAAAAAATTATATTCATTACAGTGTATAAATACAAAGGTGAAAGAAAAAGAGACCACCGATAAGAAGTTACACTTTCAGACATATTGCACGCAGGTAATACTGCACAGTTTTAAATGATTGTTATTGCACATTTATTGCATAAAATACTTTGTTATTGCAGTTAAACAGTAATATCAGTGTATATTTTGGTGACTGGTTCACTGAGAGCAGCTCTGATTGTAAAGTCTAATAGCAGCAGGGAGAAAAGATCTTCTGTAACGCTTCTTCAGACACTCAGGATGTAAAAGTGTGTCACTGAAGGAGCTGCTCAGAGATGAAACTGCTTCATACAGGGGGTGAGAGAAGTTCTGCAGTAATGATGATAGTTTAGCTCCCATCCTCCTTCTCCCACCTCCTGTACAGTGTCCAGAGGAATCTCCAGGACTGAGCTGGACTTCCTGATCAGCTTGTCCAGTCTCTTCCTGTCTGCAGTAGAGATGCTTCTGCACCAGCAGACCACATCATAGAAGATGGCTGAGGCCACCACTGAGTTAAAAATGGTCTTCAGTAGCTCTCCCTGCACTCCAAAAGACCTTCAGCAGAAAGAGTCTGTTCTGTCCTTTCAAACCCAATTCCAAAAAAGTTGGGACACTGTACAAATTGTGAATAAAAACAGAATGAATGATGTGGAAGTTTCATATTTCAATATTTTATTCAGAATACAACAGATGACATCAAATGTTTAAACTGAGAAAATGTCTCATTTTAAGGGAAAAATAAGTTGATTTTTAATTTCATGGCATCAACACATCTCAAAAATGTTGGGACAAGGCCGTGTCTCCACTGAGTGGCGTCCTCTCTTCTATTTATAACAGTCTGTACACGTCTGGGGACTGAGGAGACAAGCTGCTTTGTTAGAAATGTTCTCCCATTCTTGTCTAATACAGGCTTCTAGTTGCTCAACTGTCTCAGGTATATGTGAAAGAACTTCAAATTTTGATGCGTCTGACCACAGAGCATTTTTTTACACTTTGCCACGGTCCATTTTAAATGAGCCTTGGTCCAGAGAAAACACCTGAGCTTCTGGGTCATGTTTAGATACGGCTTCTTTTTTGAGCTATAGAGTTTTAGCTGGCGACGGTGAATGGCGCGGTGGATTGTGTTCACCAACAATGTTTTCTGGAAGTTCTCCTGAGCCCATGTTGTGATTTCCATTACAGCAGCATTCCTGTATGTGATGCAGTGGCGTCTAAGGGCCCGAAGATCACGAGCATCCAGTCTGGTTTTCCAGCCTTCATTTGTGATCCTCTGCCCATCTTGACTTCTGAGAGACACTGCCACACTGAGAGGCTCTTTTTATACCCAATCATGTTGCTAATTGATCTAATAAGTTGTAAATTGATCCTCCAGCTGTTCCTTATATGTACATTTATATTTTCCGGCCTCTTATTGCTACCTGTCCCAACTTTTTTGGAATGTGTAGCTCTCATGAAATTTCAAAATGTTTCACTTTCAACATTTGATATGTTTCTATATTCTATTGGGAATAAAATATAAGTTTATGAGATTTGTAAATTATTGCATTCATTTTTTATTCACAATTTGTCCCAACTTTTTTGGAATCTGGTTTGTATAAATGACCTCAGTATTATTTGTGCAGTCCAGTTTGCTGTTTAAATGAACACCCAGGTATTTAAGAGTTCACTCTCACAATGTCCTTTCCCTGAAAGAGCCTAATGGCCTGCTTGCCGTTTCTAGGAAGACATCACGAAGTAAGGAGGGGTTTTGGAGTCCAGCAGGGTTTAAAAGAGAGAACAGTGATCTAAAAAAGAGAGAAGAGAAGAACTGGATGTAGGATCTAGTGTTTCTTAATCGCTTAACAACAGAGATTTACTTTTGAGCTGTTCAGCTCATGTTAAATCCACAGTCTCTGCTTTAGAATCAAGGCATTGTTTTCTTTAGACTGAAATGATGGTAAGTCACTGTATTTCGATCAGTTTTTACTTCACTAACTTAATCTAATTTAGTCTGACAAATGTTCAATTGTATTTATTTTTATAAAGGTAACCTGATTTTTCCCCCCAGGACGTGGTGTCCTTGGTGTTTTCGGTGGTTTCTGTGTTTGGTGTTCTGCCCCCGCTGGTTGAAAGTACTGCGGATCTTCTTCCAACAGACTGCTCTGATGTTTATGCTAGTGGGCAAAAAGTTAGTGGACTCTAGTCAAGTCAAGTCAGGTTTATTTGTATAGCGCTTTTCACAACAGACATTGTCTCAAAGCAGCTTTACACAAATCAACAGTGAAGGTGAATGGTGTGAATTTGTCCCTGATGAGCAAGCCGTGGTGACTGTGGCAAGGAAAAACTCCCTTAGATGTTATGAGGAAGAAACCTTGAGAGGAACCAGACTCAAAAGGGAAACCCATCCTCATTTTGGGTGACATCAAGAGTTTGATCATAAATCTTTCAACAATACAGAACACTGGAGAGTGAGAACTAACATGATTACTGGAGTATAAGATTATAAGTGATCTTCTTTCTGCAGTCTTATACAGTCTATATGGTTAGTAGCTCCGAGTTTTATGAGCTCAGCATTTGTGATCACCACAGATCCAGCATCAGCTTCTCCATGCCAGAGCCTTTAAACACTCCAGGAGGTCCAATGTCAAACTCCACACATGTAGCGGGATCCAAATGGCACTGGTACGTCTCTAGATGGTTCGGGATGTTTGTGAGTTCGGCATCTACTTCTTCAAAGGTCCGTAATCATCACGAGGTGGGAGGTGACTGGAGCTGGCCAAACCTCAGGGTGTCTCGGGATGGGGAGAGAAGAGAAGCAGTGGAGAGCAATTAGCGTAGCTGCTGTTCATGATATTAACAGCACAAGTTGATAATGTGCATGTGATCAGATGTTCTGGAGCACAAGGTTATGATGTGATGTGTGTTATGTGTAGGCTTTGCTAAAAAGATATGTTTTTAATCTACACTTAAACTGGGTGAGTGTGTCTGAGCCCCGAACACCGTCAGGAAGACTATTCCAGAGTTTAGGAGCTAAATGTGAAAAAGCTCTACCACCTTTAGTGGACTTTGCTATTCTAGGAACTACTAGAAGCCCAGAGTTTTGAGATCTCAGGGAGCGTGGCGGATTGTAGCGTGTTAAAAGACTGGATAGATATATGGGAGCCAAACCATTTAGTGCTTTATAAGTGAGAAGTAATAGTTTGTAGTCTATTCGAAACTTAACAGGAAGCCAGTGTAGGGACGATAAGATCGGGGTTATGTGATCATATTTTCTTGCCCTTGTAAGAACTCTGGCTGCTGCATTCTGGACTAACTGAAGCTTGTTTATTAATGATGCAGGATATCCACCAAGTAACGCATTACAGTAGTCTATTCTGGAGGTCATGAACGCATGGACGAGCTTTTCTGCATCGGATATGGACAACATATTTCTTAGCTTAGAAATATTTCTAAGGTGAAAGAAGGCTGTTTTAGTAACTTGATTGATATGATTTTTGAAAGACAAGTCGCTGTCTAAAATAACACCCAGGTCTTTTACCGTTGAACTAGTGGTTACAGAACATCCATCTAAATGCAGGTTGAGATGCTGGAGCTTCTGTATACTAGTTTTTGGTCCGATGAGCAAAATCTCAGTCTTATCGGAATTTAAAAGTAGAAAGTTATGGGTCATCCAATCTCTTATTTCCTTAACACACTCAGTTATCCGACTTAATTGAGCTATATCGCCTGGTTTAGATGAAATATATAGCTGAGTATCATCAGCATAACAATGGAAGCTAATTCCATGCCTTCTAATAATATTTCCTAACGGAAGCATGTATATTGTGAACAGCAGGGGTCCTAGAACTGAACCTTGCGGCACGCCATAATTTACTTGCATTAGCCTGGATAGCTCTCCATTTAAATCTACGAAATGGTAACGATCGGACAGGTAGGATTTAAACCAGCTTAATGCCTGTCCCTGAATGCCGATGTAATTTTGTAAGCGATCTAGGAGGAGATCATGGTCTATAGTGTCGAATGCAGCACTAAGATCAAGTAAAACCAACAGCGAAATGAAGCCTTGGTCTGAAGCTAAAAACAGGTCATTAGTTATTTTAACTAGAGCAGTTTCTGTGCTATGATGGGCCTAAAACCTGACTGAAATTCTTCAAAGATATTGTTCTCTTGCAGGTAGGAACAGAACTGGGCAGCGACAATCTTTTCTAAAATCTTAGACATAAATGGGAGATTTGAAATGGGTCTGTAATTTGATAACGTGTTTGGATCCAGATTAGGTTTTTTAATGAGGGGCTTAATAACTGCTAACTTGAGGGATTTAGGGACGTGACCTAAAGATAGTGAGGAGTTAATAATATTTAGAAGAGGTTCACCAGTTGTATATAACACTTCCTTCAGTAATTTAGTAGGAATTGGATCTAACTGACATGTTGTTGATTTAGCTTTGGCAATAACATTATACAGCTCTTCCTGTCCTATACATGTAAAACAGTGGAGTTGTGGAGTTGAAGGTAACACTGTCTCAGGAGATGCTGTCAGAGGTTGAACTGCCACAATTGTTTTTCTAATGTTATCTATTTTTTCAGTGAAGAAAATCATAAAGTCCTCACTACTAAACTGTGATGGAACACAATTTTCAGAGCCCTGATTTGTAGTTAGTTTAGCTACTGTACTGAAAAGGAACCTGGGATTGTTTTTGTTGTTTTCTATGAGTTTGCTCAGGTGTTCAGCTCTAGCAGCTTTTAGCGCCTGTCTGTAGCTGAGCATACTGTCTTTATACACAATTCTAAATACCTCCAATTTAGTTTTCCTCCATTTTCTCTCCAGATTATGGGCTGTTCTTTTGAGGGCATGCGTATGACTATTATACCAAGGTGCAGGTGCTTGTTCTCTAACCTTTTTTAACCGGATGGGGGCAACGGTGTCTAATGTGCTAGTGAGGATAAGGTCTATGTTGTTAGTGATTTCATCAAGATTATTAGCAGTTATGGGTTTAGTGAGAAATTGAGATAAATCAGGCAGGTTATTTATGAATCTGTCCTTAGTGGTTGGAACAATAGTCCTACCAAGTCGATAACGTGGTGCAACACGGCTAATCTGCTCTACCGGTAGTGTGTACAGTATGAGGTAATGGTCTGTGATGTCATCACTCTGAGGTAAAATATCTATATCAGTGACGTCTGCTCCGTGGGATATTATTAAGTCTAATGTGTGGTTAAAGCGATGAGTTGGTCTGGTGATGTTTTGTTTAACCCCAAAAGAGTTTAATAAGTCAACAAATGATAATCCTAGAGCATCGTTTACATCATCTACATGAATATTAAAATCTCCTACAAGCAGCACTTTATCAAAATCGATCAAGAGATCTGATAGAAAACAAGCAAACTCTTGAAGAAAATCAGCGTAGGGCCCTGGGGGTCTGTACACGGTGACCAGAGCGAGTTTTCTATGTCTGTCTGAAAGTACAACTTTAAGAACGAGCACTTCAAATGATTTAAAACTGAATCCTAACATCTGACTAACATTAAGAGAGGCAGTATAAATGGTTCCTACACCCCCCCCACGACCAGTCTGACGCGGCTCATGCTTATAAACATATCCTGACGGTGTCGACTCGTTTAGACCCATATAATCACCTGGTTTAATCCAGGTCTCAGTGAGACAGAGTGCTGAGAGATTATTCTCTGTGATCATCTCATTTATAATCAGCGCTTTGGGTGCAAGTGATCTAATGTTTAAAAGACCAAACTTTAAAACTTTTTGGTGTTTGTTTATCTGGCATTTTTCAGTTTTAACTTCAATGAGATTATTTCTGGATCTTGTGTATTTAATTCTTGGTTTTGCTACACGAGGAATAGATACGGTTTCTATAAACTGGGCTGTGTGTGAACTTGTAACTATTTGGTCTGTTGTATGCGTGTTCTCATTGTCGTAAATTTCCTGATGTCTTACCAGTCAGATGGTGTGAAGTATCCTAGAGATGTTATCTGATAGCACTGCTGCTCCAACTCTGCTGGGTGCAGGCCATCAGGGCGGAAGAACCTCGGACGCTCCCAGAAACAGTTCCAGTTATTAACAAAGAGAAGTTTATGTTCTCGACACCATGACTGTAACCATTCATTTAGAGCTAAAAGTCTACTAAACTTCTCAGCCCCTCGCTGGTAAGTGGGAAGGGGTCCTGACACTATGATCCTCGTTGTGGGTGATGTGCTGCGTACCGTCTCCACCAGGATCCTGAAATCCCTCTTTAATATCTCCGTTTGCCTCAGCCTGGTGTCGTTTGTTCCGGCATGAAGAACAACCGCTCCGAAGTTCTCCTTCAGGATCGCGGGTACCTGCGCAGCAACATCGAGAACACGAGCACCAGGAAAACAGCGAGTGTGCACCTTACCTTTAGCTCCGGTAGCGCGGACATGCCGGACGATGGAATCTCCGAGAATCACAGTGTCGCGTTTCGTCTCGCGGAGAGGGGCGAAGCGGTTCTCGGTCGAGATCTCGAAGGCCTGTAGTGGTGGCGGGGGAGACGTCCTCGACCGGGGCTTTGCTTGTCTCTTCCGCCGCTGCCGCATCCAGGGTCCGTGTTGCACCTTTGCCGGAGATGTAGGTGCGCTGGGTCTGGGCAGAGAAACACGCGGAGTTGAGGTGCTGGGAGCGTTGGGTTCAGCCCGGGAATTTACCTGGGACGAGTGCGCGTCCGCCCGGGATGTTTCCAGCGCCGCTTTCCGCTCTCGCAGCCGGGCATGCTTTTCATGCAGCTCGCGAATCTGTTTCTCCAAAACCTCCATCTCCAACGCCAACGTTTGCAAATCGAACGAGTCCTCACCTGTGCTCAAAGTCAGACACACAGCCGGCATAGTGCTCATAATCACGAACAGATTTCAGATACACAAATAAGATAAAGTGAGAGAAAATATAGTGGTAGTCGAGTTTAACTGACTACAGGCACAAGTCAGGAAGACAAACAATTTAGGATTATTAAAAGAGAAAAACACAAACAAACGAATACAAACACGAATACAAACACGGAACTCGCGGCAAACAAGTCAAACACAGGAAGCTACGTCACCGGAAGCCAACTCTACACAATCTATCCCACAGCAGAAACACCTGTCCAGGTCTACTGTGATATGGGCTGTCTGGGGAGCCAAACAGATGGGAATTGGACGGTATGTTAAGACCTGCATCTCCTTCACATGAAATATACAGTTGCACTTAAATTACATATTTCAAACATTATTTTATTGAGATGGAATGCGTTCAGGTCTGCTGTTTTTGAATAGATACTGTGTATCTTTAATTCAGATCAAATCTTAAATGTTACCTTTCCACCAGGTGATTCAGAGGAGAATGGACGGCAGTGTGAACTTCTACAGACCATGGAAACACTACAAGAATGGTTTTGGGGACAAGTATGGAGAATACTGGCTGGGTGAGAAGAGACAGCACAGATCACTCACAGCATATTAAAGACTGACATGAAACACAGAACTAATCAATGTGTTACAGATACATTTGCATATGCAATGAGTTTTATTTAGACCATTTATTGTTTTTTGTTTTTTAATACACTACATATAATTTCATCATGGCCTCTGCAGGCTACTCACACAGATGAGTAATTCTTAGGTTTTTTTGATACCTACTTTTCTCTTATTTCATGTAAATTCTGTTATTTTATATAATTTGTAATACGCATGCAGAAAAAGGACATTGAGTTTGTATTTTATTTTGTGATTCTTTTATATTTACTACTTAACATAAAAATTGTTACACATATTGACATATTGAATATTGTTTTTTATTGTAAAAACAAAATGCTTAAACTCAATGCTTCTCCTATGTGGCCACTAACAAACTTTATCAATTATTCAAAAAACAAACAAACAAAAAAGGGCATTTAAATTTCCCAGACTTTCTCCATTTCTAAAAACGTATTTTTTTTTTTTACAAATGGCTACCGCATTATGTATAGTTTTGCACTTGGCACAAACTATTAATACAAATCAGCACCTCATATTTCTTCTACCCCCAGGATTAGAAAACATCTACCAGCTCACACACAAGAGGAAATACGAGCTGAAGGTGGACCTGCAGGACTTTAATGGAGCATCAGCTTCCGCTCGCTATTCCTCCTTCTCTATAGACTCTGAAGCTGAAGGCTACAAACTGCATGTTAGTGGTTTCATCAATGGAGGTGCAGGTAAGAGAGAGTGGGAGATGTGGAGATAATTATGGAACTATCACCAATCTGCCACTGCTGGGTTCTTAAACAAGGCCCACCAAATCAAACTACTTTCTATTTTTGTATAAACGAGGTATTTAAAAGTCAATCTGGATATGAGCAACTGCCAAATGCCATAAATGTGAACATAAACTAAAGACAATGAACATTGAAATACAACAACAAGGCAAGTGATATTCATATAATACAGAGTGTACTAACAGCTTCTGGTATCTGCAGGTGATTCTCTGGCTACACACAATGGACAGAAATTCTCCACCTTTGATAAAGACCAGGACATGAATGCTGTGGGGAACTGTGCTAAAGCCTACCTCGGGGCTTTTTGGTACAACAACTGCCACAATGCTAATCCTAACGGGATTTACCTATGGGGAAATGACGCCACTCATTACGCCATTGGAAATGTGTGGTACCACTGGAAAGCCTTCGATAATGGTCTCAAATACATCGCTATGAAGATCAGACCTGTAGCATACTGAGGAGATTCTCTTTATAACATCATTGTTGTTTGTGGTGAAAGTGGTGGTGGATTCTTCTCTTTCTTTCTCTCTCTCTCTCTCTCTCTCTCTCTCTCTCTCTCTCACACACACATCTTAGAAACTGAAAAAAAAACCACACCAAATAAATAAATATGAAGCATTTTACTTCTTTTTTGCTTTTAGGATGTGATTCCTGACATGATGGTTACAGCCACAATAATGAAATTACTCAGTGAAGCAACTATAATATAACAACCTGGAGGAGTTAAATGTTCAGCAAAGATAATTAAAAAGGTTAAAACCTTGCACACATATTACCCATATTACCCTTTTATATTACATATTAAAAAAAACGTCATCACTGACAATTAAAATATTTCATTCTTTTACTCAAAATATAAGAGAAGAAAAAGAGGCAAGAGAAAAACCAGAACCAGTGCATTCCAGTGCATTCACCTCAAAACTGAGATTAAGAATAACTGAGTAATTAGAATTCAATTCCAGCTTGAAGAAAAGTTACACAATATAAAAAGAAATATACCCCCCCCCTGCTGAAGGCACACACGTGTAGGAAGCCTCTGCAGGCTGTAGCTGATGTCAATCAGTCAGTGGTATGTGACTAGAACCCAACTTTACAGATTTAAATAGTACCAAGTTCCAAGTCATTTTTTACTTTTCCGAGTAACATTTACTCAAATAGAATTGAAAACACAGAGGACCAGAACACACAAAGGGCTGATTTAATATCAAAACCCCAAGCAAAGAAACTGGGACACAGGGGAACTTAAATACACTCAGGGAAAGTGAAGACAGGTGTCAATAATTATGCGAACAACGAGAGGACAGACCAGCATGGGGACCAGTGTTGGGGGTAACGCGTTACAAGTAACGTGCGTTACGTAATAATATTACTTTTCTGGAGTAACGAGTAAAGTAGCACTTTATAAATTTACACATTAATATCTGAGTTACTTTTTTAATGTGAGTAACTTTTCAGTTAAATTATTTTGCATGAAAATAAAATAAAATACTGAATTAAAACGAACATAGTCACGTAGAATCGGAATAATCGTTAAGTGTAGATTATGTGTTGGTGAAAAGCTTTTGTCAAACGCAAAAAAATACCACTTCGAATTAAAAAAAACATCTGCATGCAAAGCACTGCACTACAGATGTGGAAGAGAGAGAGGAATGAAACCTGCACCCCGCCTCAAGCTAAACAACAAAGGCTTGATTTCAGTTCACCTTCACCACCAGGTAAAACAATTAGTTCAACTGAACTTAACAAATTGGTTGCTGCTTTTATACTTGAGGAGATGCAGCCACTGTCCACTGTGGAGGCGCCACATTCCGTAATATCATCAGCAAAATCAGCAAAAAGGCCGGGGGCCATGCTGCCCAATCACAAAATCTTTACAAACTATATGGACAAGGCATATATGGAAATAGAGACAGAACTTTGGGGATTACTCTACACTGGATCGATCCTGTTACTCTGCATCACCAAAAAGCTGCAATTGCCTGCAGACGTTTCCGTGAGAGACACACGTACAGTGGAGAGAGAGAGCAAATTCACAGCTTATTTGCTCTTTGTGGTAAGATAACTGCCACGGTCACTGATGGTGCGAGCTTTGTAAAAGGGTTCAGAATGTTTCAAGCTGATGATGAAGCAGGTAATGATGTAGACGAGGATGAGGTCGGAATTGCAAGAAGTTTTATGAAATGATAGCGAAAGGTATGTTCTCCCTTCACGCCACGGGTGTGCATCCCACACCCTTAACCATATATGCACGAACTACATAGTTCAATTTTCTCTCCGGAAGAGCTGTAGCACTACAAAGCTCCTCCAAAAGCGATGTCATGCTCCATGGTCCCTCTAAAGGCGACGTTGCGGTCCCAAGTCTCTCTGGAGGTGCTGTCATGCTTCAAAGTCCCTCCGAAGGTGACGCTGCGCTTCTACGTTCTTCCGAAGGCGCTGTCATGCTTCAAAGTCCGTCTAAAGGCGAAATCACGGTCCACGACTCCTCTGCAGGCGCCATCGTGCTTCTAAGTCCCTCCGAAGGCGTCAAAGGGGGGGTAATGTCATAGATCCTCCTGCCACACATCCCTCCGAGGCTCTCTCTCAGCCTCTCACGGTGCTAATCGCCTTGCCCCTTTATAAGTTCCCGTTCCGACCTCTCTCGCTGTCGGATCTACTTTGTCATGTCTAGTGATCTACCGGATTCCAGACCGCCATCATTCCCTGCTGGTTCATGCTCCTTGTTCTGAGTCAAAGGATTACACCTGCCTTACGGATTATACTCGCTTTACTGATCATATCCGCTTTATGGATTATACCAGCTATTACAGATTATACCCACATTCTGACTTATTCCCAGGTTACGGTTCGTATTCTGGTTTAGTTTCTGAACGTTAATAAACCAATGATCGAGTTACTCCCGTTTCCTATGCGTGGTCACTGCCCTGACAGCATGTGAGTGCAGTGCTTTTATTTCCTGTTCATTTTGCTGCAGTACAGAATAAAAATCTAGGATTCTGCTTGATATTTTCTATGAGGGAGGAGAAATAAATCTGTCTAGTCTTTTGTGTGATGCTTACATTATTATAATAAATAGCTGCGACTCCGCCTCCTCTTCTATTTAGACGGGGTTGGTGTATGTAACTATAACCAGGAGGACTCGCCTCATTTAATTATACATATTCATTTGGTTTAATCCACGTTTCTGTCAAACACATTATATTAAACTCCTGGTTGGTAATAATTTCATTTATAGTCAGCGCTTTTGACGTGAGAAATCTAATATTCAACAATCCTATCTTTAGGGCAGAGGTGCTGCTGTGCATTCAGTCCTATTTATCCTGACACCTGCTGCTCATTTGTTCATCTACAAAGTTCTCCTACAGTCAGAGAATTCCACTAGAGACCCTCATCCCAACGTAGGCATGATGAGAGAACATCATCACACATCTTTCTTCGTTCCCCTGGTTTAAAATCAAAACTCTTTTTCCTGTGATTTAGGAACAGCTGAGGTGTGATGTAATAAAAAATCTCCTTCTCCAAGTCTCTCAATGAGGAGCACTGTGATTATAGCTCACACTCTTGCTACGTCACACATGTCCCATCGTAATGATCTTTTTTTTTGGTCTTTCCTATAAACTCCTAAAGAAGTTAACAGTTGGGGCAGAACTCAGGTGCACAAATACTCGCTAGAACTCCTATGATAAATCTCCTGATCTTCAACAGCTGCTCTGGCTTCCTGTTAAACAGAGCATTTTGCTCTTTTGTTTATACAACGTTACATAACCAGGCTATATCAGTGATACTGTATACATACTTCTTATTGTTTGTGTGGTGTTTTTGTTATGTGTCACTGCTGTTAATTGTTTTGTAAAGTGTCCCTAGGTTTCATGTAGCCTGCCCAAAAACAAAATGTGTTATTATTATTGTTATTATCATAATTATTATTATTATTATTATTATTATTATATTTTCCCTTAATATCCATAATTATTGTTATTATTGTTAATTATTATTAGTTATTCCATAATATGCATTATTGGTTTTATTATTGATATTAATAATAATAATAAATATTACAGATTTCTTTGTGTTCTATTGTGTTAGATGTTATGAAGGAAGTTAACAGGAGTAAAAGGAAATGCCTCAGATTAGAATTCGTATTTTCACCCTTCCTGTTTATTCTTTAAAAATTTTTTTGGAATTCTATCTCAACATAATGCTGTCCTGCAGATGTTTCTGGTGTGATTCTTGAAGCTGATGTTGGATATTTATCTAAAAGGTTTTCAGAGGTTCAGGAGCAACACCAAGGAAGTTTTGATACTTCCAAAGGTTTGTGTAATCCATGTACCAGTAATCTTCTACTCCACACATTTGTTAAGATGGAGACTGGATTCATCTGTGGCTCCAGTAATGTTCAGTAAAGCTGCTTTGCACTAGTGATTAGGACTAAAAGTGCAGTTGAGTTTACAATGAAATGTATTTACTGATTATTTCATTCTTTAATGTTGTTTATCCAGTTTTCACAAGTACAATGGAAGACAAATGATTAACATATTTTGAAAGAGAACTTTTTTCCAGAAATAAAATATTTAGAAAAGGAAATTGAATAGAGTTAAGATTCGAGAGCGTTATAGGAATTATTGATGTGTAGTTTAAGCATTTTACTGCGGTATGGTAGTCAGAGATATTACACATGTTCCTCTCTGTTCTACTCTTTTACCATTCGAGGTCTGGGAAGCTAAAGATTTGTAATATCTTCCAGACCCAACCTTCTGATCTTCATCACAATGTTCTTCAGAGAGTAGTAGTTGCCTTTCCAGGTCTGCCACATGATCCCCGTGTTTGCTGTGGCCACATTCCCATGCTTGTACAGGCCATTGGGGTTGGCGAGATGGCATTGCCCCCAGTAGTAATAGTTGTACCAGAATCCTCCACTGAAAGTGTCTGCACAGTATCCTGTTGGGTCTTTGTCAAAGGTTGAAAACTCTCTCCCATTTACATAAGACAAAGAATCACCTGGAAAAGACAAAGCAGGCGACAATGAGGAAGATACAAAGATTCTGGGATGATGTTCCACAAGGTTGTTGTGGAGATTTGTGGAGATTATTTCAGTCACAAGTGTGTTAGTAAAGTCAGGTAGTGATGTAGGTGAGAAGGTGAGAAGGTCAGGTCAGTGTTCACATTCAATAGGGTTGGTGCTCTATAACAGGAGATCTTCCACTCCAAACCTTTGTGCACAGGGTTATTGTCATGCTGGAACAGGTTTGAGCCTCCTAGTTTAAGTAAGGGTTAGGGTTAGGGTTAGGGTTATATAAAAGGGTTAGGGTAAATAAAATATTTTCTGGAAGAACCATATATGGCTGACAAAGTGAGGTGTCCCAATACATTGCCTGTATAATTTATATATTTAGCTCGTAGGAATTCTTAAGGAAATCAATAGTTGTCAGATCTTCTTCTTCTTTCGGCTGCTCATCTGTCTCTATAACACCCTGTTCTCTACATGTGCCTCTTTCACACCAACCACACCCATAAACCTCCTCCTTGGTCTTCCTCTTTTCCTCTTTCCAGGTGTCTCTATCCTCAGCATTCTCCTACTGATATACCCCATGTCCCTCCTCTGCACATGTCCAAACCATCTCAATCACACCTCCCTCACCTTGTCTCCAAAATGTCCTACATGTGCTGTCCCTCTAATAAACTCATTTCTAATCTTGTCCATCCTCATCACTCCCAAAAAAACCTTAACATCTACCTCCAGCTCCACCTCCTGCAATTCCTTCTGTCCTTCTCTATACTTCTTCATCAACATTCTCAAAGCAAATAATGCGTCTGTGGTGCTCTTCCTCGGCATGAAACCATAATGCTGCTCACAGATGGTCACCTCTTCTCTCAGCCTGGCTTCCACTACTCTTTCCCATAACTTCATGGTGTGACTGATCAACTTTATTCCCCTGTAGTTACTGCAGGTCTGCACATCTCCCTTATTCTTAAAGATCAGTACCAGCACACTCCTTCTCCATTCCTCAGGCATCCTCTCTCCTTCCAGAATCTTTTTAAATAATCTGGTTTAAAACTCCACTGCATCTCTCCTAAACATCTCCACGCTTCTACAGGTATGTCATCTGGTCCAACTGACTTTCCACTCTTCATCCTCTTAATTGCTGCTCTCACTTCCTCCTTACTAATCCTATCCACTTCCTGCTTCACCATCTCCACATCATCCAACCTTCTCTCTCTCTCTCTCTCTCTCTCTCTCTCTCTCTCTCTCTCTCTCTCTCTCTCTCTCTCTCTCTCTCTCGCTCTCATTTTCCTCATTCAACAGCTTTCTTTCTATTTCCAGATGTTACACCAAGTACATTTCTAACTGTTTCCTTTATCACTTCTGCAGTAGTTCCACGATATATATATATATATATATATTTATTCAAGATATTTTTGATAGAACTGTTGTCTTTCAGCAGCTAACTAGCGTCACTACAACTGAATCCAAGCTTTGAAAATAACTATAAATACAGGATTTTAAAGAATATTACAGCCGAAAATCTGGTTACAAACTCCTTCTGAGTTCATCATGCCAGAGACCTATAGCTTTCAGCTTCAGGTTCATATAACCCCCTTTGTTAGGATTTGCTTTTCCACAATAGACCCACCATTCATTTTACTTTTATATCACAACTACAACAATAACCTCCAGGAGCTATGGTTAACACAAACTTCCTCCAGGGCATGATGCCAACCATCTTTAGAAACTGGTGCTCCAATACATGAAAATGCTCTCCACCCACTTCCACATGCTCTAGATATCTGACTCCTATGAGTGGTCAGTGTTGCTTTGTGGCACAGAGGAGAAAGAGAGAGAGAGAGAGAGACACAGAGAGAGAGAAAGAGAGAGAGGGAGAGAGAGAGAGAGAGAGAGGGAGAGGGAGAGAGAGAGAGAAATAGAGAGAGAGAGAGAGAGAGAGAAAGAGAGAGAGAGAGAGAGAGAATGCCTCTTCCACCCACAGAGCATGTTTGAAGTTTGTTCACAGTCTGGCCACAGATTGCTGTGTCATTGTCACAAAAATTTACCTATGAAATCTTAAAACCTTATTTACATGTATGGCATTTGACGCCCTTTTACAGAGTGACTTACATTTATCTCATTCATGCAACTATAATCGTCTCATGGGAAACTACCCCACCACGCCACCAGGGGGAGCCTTCACCAGAGTTCTGAGCACTTCCGGCTTGCATGATTACCTCCCTGTTTTTAGCTGTTTAACCAGTGCTTAAGCTAAACCATGATGCGTATTTGTGTTTGCCACTGCCCCGTTACCGAGACGTTCACTTCCATAGTCTCTCGTGTCTTGACCTTTGCCTGCTCATTGGCTGATTCTTGTCTTGCTTTCTGTATTTATTGGATTTTGTTTGGATTTAAACTCATGTCCTTCGAATCCAAAAACCAATGTGTGTTAACCCCTAAGCTCACACCTTGGGCGCTAGAAAATGCAAACTAGAGAAGGGCATTATTGCCTCTTTTTTGTTCGCAATTATTATATGGCATAACATACTTTCTTTCGGCTTCTCCCATTAGGGGGCGCCACAGCGGATCCTCCGCATGTTTGATTTGGCACGTTTTACGCTGGATGCCCTTCCTAACGCAACTCTCCCCAATTTATCCGGGCTTGGGACCGGCACTAAGAGTGTCTGGGGTTGGTTCCCTGACCGGGGATCAAACCCGGGCCACAGCGGTGAGAGCGCCGCATCCTAACCACTAGACCACCAGGGAACCTTATATGGCATAACATAAAGATAGAAACTATTTCAAGGAGAAAAACAAAAACAATTCATACTTTTGGTTAGATATGGTGAAGAAATACATATACACTATAATCAAAAGTATTAGGGGAACAGAATTTTTCAGCTATTTGAAGTTCTTCATTAAAATACGAGCACAAAATCGGAGGCACAAAGTTCTACAGGATGCCCCTGTGCACAAAGCCAGTAAAGGATCTCGAGTGACCTGCTTTAGAGCTTTCACCTCAACCCTGTTGAACACTGACTCAACCTCAGGACTCCCCACCTTCTTGCCTACATCTTTACCTGACTTCACAACCACCTTTATAGATGAATGAATCTCCACAAATCTGCACAAAATCTAGTGGAACATCTTCCCAGAAGAGTGGAGCTCATTATAACAGCACATGAAGAAGTTTTAAAAGTACAACCCAATCTTTTAAAGACTGTCATTAGGTTTGTGGTCTGAATGCTCATGGGTATATTTATTTATTGTGTTAAATCTTGTGACATATACTCAGGTTAGAGGTCAACCTTTTACAGCTGATGGATATTGATGTGCAGCAGATCATCTCTTTCCTGCTCCTATTACAATTTCATTTAATGTGAATTGATTCAATTTATTACAATTTGTTCTTTTATCGATTGCTCAGTTATTTGACTGCTTCATCACAACATATCAGTGATTTTAGAGGGTCCTGTCCAAATTTAGTCTTATCAAAAGTATCTCTGCTGTATGACTTAGTTATAAGTGGTTATTATTGATCTTCTCACCTGCTCCTCCATTGATGTATCCACCAACATTCAGCCTGTAATTGTTGGACTCCGGGTCAACGTAGAAAAAAGTGTACTGGGCGTAGGCATTGCCGTCCTCAAAATCCTCTATGTTCACTTTCAGCTGATACTTCTCCCTGTAGGTCATCAGGAAGATGTTCCTCAAACCTGGAAATGATCAAGTCATTCTGATTTAATGTAGACACACATCATGTTGGAGAACCAGTACATTAACAAGTTTCTCCAGTGAATCAATCTTCAGAACTGGCTTGTTCTTCCATTCGGCATTAAGTATATTATACGGTCTTTCAGACACCCAGCAAAACGATAAACCATAAAATATCAGGATGCGCTGAATCGAGTGCTCTTCTACGTGCTGCTGAAGAATGAGCATGGAGGCCATCATGTTTAATCAAAGCTGTGATTAATATGACCATTACAACTTCATCTATTTATGAAGCTAGATTTCAGTAATAATACAGTAAAACCGCGATCAACAGACACCACACAAAAAATGCTATTTTATGTTTACAGTACTGCACTGTATTAACATTTTACTTCATTTTATAATTATTTCAACATAAAACTCTATAAAAACAATTTAAGTGTTTTGGTCTATCATGCTCCCCGTGAAAGACCGGAAAAATCAGGCAAACGAATGCGCTATGTGGAAAACGCAATTCCGCGAAAAAACTGATTGAATTCAACTCTCTGACATCTTCGCATTTGTAATCATCATATTATTCTTTAAGGTTAACGAGCAGTGTTTGGGTTTAAACGTTAAATCCAAAAATTCTGGAAATATATTTTAATAATTTATTAAATTTTGTTCATTCATTTCCCACAATTCTGTAATTCCACAGTGGTCTCTTACCTATCCAATATTCACCATTGGCGTCACCAAATCCATTCTTGTACTGCTCCCATGGCTGGTAGAAACTCACATTACCATCAATTCTCCTCTGAATCACCTGGTTGGTGGATTAAAAAATATCACATTTACATTTATTGTAAATACGTTTATATTTATCAAGAACACAATCTTAACCACCAAAGCTACCACTTCCCCCTGGCATGGTGTACACATCAGAGAGAAAAAAGTATGTACATTTTATAAAATCTAAAGCAAAGAAACGGTTACCCTCATGCTAATCCTGCATTACAGTATTCTCATAAAACAACAAACAGATTCATGTTCTCACTCACAGTCCATTTCCCATCCTGGTGGCTGTTGTTTTCTTCACAGCCCATATCACAGTACACCCTCACCGGTTCATTAGGACCCGCGGGGTAAATAGTGTACACTCCACTGGGAACTAAAGCGCTTTTATTTGTGCTTATCTTCAGGTTGTAAACGTCTTCACAATCCAGCGGCAGGGAAATGTTGATGACTGGAGCCGAGTGGACCAGCGAGGTCACCGCTACCATCAGCAACACCAGCATGGCTTTATTCTGCAAGAATCACTCTTAGATCAAATATCAAAAATAATATTAATAATAAAACTTTCCATCATCTAAAACAGTAAATATTCCACAACAACAGTTTAACTTTGGTTATGACCCTCACCTGTGCTGATACTAATGTACAGGAGTCACAGCAGTCGACTGCAAACTGATTCACCTGCGACATTTTCGTCTCTTTTATATTGATTTGTGACCGTCGTTGCAAAAATACCCAAATTTTCTAGAATGAAGGTGGAGCTGGAGGAAATCTGCCATTAACAATGCATTCCTCTATTTCTTAAACACTGAACTGTTGTATTACATTGTAATGGAACTCACTCTATTCAGATTTATAATGTTTTAAGGTTATTACACAAAGGGAACTGTTTATTTCCACACCCAAGCTATTTACAGCCACACAAACTATACTTCAGCTGAGCTTCTGGTTCTTCAACATTCCTGCCTCATCCTGCATTGTGTGTGGGTTTTGTTTCCAAATCAATTTTTCTCATTATGTTTGAGGCCCCAATTAGACGTAGTGCTTTCTGTGGATGAAAAGATTCAAAGATGAGGGTGAAGTTAAAAATCATTTTTCTCAGTTTTTTACAAAACATTTCATTTCACCACGCTCCCTCAGATCATCCAGCACTGCTCCACTGGTTCCACCATCTCTCAGGGTAACAGTCAAGTCAAGTTTATTTCTATTGCGCTTTTCACAACAGATGTTGTCTCAAAGCAGCTTTACAGAAATGAACAGTGAAGGTGAATGGTGTGTGTTTATCCCTGATGAGCACCATGGTGACTGTGGCAAGGAAAAACTCCTTTAGATGTAATGAGGAAGAAACCTTGAGAGGAACCAGACTCAAAAGCAGAACCTCATCCTCATTTGGGTGACATCAAGAGTGTGATTATAAATCTTTCAACACTACAGAACACTGGAGAGTGAGAACTAACATGAGCACTGGAGTGTGTGATTATGACTGAAGATCTTTCTACAGTCTTATACAGTCATTATGGTTATAAAACCAGGAGCTACTGAGCAACTCATAAAATAGCTCAACATTTGTGATCATCACAGATCCAGGTAGGATCACAACTCTTTTCTGGCACTATGGTGGAATGAACTCCCCCTAGCTGTCTGAGTCACTGAATTTCATCAAAGGATGGGTAAAGTTCTACCTCTTCATCAAACAATTATACTAGAACCCAGTGAACTAAGAACATCTAAAATGCCTTACATGTAAATGGATATGAAAAAAAGAACACATTTCATTTAAATGAACTACATAAATTCAACTACATTTTATATCTTGGATGGTCTACTTGAGTTTTAGGAACAGCACCAATTCTGAATAAACAAGCTGTGAACATACAGCTACATCTATTTTTCTCTTTATTCTGGAAGAACAAAGTCTGATCCTGGATGCAGGATGGAGAATAAAGTTCAACTTGTCTTTTATAACTCTACACAAATGTTCTTCTGGGTGGAGATCTGGTGACATGCTTGGCCATTGAATCACCTTTCCTTGTTCTTTCTCTGAAACGAAACTGTGACCTTAGATGTACAGGCGGTTATCGTTTCGACTTCTCACATCACAAAATACATTTGATGATCTGTTAACTTACACGAACCACCTGGACGTCTCAGTGAGCTTCCCAAAAGTCCATTCTTTTCAATGTATTTATTTTGTTAAGCTTCTTTATCAGGTCTTGTGACGTTTCTTTTCCATGTGGTGCCATTTTATCAGCATTATAGCCGAGTGAATTTTCTCTCATTAGGAGAACTCTAAACTGTCAAGTAACCTGTTTATAAAAATCATCTGCTGGTGAATTCCTGTTAATTACACACTTTATTTTTTGTTTTTTTTCTTCTGACACAATAATTGAGATGATAAATGAGATGAAATTATTTGTGATAATAGTTTTAAATAGTTTCAGTAGTTTTTAGGAATTATTAATCTAATTTATAACCAATAATCCAGATTTGCACAAATATCTAATTGTATAGAATTCCATAAAAATCCTATACACACACACACACACACACACACACACACACACACACACACACACACACACACACACACACACAAAACGTGAAGTATTGGATAAGGTGATGGCTAGAAATCTTGTATTTATTTCCCCACAGCAGTGTTCGGCTTATAAAGAATCAAACATTGGTATTTAATGTGGTCTAAGAGAATGATGTCTAACACAATCACATCGCTGTAGTGAAATTCAAAGCTACACTATTGTACCTTCCCCAACTCTCCAAACACACCACCTCACCCCTGACTCTTACATCATAACTAAACACAGCTGTACCTTTGCGGTGTGTGATTGGGTGTGTTTCACGTTTCATCTGAAGAACTGGAACACTATAGTAAAGAGAGGAAAGTTAAACACTTTTATATTTATATAAACCGGTATTAAAGATCAACATTTTAGTGTTAAGTTATATGAATTTTCATTTCTATAATGTAGAAAAATAAAAATCATTTATATCATTTCAACTTATAGTTTTTTTTTTTCAAAACTGTTAAACTGTGAATTCAATTAAAAACTAATTAACATATATTCAGAACGATAAAAACACATTCCTTAATTCAAATAAATACAATACAATTGATTAATGATTGAATTAATAAGACGAGACAGACAGTAGAGCCAACACGTGGACATGGTTTTAAAGAGCAATTTCTGTTTAAATTGAAATAATCAATATTTACTGTTTCAAACTTTGCTTTCTTTAAGAGAAACCTCCTGCACCAATCTAACTCTCTCTAGCAGAGATTTCCCTCCAAGCCCACTGAAGCACCTTCTGCATACTGGATTGAACTAATGGCTTTTTTTGATGGTTTAATATCTGGTGATTGTGATGACCAATCCATTATGGACAAACCCATTTTCCAGATGATAGCTTCTTTTCATAATACATTTATTTGGACCAGTGTTTTGTGTCATCATCCTGCTGTTGGATAAAACTGGATTTTTTTTTCACCTTGTACAAATTTCCCCACATTGAAGCACCCCAGAGCATCCCATTTCCCCCACCATGTTAGACAAAATAACACCAAGTTCTCCTCCAGCCTCTTTTTTATTTATTCTATTATACACACATTCTATTTGCATTTTTTCCCGACTGAGTTTTCTCACACATTTGAACTCTTCATATTTATTTGCCAACTTAATTGAAGATGAGACTTTCTGGGTATTATTTAATAAATGAACCTGATATTTGAGAACCTGCAGAGCATCTGATTCTCAACACTGCCCTGGAGCCTCACACTCCAACCTGCTTTGATTCAGTTTGTGCACTTCTGTGAAAGGGAAGTGAATTTCTTTTGTGGAATGACCTACGAGTTTCTGAAGGCAATGTAGAAAAGTAACAGTTGCATTACTGTATTAAATCATACTGTAATGAAATCTCCCGTAATACTACCTAACAGTGAGTAATATCTGCTCATTTGTCTCCACCCACATTATTAATTCAATTTGTTAACCATTAAAACACTCTGACATTCAGTAAATGACACCATTTCCTTCTTATGATCTCATTGTTGGAACATTAATAAAAGCATTGATATAAATTATTTTCAAGAAAGGGGTGTGGTCATGAAAGCAAACATGGACATTAACTTAAAAAACACATACACCAACAGGGGCAATATGAAAGTATTTGGTAAGCCACAAAAAATCAATGCAGAAAGTGATAACGACTCCACCTGCAGTACAATACAGAAAACAAAACTGAGTTTATTTTGAAAGAAAAGGCCTTTGTCTGTCTGCATTGTTCTAGCTGAACTTTTACAGACAGATTAAACACACTGCTCTGCCCAAATCTTATATACTGCAGTTATAAGTGGGTACAGTGTATAAGAGCCAAACAGAGACGTTTTAATTAAATGTTTTATAGTTTTTCCTTTCAATAGATGCAGTTTCCTTATTTCTTCTTTCAACTGCTTCCAGAAGGGGGCGCCACAGCGGATCATCCGTCTCCATACTACTCTGTCCTCTACAGCTGCCTCTTTTAAACCAACTAAAACCATCAACCTCCTCCTTGGTCTTCCTCTTTTCCTCCTTCCTGGTGTCTCCATCCTCAGCATTCTCCTACTGATATACCCCATGTCCCTCCTCTGCACATGTCCAAACCATCTCAATCTCACCTTCCTCACCTTGTCTCCAAAACGTCTTACATGCGCTGTCCCTCTAATAAACTCATTTCTAATCCTGTCCATCGTCGTCACTCCCAATGAAAAACTTAGCATCTTGTAATGATTAACTGAAATATTTTGAATGTATACTGTCTCAAAGCAGCTTTACAGAATTTAACAGTGAAGGTGAATGATGTGTTTGTCCCTGATGATAAAGTCTGGGGGCGACTGTGGTGAAGGAAAAACTCTTTTAGATGTTATGAGGAAGAAACCTTGAGAGGAACCAGACTCAAAAGCAGAACCTCGTCCTCATTTGGGTGACATCAAGAGTGTGATTATAGTCTTTAAACACTACAGAACACTGGAGAGTGAGAACTAACATGAGCACTGGAGTGTGTGATTATGAGTGATGTTCTTTCTACAGTCTTTTAAAGTCATTTGAGGTTACAGAACCAGGAGCTACTGAGCAACTCATAAAATAGCTCAACATTTGTGATCATCCAACACCAGCTTCTCCATGCCAGAGCCTTTAAACACTCAAAGGGGTCCAGTGCCCAAACTCCACATAAAGTGGGATCCAATTGGCGCTGGTACGTCTCTAGATGGTTCGGGATGTTTGTGGGTGTCTACTTCTTTAAAAGTCCACAATCTTCATTAGGTGAAAGTGACTGGAGCTGGAGGAACCTCAGGAAACTTTGGGATGGGGAGAGAAAGAGAAGCAGTGGAGAGGAATTAGCGTAGCTGCTGTTCATGATATTAACAGCACAAGTTGATAATGTGATGTGATCAGATGTTCTGGAGCACAAGGTTATGATATGTGATGTGTGTTATGTGTAGAACTCGCTAAAAAGATACGTCTTTAATCTGCACTTAAACTGGGAGAGTGTGTCTGAGCCCCGAACACCGTCAGGAAGACTATTCCAGATGTTGTAAAGGCTGTGCAGTGGTGGAAATGCTGCATATGTCTATTGAAGTTTAACTTGTATTGAAAAGGTAAAAAAGGTTAAGTTAAATGCTTTAAATTTAAAAGTTAAATTTAAGGCTCACTCTGGATTAACTCTTGGCACCTTTGCTGATCACATGATCAGCTCGTGCAGAGAGGTCGGTAATGGCCGCCCGTATAGCTGTTAATGCTAAACATTGTTTATTGAATTAAAACATTTGCAATGGGTCGATTCCAACGCGTGTGAGCGTGAACATCACAACGACGTGGCAGACATTTTGTGTTGCAGGATTACACAAGTGATTGTTTTGAAATGTGATTGAGCATTGTTGACGCAGCTTGAGTTCCTAAAAGATTACGTATGTAACCCTAGTTCCCTGAGGAAACGAGACGCAGCGTCGGAAACACTTTGGGAATGCGACTGCGTTGTGCATGCTCTGAATAATGTGTGTAATCAGTCAAAATTGGAGGCGGGCTGTCACCGGCGGGGTGAAGTCACGACCAGGAAGTTTAAAACGCACATGGAGTGAAACAAATGTGTATCATAGAGACGCAGCGTCTCATTCCCTCAGGGAACTAGGATTACATACGTAACCTAGAGAGAGACCAGTCCCTGACCAGTGTGAAAGAGCACAGCTAGGCCGAAGGACAGAGGTGCCAGGAGTGGGAAACTCCAGAGGACCAAGTCTTAGAGGCTACCACACTCCGGGTCGAGTGAGCTCTGACCCCGAATAGAGTGGGGAGACCGCAGGACACATAAGAGGACGCAATAGCGTCAATAATCCATCTGCTGAGGGTCTGCTTATGAGCGGATAAACATTTGTTCCGACTTCCTCCAAAGACTTGTCCTATAGACATTAGGGTTCAGTGCTTGGACCGGGCATAGTCTGTTCAATCTCTTCTGGTCTGCGGTCTGCAGCCGTATTCCCAAAGCGTTCCGACGCAGCTCAAGTTCCTGAAATGGAACTCTATGGTGTATTTCAGATCTTTTATTAGTCCATTAGAGGTTGCCAAATACATATGATTACAGCATACTGCTGGTGCTGGTTCAAGCATGAAACCATATACTGCATTGTTTAAATATGTTTATCCTATTAGCCTTCACCACAGCTTTTGGGACTCAAAGATGAAAATGCCCTACATAAATTTAAATGTTAACAGTTCCATACAAAATTTTTATATCATTTAAAAGAAGACAAATTGGGCTTTACTGTCCATCATTCAAAGTTGATATTGTTAAAAAAAGATAATAAGTTATAGATGATGAAATACCTTGAATATAAATTTCCTTCATTGAATTTTTTTATTTCATATAAAAAAAAAACAGGAAATCAGTCCTGGAGCAATCCAGAAAAGTACTGGGTTTGTAAGCCACATGTCTCATGAGTTTAAATTACAAAGCTTTTCATCTACTAGTGTAGATGTTTGGAGTCTTAACTGGGTTTCCTACTTTAGTATCTCACTTTTATTGAATATTTGCAATTAGGCACACTGTATGAAAGGGTGATATGATGTTCTCTTTATATATATATATATATATATAATACGTTTATAATCTAATATAAAATATATTAATGTAACTAAAATAAAAATTAGAATCATTTATTTTTTTACATCACCATTTTTATTGAATTTGGATAGAGAGATAGAGATAGAGATAGAGAAAGAGAGAGAGAAAGAGAGAGAGAGAGAGAGAGAAAGAGAGAGAGAGAGGTATGTGTGGGGGGGGGGGTTTACTATACCAAGACTATACTATACCAACATACTATAAAGTAAAGTAAAAGTTCATAGTGTTTATTCAAAATACAACAACACAGAAATGTTCAGAAGAAAAACAAAGATTTGCCTTTTGTTTATTTTGCACTTAAGAAAGACACTGACATGCTAGGTTTCGCTAATGTCGTCGATGTTCACCTGGCGGATCTTCATCGAAATGGACTTCATGGAGTAGTAATTTTGCCAGCTGGTCCACAGGACCCCATTGTCTAAGTATGCTGAAGCAACGCTCTCGACCTTGTACAAGCCGTTGGGGTTGGCCACTCCATTACTCCACCAGCAAGTGTACCAAAAGCCTCCATAGAAACTGTCTGCACAGCTGCCGTACGGAGTTTTGTCATAAGTCGAAAATATTTTGCCGTTAATGCTGCTCAGAGGATCTCCTAGAATCACACAGCACACATCCATCCTGTTCATTCCACATGAAAACTTTACTGATTATGTCCTTTCACAAATTTCCAAAGATTTCTGTGGTCTCTAAAGTCTGCACAAAGCAGGAAGGTAAACCATAAGCAGGTGTTTTGCTCACCTGCTCCTCCATCGATGAACTCGCTGATGTGCAGTGCGTAACTGCTGGCCTCCGGCTCGATGTAGAAAGATCTGTACTGGGCGTAAGCGCTGCCTCTGTTAAAATCCTCCATGTCCACTTTCAGCTGATACTGTTCCATGTTTGTCAATAAGTAGATGTTCTCCAGACCTGGAATAATAATAATAATAAGAAGAAGAATTTTATATGTACTACATCTTCATCAGCCTCAGCAGTACCAAAGTGGAATCTTCTGTTTAAATGGCCATGTTGGTGCAGACATTAATAATAAATGCTGCAGGTTTTTGTTCTAATCAGGAAATAATCTGCACAACCAATATAATCCAATTGCACAGCTGGAATTAGGTGTGGCTTCTGATCCACTTGGCTGGAATGAAAACCTGAAGCCACAGCAGCTCTGTTCCAAGCATATCATGTGAGATTTATGTTACTCAAACCTGCCAGAGATGATCCTGGTCGAGGTGTTCTCTACATGCAGTACGTAGTTCATAGAGCACTGGAGTTCTGCTTTAATGTTAATTAATGATGTTAGGTCTCCACCTCTCAGTCTCAGTTCTCCATTCTAATGAGCTTCTGTATTTGTACTTTTGTTTTCCTTAAATCATTTTTCCGCCTGTTCAGACTGTCATTTGTTTCATGTGGATTATTTCCCTGCCTTATTCTGGTTGATCGCTCTTCTCTTGCTCAATTTCTTTAGTTACTGACTCAAGCCTTTATCACGTTTATGCATCACGATTAGTATTCGTCTGCTTTATTAATACTGCCAACACGTCTCACGGCATTTGGTGATGAAGTCACAAACTTTAATCTACTGACTCGTTTTCATGGACACAAATTTCCCTCTTTTTTCCGTGTCACTCAGCACGACTGCCTCCGTCTGGCTCTGTCTCCAATGGAGGCAGAGGATCATGGGTAATGCTGACTGAAATGCCAAATGTTAACTTCTCCCCTCATTTTTATCAGAGAATAAGGTATAATAAGAGAAATATATGCTTAGGGGTTATTCTGTAATAAATGTGTGTGTCTCTAATTAACACAGTTTCCTTAATTACCCGGGGGAGTATATTTACTGTGTGCTGACTGGAAGGAACCACTGACGATGGTTTATAATAGCGAGTTTACCGAATATAAATAAATAAAAACAAGGATAAAATCTCCTGCCTAATGTTGAGTAATGGCGCTTGGAAATGAAAAAATCAACAACAAACAGAAAAAGAGAAATACAGCTTCTGTGGTATCCAGTGGCAAAAAGAACATTTTGGCAAAGGCATTAAAAATACTTCCAACTGAAATACATCACATAGAAAGTCGTCCTCAGTGACACGGAAAAATAGGGAAAATTTCTTTCCATGAACACGATAGATTCCATTTCGTGACTAAATGAGGACATACCATGAGACTGGGCTGCACCTGCATCTACACACTCCTGTGTCTTCCCATAGTCCTGTTCCACAGACCTGAGTACTGTGTTCTCTACTTCTAATGAAGTTTTGCAGGTTTTCATTCCGATCCTGCAGGAGCCCCACCTGATCACATGAGTCTACCTGTCTAATGAGTCCAGCTTGGCTTTAAATAGACTATATGAAGTGGATTCTGATTGGCTGGAATGAAAGTCTGCACCCACACCTGGCATTTGCAGATTAGATCAGATGCCTCTGTAGTGTAAATCACTTGAATAGTGATGATTTTAAATGATATAGAACTACAACTATAAAAAGTAATAGAGCAAAAGTGTGTGAGATAAAATTTGCATATTCAGCGATTTTCATGTCTCACCCAGCCAATATTCTCCATTTGCATTCCCAAAGCCGTTCTTGTACTCCTCCCATGGCTGGAAGAAGTTCACACTTCCATCAAACCTCCTCTGAATCACCTGGAGGTTGAATTGCAAAATATAAAACAGAATTAAATACCACATATTGTCTTTAAACAATTGAGATTAACAGACATACAAATAAAATACAATTAAAATGAGCACTTCATCTTCAGCCAGAACATTTCACTCACGGTCCATCTTTCATCCCCATGGCTCTCGTCTTCCTTACAGCCCATATCACAGTACACCTGCACTGGTTGGCCTGCAGACCCAGCAGGGTAGATGGTGTAGACTCCATTGTGGATGGAGCCGTTGTTGTAAATATCTTCACAGTCTGCAGGCAGGGAGTCCGTCCTGTTGGGAGCTGAGTGCACCAGCAGGGGCAATGCTACGAGCAGCAGCAGCTAAAGAGAGAATACAACAACGATGATGTTTACTCACATCAACTCACATCACAGCAATGCATATTTATTATATCATTAATATTATCAACTCACCATATCTGTAAAGTCGTTTTATTCTATTTAAGATAAAACATAAAGGATTATTGCAGCAGTATCTGTTGCTTTCAACACACAATGTTGAAAATGTGCACACGTGTATTTAGACGTAAAAAGTCAACAAAAAAAAATTAATGCGGGTGAATTTAATCATATGAATAAAAAGCTTAAACTGATTTTGAACCCTGGAAACTTTCCCTGAATTAGTATTCCTATATTTGAAGTCGTTATTGAAGCGTCATGAAATTCTTGCTCTTTTTGTGCTCAGCTTCAACCAGCGTCACTTTTACAATAAAATCCGAAATATATCATAATCATCATATTCTCTACTGTATTTTTTTTGCAACTCTGCAAAATAGACATTATTTACATAATACTTGAATAAACACTCACCCTGTGTGTCTTCCTCAGTCTACAGAGCGATTTAATATCAGCAGCAGCTCTGCCACACTTATATACCGTCTCTCATGAACTTGGCAAAGGAGCAGGAGTGTTTTCATGATCAGACAACCAGGAGGCACAGAAGATCTGGTTGCTTGGCAGCATTTTTTCATGAGACGTGACTTCATTGTCTCAATTGATGTGTGCATGTAGTTAGTGTAGTTAGTTTGAGTGACAAACAAAGTGGTTTGTTTTGTTTCCCATCAGGAAGTAATGGTTTACTATGTAACATATGCATCGAATTCTCAAAGGACAAATCATAAAGTATTCAATACATTATTCATCCAATGAACATTGGTACAGAAGACAGAAATCCAGAGTACTATATATTGGAAAAGGAAGTGGACAGCTGACACTCGCCCCCATATGTTGGCCTTCTTTAAACTGCTACAACAGAATTGGAACCTCACAATTGTACTCTTTAGAGCTAGGAGATTAAAGCCTGTTCCAGCGGGACAATACGCCTGTGTACAAATCCAGCTCTATGAACATCTGGTGCAAAAAGGAACAACCTACAAACAGCCCTGACCGCAATCCCATCAAACACCTTTGGGATGAACTGGAACATCAACTCAACCCCAGACACCTTAACAATATTAGTGCCTGATCTCACTAATGTTCTTGTTGCTGAATTACAAATCCTCAGCCACGCTCAAAAACCTACAGAGAGTGGAGGTTCTAAATCTGGAATGACATGCTTAACGGCATGTGTCCAAAAATGTGTGATCCTACAGCAAAAATCACATGTACCTAATTCCAGAGTAGGTCAAATCCATGTACATAAATGAAATGTATATGCAGTGGTCCCCCGGTTACGTTCTAAGACCCCCAGCGAGTTCCGAAAATCTGCAGATTCTGGACGCACCTCTGCAGCCCCTATGGTACCTTAGTGAATTCCTCTAGATATTACGCCCGTAAGTTGGTTCATTTTTGATGCAGACTCAGCAGAAAATGTGAAGTAATGAACATAAATGCTTTATTTATCACTTAAAATGAATAATACAATAATGTGGTTTAATATTTTTTCTGAAATTTGTTAGTGAAAACAGTTTAAAATGTTATTCCCAACGTTCCTGAACATTCGGTCTCGCTGCGGATTGTAAATTATAATAAAATCCACAACTTGCTGTTAGTTAGGTTCCAAATGAGAACCCGCAAATTTTCTAAACCACGAATTATCGAGGATTGACTGTAAATCCAATGTAAATACATATTAACAATATATATAAAGACAATGCTGTTTCAGGGCGTTTTTTTTTTTATCCCATTAGATAATTATAACAAAAGTTATGTAATCCAAATAGTTCAGCTGCTATGTTAAAAATGCGTTCATGGGTTTGTGTTCTTACCCCTCCCAGGAAAAGAACTGAGGAACGCTGAGTCCTAGGGTTCATTTCTATTGTTGAATTACTCTTTCATTATTAGTGTATGTGTGAATTAATGTGATGACAAACACAAACCTTCACATCTACATTTTTAACTTGAAATATTACAGACCTTAAAAATGATCAAATTGATGTAAAAAGAACACAAACTCTTAAAGAACGAGGAAACGTCTATGTTTTTCTTCTGAGAAACCTCCGAGTTATCAGAACAATCTGAAATATTACAGGACCAGTCCAACCAGCTGCCTGAAAGCCAGTGTTGATATATTTGCTGAATCATTTCTAATGATTGATGCTACCAGATATATTATTTGGATAAAAAAAATGTGGATGATAGATACAGAATCTGATAGATACAGAGTTCTTCAAGAGACTTGGATCTTGCTTTCTTCTCAAATAGATTTATTTATTTTTTTGGAAAGCAATGTTTGGAAATATAAAAGGTCAGTAATTTAAATGACACCATATGGCCTTAAGTACTGTGAAACCTGACTTCTCCAACTACATATCTCCAAACTGTTCGCCACATACCTTTTTTGGCCAAAAATGTATGGACACCATAAAATTGATGTGTTTCTTTTTGAACATTCCATTCCATAGCTCTCATTCACTGTTGTAATGAGGTTCACTTTTCAGGGAAGATGTTCCACTAGATTTCCAGTATAACCCATGTAAAGCAGATCTTAGCATCCAAAAACGTCCTGCAGCTTAAAAATCGATTGCTATAAATGTTCTACAAAACACTGAAGATTTCATTACATGATGAATGATAATGACTTAATTATACAAATATTCAGGTTATAGAACCTTCCACTTCAGTCTGTGACCAAGTGAACCACCGGTAGAATGT
This sequence comes from Silurus lanzhouensis, assembly GCA_039877035.1. Lineage (NCBI taxonomy): Eukaryota > Metazoa > Chordata > Actinopteri > Siluriformes > Siluridae > Silurus > Silurus lanzhouensis. Next base: position 50,729 of record JBCEWE010000347.1, read on the forward strand.
GTGTTTATTGATAAGGATTTTATTTCAATTCTGCTCCCAAGTTGCTCCAAATCGCATCAGTCATAAACAGGAGCTGAAAGTGCATAGTTTTATCTCATTTGGATGAACGATATAACAAATTCACTACTTTAAAACTTGGTCCACCAGAACAAATAAGAACAAATCAGCTGCTCGAATGTTCCATGTCCATGTTTGTGTTTTTCTGCCTTTATTTTACTCACAAAGAAACATATAAAAGGTCTAGAGTTGCACGATCACATCACAATTTAGTATAAAATTAAAAAGAGAGGATTCTTCACACAGATCTTACATGCGATGGTATGTTTTTCTTGTAGACATCACTGTTGAAAATCTTCAATCTGATGTGTTTTGATATTTTTTAGTTCTTAAAATAAGTGTTTTCCTTTAATTTGCACATCTACAATAATACCAAGAACCTTCGGAGACTTCCAGTGCTTCATGTCTTTTTAATTCAATTTAATTTCTATGGCGCTTTTCACAACGGACGTTGTCTCGAAGCAGCTTTCCAGAGTGTTAGAATTATAGAACAAAAACATAATTTGAATTGAAACTCCCTGAAGACATTACAAAGATTAAAAAATATCATGAAATCATCAGACATGTCCTTTATACAGTCTTCTACAGTCAGTTGGAGTTGTGGATCCAGGAGCTCCTGAGCAATAAATGAGACCAACATCTGAGTTCATTATAGATTCAACTCCAACTCCTCCATTAAACAATGAGTCAATAAACATTGGTTCATCACTTACTAAGAATACAATGTAATATGTGCAGCTGTGTGTCATGTGCATACTGATGAAAGTAATTGTTGGGTTTATGGATAATAATCAGGCAATAAGGAATTAAGTCTGGATGCAACACAATGCACCTAAATGTGTAAATACCTGGTGCACCATCATCGTTTTTAGTGTGTCATTTAAATCAAATTTAATCGTAAGCAGTTTGAATGAAAAAAAAATGCTAAAAGCAAGATTTAATTAAATGCGTATATATTCTACACCTAATTTCTTACAAAGAAAAGCAATAGAGTTGAGAATGAAGAACATTGCAGACATTACGTCAAAAGATAAGATTTATTGCCTAATAGTTTTCCATTTCAGAGCAGTCAGAGATGCTACACTTATTTCTCTCTGGTCTACTCTTCTAGATTTAAAGGTCTAGAAAGCTTAAAGATTTTCAAGATCTTTCAGGTTTACTTTTCTGATCTTCATCACAATGGTCTTTAGAGAATAGTAGTAACCTTTCCAGGTCTGCCACATGATCCCTGTGTACTCAGTGCCCACATTCCCATGTTTATACAGACCATTAGGGTTTGCATAGTGACATGGCCACCAGTAGTACCAGAATCCTCCACTGTAAACCTCGGCACAGTTTCCTACTGCTTCTTTGTCGAAGGTTGCAAAATCACGGCCATTCACAAAAGTCAAAGAATCACCTGAAAAACAAAATGTAGAGGACAGTGTGAGGGACAAGCAAATCAAACTTTGTGTAAAAACTGCTATGAAAATGTCCATTGTTACAAATAAAATTGATTTCAAATCCTATGTTGAAGAAAAACATTTATGCTGAAACATCTGAATTGTCAGCGAATTGTCGCCAACCAAACAGCCGATTACATTGATTTTATACGCTACATAAATTAAAAAACAACCTCTTCACAACATCTAGTCAAGTTGTGAAAATATGCTCAAGACAATAAGAGATTCATAGTCAATCAAGAGAACAAACAAGAGAACACAACACACTGTTAGCACCTGGGAAATGAAAGTCAAGATGAAACTATCTGAAAACATTTTTTTCTGATAAGTCTGGAACAAATTCTTTTTGGTAAAAGGAAACCAAGATTCATCTTGTTTAAAAAAATATAGGAAGACAAAAAAGTAAGGAGGAAAAGAAAAGGAATGGGTCATGATCCAAGTGCACCACATCATCTGTGGCATGGACAAGTATGGGTTCCAATTGAAATGGGTCACTGGTGTGTAGTGATGATGTCATTGCTGATAGAAGGAGCAGGATGAATTCTAAAGTTCTATCAAGTTTTACATTCTGCTGCAAAACCAAAACGATTTTTAAGACAAAGGAATGAAATGTTCTTAAATGTATGAATCAGTCACCTGATCGGAAAGACCCACTGATATGCTAGTGCAATACAGTACACATGACAGGGACATGATGTTTCTCCTGTAACTGCTAAATAGAGCTGAAAAGCTTTTAGTTACTTCTGAGAACTGAATACTAAAATGTATAATTTTAGTTTTAGAAAGTGTTTATTGACCTGCTCACCTGCTCCACCATTGATGTAGCCATTGATATTCAGTCTGTAATTGCTGGACTCTGCATTGATGAAGAACGAAGTGTACTGGGCGTAGGCACTGCCTCTCTCAAAGTCCTCCATGTCCACTCTCAGCTGATATCTATATCTGTTGGTCATTAGGAAGATGTTCTCCAGACCTGAAATGTATTTTAAAAATAGTTTTGTACATAAAAAGATTTTTTTATTTTTTTATTCTAGAAATAGCTTAGAAAGTGGTAGTACAGTGTTTAAGACTCTGGTTGACTGATCGTAAGCTTGGGGATTCATGCTGATACTCTTGGGGGCCCCTGAGCAAGGCCCTTAACCCTCAGTGCTCCAGGGGCACTGTATCCTGGCTGATCCTGAGCTCTGACCCCAGCTCCAAATATAATGGGGAATATGTGAAGAAAGCGTTTCTGTGAGCTGTAATGTACATGTGACAAGTAAAATAGCATCTTTCTTTGTTTTTGCCAGTAAGGTGAGTTTTGCTATTACGATGCTCTAGGTAACGAACATAATAAGATTTCGAGGCATGTGAAAACATCTACAGGATCTAAAATCAGAGGTATCAGACCTCTGTGAGTTACGCATACATTATTCTGGGGAAAAAAAGCTCTGCCTCGCTTGCAGAGTTCATTCCAGAAGATACCAGGGTGGAATCCATAACAGTCTTGCTCTTGCTGCAGGCCAACAGCACAGCCCTCTTAATCCTGCTTTTTCTACGGTCCAATAGCAATGCCTCCTAAGTCCTGCTCATGCCAAAGGCAGATTGCATGGCCTCCTAAATCCTTTTTACAACAGATATCATTGGTGCAGCCTCCGACATCATGTTCCACTCTGAGGCTGAGGCCTGGTAAGACCTGCCCACTACAGAATCTAATGGAGCTTTTAATGGTCTCCTGTCCTTATTGCATGTGCAGTGTTTTGAGTTCTGACTTGCTGAGCCATTTGTTTTGCGCTAGCATTACTCTTACCTTCATGTTTTTGGATTACCTGAATACTGCTGTTTTTTGAAGGCCTGATGTCTAAATGTTTCACGAGCATGATTGCATTTGAACTGTTTCATGCTACAAGCACTATTCTATAAGCTGCAGAATAATGTGTGTATAAAGAGTTACATTTGCAGTGATTTATTTGATCATTTATGGAACAAGTTCAAGCTGTGGATGCTGAACTGCAAAATTCCTCAGTGTTTTCTCACCTAGCCAATATTCACCGCTGGCATCACCAAATCCATGTTTATACTGCTCCCATGACCGGTAGAAACTCAGATTGCCGTCGATTCTCCTCTGAATCATCTGATTGGTGTGTTATATAGCGTAGTGTACACATCAAAACACAACATTGTAAAAACATTTCAGACAAGCTAAAAACAGAGGAACTGTTACCTTAAATAAATCAACCTGAAACATGTTTAATGTTCTCACTCACAGTCCATTTCGCCTTCTGATGGCCATCGAGTTTCACACAGCCCATATCGCAGTACACCTCCAGAGGTTTATTTAGACCTGCTGGGTAAATGGTGTAGACTCCACTGGGGACAGAGACGTTCTTCACTGCGCTTGTCTTTAGGATATAAACATCTTCACAGTCCAGCGGCAGGGACACGTTAGTGAGAGGAGCTGAGTGGACCAGCGAGGTCACTGCTACCAACAGCAACACCAGCATGGCTTTGTTCTGAAATAATAATAATGATAATAAGAGGGAGAAGAAGAATATATCTTAACAGAGCAAAGTTTTGCCATTTGAAATGACATTAATAAAACAATCCACAAACATAAATATATCTTTATTGGGATAAAGAATAAAAAATAAATCGATTGGAAAAAGCCTAGATTTCTGATGATCATTTATAGGAAAAAAGGGTTAAACCCAAAGTTATAAATCAATTACAGGCAAATAGTTTTTATTTCACTATTTAATAATAAAAATAATAATAATACATTTCTCAAACGTACATAATGCAAATTTTGTCTGAATTCTTCCCTCCATTTAATTTCTCTGTTAGCAGGGATAAATTGACTTGTTATAGTACTCACCTCTGCAAATTCTTGTGTACAGTGTTCAGGAGAGTCGGCTGTACACTGATTCACTAACAACACGTGAGTCTTGTATATTGCTATGTTACCATTTTGGCAAAAATTCAATTTTTTTTGTAAGAGACAAAGGTGGAGGTGTGAGCTTGAGAAAATTTTTTAAATGCCATCATCACCATGGCATATAATTATAAATTTGTCGCACTTAAAATGATATTCCATTAACAAATATCCCAGGGTATCTACAGTATGTAGACCCTTAGGTCTTAAATACTTTGTGTTTTTACCTTTTATTTAAATGTAAATAAGAACAATACGAATTGTACATTTTTACACCATGTCATTTACAGCAGTACAACACGTTAGCTGACAATTTCTGGTTCATCTGTATTCCTGTTCTATTCTGCATTGCACTTTTTGTTTTGTTTTTGTTTTGTGTGGCCGTGTAAATCACATCTGAAATATACAGTCCTACCTGAACCCGTCCACCTCTTCGATACAGACGTGGAGGAGTTTATGGAGGTTGTAACATGTGCTCGATATAACTTGGCTGGCTCATGAGCAGAAAGTGCATTTATCCAGTAAACACCAGTGTCACAACCTCTGCATCGGGGTCTTCCATTCTTTCCCGACCTGCCGACCAAGGTGTCCAGATCATAGGTTAAGCCTTTTTCGGCCAGCCCCTTTACCCCCAGTTTGACTGTATATTCTCGGAATATTGCAGAAAGAACATGTGTATGTTCTTTCTGCATGTGTATGTTCTAGCTCTCAGGGCCACTAAAAAGGCTGCTAGGGCCATTGGCCAGTCTATGGCTGCCCTGGTATCCACAGAAAGGCACCTGTGACTCTCTCAGTCAGATATGTCTGATAGAGACAGGGCCGTACAGCTGGACGCCCCACTAACCTATTCTGGCCTATTCAGCAACTCCGTAAGCTTGGTGGTCGAGAGGTTTTAGGAGAATAAGAAACAGGCGGTGGGGTTTCCAGCAGTACCTCCCACGCTGCTCAAACGCTGCTGTTAGGCGGGTGCAGCCCCAGCTGCAACCCTCCATCTGCCATCGGGAGGTACAGAGATGCAGTGTTGCAACCCGTTGTGAGGGATCCTGTGTGGTGCTCGTTGAAAAAGTCCTGACTTTCTGGGGATCCAGCCGTGACAGGGTGTGCCACACTGCTGTGTCTGGTGCCTGCCCTGTCCCGGCCCCCCAGGACCTGGTTCATTAACCCTGCCACCCTTGGTGCTTTAGGACATGGCCAGCTCCAGCAAGCTGTCTCCTCGGTCTCCACCCGGCATCATAGTGATCCCTCCATCAGAACAAGATTCCAGGTTCTACAGCCGGTACTTCATAGTTCCCAAAAAGTACAGAGAGTTGTGTCTTATCTTAGATCTACGTCAGCTGAGCTACTCTCTCATGAGATTCAATATGCTGAGTGAGGACTCAAATGCAGGATGTGGGCACGGGTAAGGAAAATACAGCCTTTAATAAAAGGCAAACTGAGCAAAGGGGCAAGGCAAAAACAAAGTCCAATAAAACATTCCCAGGTCAAAACAAAGACAAACAGGGCAATGCAAGCCGAGAAAAAATCCAAAACATCCAAAAACAGTCCAAAAACCAAAAACCAGTGAACAGAACTAGGAAGGGCACAACAGAAACGAAAAAAGAGTCCAGAGTCCAAACCAGAAGCAGAGCAGGGGTCAGAAACAGGAAAAGGATCAGGATCAGGAACAGAACAGAACAGGAACTGGAACAGGAACTGGAACAGGAATCCAGAGCAGACAGAGTGGCAAGAATGATCTCAGGGGCTAGGGAGCCGGTAAGATAACCTGGCCTCCGGGTGGCACGGGAAAAACGGCAAGATGGCTGCCAACCCAGAAGTGCGCACCATGTGTTTGGAAAATTCTGACAGAAATGTGTGGAGTAGTGTGGAGGTGTATTGATAATATACACATTTGGGCATTTGAGTTAGCTCTTAGAGGGCATGGTGAGACGAAAACCTCTGACAATCATGGTGTTAATTTACAGGTTTCCACCAATTTCTTACCAACAGATATCTCTATTAAATAATATTCATGCACAGTAAATACTCATCAAGGTGTACAATGTAAGTGTGTTATCTGATAACAAGATCAAGCAGTCAAGTCCATCATGAAGATGGCAATCATTCTAACATGACTCTTGTCAGTACAAGCTGCACAGAAGTTTCCACTCCAGGCCAGTGGAGACGCTCATGCTTAAAGATTTGCCTCATAAAAATATACTCCAAGTGCTCCAGTGACATTGCCATCAAACCCTATGTAATTCTTTGAGGATGGAAGAGTTCTAATCTCTCTTCTATTACTCATTAAATGTCATGAAGTCTTAAAGACAGAGGTTTGCTATTTGTACTGTCTGAAGCTGAGGCAACTGATTGGTTAAACTTCCATTTACATAAGTTTTGAAATCTCAGACAGACAAGGAAGCTTTCCCACCCAAAGGTTGTGCTTCAGCAATCAATAGGACCTAAATCTAAGTGGAGAAACTTCACCCACACAATGGAGTTTAGGTCCGTTGTTGGAAATCACAACTGGCACATTTACTTTGCATCAACCAATAACAAACCATGGACCCGCTGTGGAGTCCTTTCCTCTGTCTACAGGGTTTTTGATTTCCCTGCCATCTGTCCTGCTGACCTTAGCAAGCAGAGTTGTCAGTAGAAGTTAGCATCTCTTCAAATCGTCAGTCATAAGTCAGCAATGAATTGTACTGGGTGATCACATTGTTTATGGATTCTATGAATTTTGCAAGGAGAAGGTCCCATATGTTGTGGAATATCTATTCCCACAGCAGTGTCAAGAGAAATAACCAGAAGATGGCAGCAGTGGAACAGTGTTTTAAAGCAGCGAGTTTGCTGAACCTCTACGACCAACTTTTTATTTCTATAATTTTACAGCACATTTGAATGCTCACTGTTCTGTCGCTAATGGTCACAATACATGCAGGTAATTAAATCGAATATTTCATATTGAATATGGAAAATAATTCATAATTGTGTTTTAAATGTACTGTACTTCTATAACATGATTTGATTTATTAACAGATTTTTATAAACTCCTCCCCTGGGAAACCCTGTTCTTAACCTAACTGTGGAAATATATTAGAAAACTAACTAAAACTTAGCACAAACAGTGGACATTATTTCTGGATCAATAATAATAATAATAATAAATGGTGGTGAAATGGATTGAGACGAGTAATGAGTGTGTGTTAAGTTCAGGTTGTACAGCTCAGTAACACACAGTTGAGTTAGTGTGTGTGTGTGTGTGTGTGTGTGTGTGTGTTAGTTTCAGTTTCAGTTTCAGTTCAGTTCTGTGTATTGAGGAGCCTGATGGCTGTTACACAGTCTGGATGTGAGGCCTGAATGCTTCAGAACTGCTTTCCTGATGGCAGGAGGGTAAAGAGTGTGTGTGTGAAGGGTGTGTGTGTGTGTGGCTGTGGGTGTGTGTGTGTGGGCGTCCACAATGCTGTTGGCTTTGCAGCGTGTGGTGTAAATGTCCATGATAGAGGGAAGAGAGACTCCGATGATCTTCTCAGCCATCCTCACGATCCTCTGTAGGGTCTTGTGATCTGAGACGGTGCAGTTCCCAAACCAGGCAGTGATGCAGCTGCTCAAGATGCTCTCAATGGTCCCTCTGTAGAACATGGTCAGGATGGGGGGAGGGAGAGCTTTCCTCAGCCTTCTCAGGAAGTAGAGACGCTGCTGGGATTTCTTGGTGATGGAGCTGGTGTTGAGTGACCAGGTGAGGTTCTCCGCCAAGTGAACACCAAGGAATTTGGTGCTTTTGACAATCTCCACGGAGGATCCATCGATGATTAGTGGAGAGTAGCCACTCTGTGTTCTCCTGAAGTCCACCACCATCTCTTTGGTTTTGTCATCGTTCAGAGGTTGTTGCTCCACACCAGGCTGTTAAATGGTGCACCTCCTCTCTGTATGCCGACGTTCTTGCTGATGAGACCCATCACGGCCGTGTCATCGGCGAACTTGATGATGTCTATACTTCATTATCAACATTCTCAAAGCAAATAAGGCGTCTGTGGTGCTCTTCCTCGGCATGAAACCATACTGCTGCTCACAGATGGTCACCTTTTCTCTCAGCCTGGCTTCCACTACTCTTTCCCATAACTTCATGGTGTGACTGATCAACTGAATTCCCCTGTAGTTACTGCAGGTCTGCACATCTCCCTTATTCCTAAAGATCGGTACCAGCACACTCCTTCTCCATTCCTCAGGCATCTTCTTACCTTTCAAAATCTTGTTGGACAATCTGGTTAAAAACTCCACTGCATCTCTCCTAAACATCTCCATGCTTCTACAGGTATGTCATCTGGTCCAACAACCTTTCCACTCTTCATCCTCTTAATCGCTGCTCTCACTTCCTCCTTACTAATCCTATCCACTTCCTTCTTCACCATCTCCACACCATCCAACCTTCTCTCTCTCTCTCTCATTTATATAATCTCCTACCTGTGTACTGTTTATTACATTGATATTATTTATATCATCATTATTTATTTATATCATATTAAACTGTACATATGTAAATATTTTACACTGCTACCAATGAACTCCTGGTAAGATGCAAACTGCATTCCATTGTCCAATGACAAAGTTGAACCTATTTCCTATAAGGAGGAATGAGAAACATGTTAGATTTTTATTTTGGAATGTCCATAGATCATTAATGAGAAACTTGTGTCCGGGTGTTTGACAGGTAATTTTCCATCCTCAATCAGTAACACGTGAGATTATTTATTTTGTTTGTGGTGATGAAAGACTGATTTGCAGCCACACCTACATTTTTTGGAACAACATTAAATGGTAATTAACATTTTGTTTGTATTTGTTGATCGCTGACAGTAAAACCTTTAGCTCAGGTTGCTGTTGCTGTGCATGGTGTGTTCAAGTTTAAAGTTGGATTTCACAGGCGTATAAATGAATGCCAATTAATTATATAAAGGAGCAATAAAGGATGGAGAGGGAAATGTGTTGACTAGTGAGGAGAGTGTGTTAAGAAGATGGACGGAGGATTTTGAGCAGCTGATGAACAAGGAAAATGAGAGAGAGAGAAGGTTGGATGATGTGGAGATGGTGAAGCAGGAAGTGGATAGGATTAGTAAGGAGGAAGTGAGATCAGCGATTAAGAGGATGAAGAGTGGAAAGTCGGTTGGAGAAGATGACATAAAGGTAGAAGCATGGAGATGTTTAGGAGAGATGGAAGTGGAGTTTTTAACCAGGGTGTTCAACAAGATTCTGAAATGTGAGAAGATGCCTGAGGAATGGAGAAGGAGCGTGCTGGTATCGATCTTTAAGCAAGATGTGCAGACCTGCAGTAACTACAGGGGAATAAAGTTGATCAGTCACAGCATGAAGTTATGGGAAAGAGTAGTGGAAGCCAGGCTTTACACATATTTCCATAACAAAGGTCATCATTTGCATTGAAAACGGAACATTAAAGATATACAGATATATTGTACCACAGGATAAACCCAAAGACAGAAGGTTACATGATCAGTAGATTTACCATTTTCGAGCAGTCAGAAATATTACACTTTATTTCTGTTCTCCTCTAAATGTATGTCTGGGACGTTAAAGATTTTGAATATCTCCCAGACCAATTCTTCTGACCTTCATAACGATGGTCTTCAGAGAGTAGTAGTTACCCTTCCAGGTTTGCCAAATGATCCCTGTGTTCATTGCATTCACATTCTTTGATTTGTACAGGCCATTGGGGTTGGCAATGTGGCAATACCCATAGTTGTAATAGTAGTAGTAGTAGTACCAGTAGTTATAGCTGTACCAGAATCCTCCACCATTAGTGTCTGCACAGTTTCCAGTTGGGTCTTTGTCAAAGGTTGAAAAAGGTCTCCCATTCACAAAGAACAAAGAATCACCTGGAAAAGACAAACAGAGGACAATGTGAAGCGCAAGTAAATCCAACCTTCTGTAACAGGAATGAAAAAAAACCTGCTTATGTGGATTTCCTGAGCTTCAGCTTAAGTTCTCTGCATATAGTTTAGGCCTCGGGGTTTATACTGTTTTGTTCTGAAGTTCAGAGCTTAACAATCATGAGATACTAAATATGGGCCATAAAGCCATAATGTGGACACCGATGCATTTATTAAAATTTACATTTACTTAGAAATGGTGGTTACTGATCTGCTCACCTGCTCCTCCATTTTTGTAGTCACCGATATTCAGCGTGTAACTGCTGGACTCTGAGCCGATGAAGAAAGTAGTGTAGAGGGCATAGGCACTGCCTCTCTCAAAATCCTCCATGTCCACTCTCAGCTGATACTTCTCCGTGTTGGTCATCAGGAACATGTTCTCCAGACCTTCAATTTATGCACAAAATAATTCCAAATAAAAAGTTATTAATATAAAAAGATGAATAAATCAGATAGACACGTGATGAAAGATTTCACAGGTCCTGCATTAGGAAGTAATGATGACATCTCTATGTTTCTACTATTGAAAAATTCCAGTTTCTCTCACCGAGCCAATATTCACCACTGGCATCACCAAATCCATTCTTATAATCTTTCCACGGCTGGTAGAAACTCAAATTGCCATCAATTCTTCTCTGAATCACCTGATTAGAGGAAAATACAGCATGTTCACATCAAAACAAATCAATGAAATGGAAATTTCAGTAAAGCTGAATCAAAGTGTTACCTCACATTAAACTACTATTACAGTTTTCTCAAACAGCTTCAAACACATTCATGTTCTCACTCACAGTCCATCTTCCATCGTGATGGTTGTCATCTTCCTCACAGCCCATGTCACAGAACACCTGCACAGGGTTTTCAGGCCCTGCTGGGTAAATGGTGTAGACTCCATCTGGAATAGTGGCGTTTTCATCTGAGCTTTTTATCAGGGTGTAAACATCTTCAGCCCGAAAAGTCCCCAGTCCTTCCAGTTTGGTGGCTTTCTGTCAGAATCGTGGATCCTCTACCTGCAAACCATTCAGAATGTCAGTATGACTAGGAGAAGTGACATTTTTTTTGTCATTTTTTTGGAAAATCTCATCAGGTGGTAATTCAAGGCAGAAGGTGTGTTGTCAGGAAAAGCAGACACATAGTTGAGAGGTATCACCTGCAAATTCTATCACCATAAATTGCCTTTTCAGGCCCTGCTGTAAATGATCCATCTGGAGTGGTTTTCATCTGAGCTTTTTATCAGGGTGTAAACATCTTCAGCCCGAAAAGTCCCCAGTCCTTCCAGTTTGGTGGCTTTCTGTCAGAATCGTGGATCCTCTACCTGCAAACCATTCAGAATGTCAGTATGACTAGGAGAAGTGACATTTTTTTTGTCATTTTTTTGGAAAATCTCATCAGGTGGTAATTCAAGGCAGAAGGTGTGTTGTCAGGAAAAGCAGACACATAGTTGAGAGGTATCACCTGCAAATTCTATCACCATAAATTGCCCTGATAATGGTCACAAATGTAAAAAAAGATTTCCTGTGACCCTCCACAGTCACTTTTACACCCTAGATGCATGACTTGTTTTCCTTTTAGATAATTGCAGTTATTTGAATACGTTTTTAATCAGAATCTTTTGAATCCAATCTTTTGACAGGACTTTTTGCATCTTCCGAGCAGTGAGTTTATTTTCCTTTTCATCTTCTTAGGTGTTATGATGGAATGTTCTTTGTGACAAGATGGAATGTTACTTAACATTGTGTGTACAGTGCATGCGGAAAGTCTTCACAATGCTTCACTGTGTTTGCAAACTTATTAAAAATAAAAAGTTTGCTCTTTTGGCTGCAATTACAGCATCGAGTTTTTTGCGATATGAATATATGAGCAACAAGATTTGTACACCTGGCTTTGGGATTTTCTGTCATTCCTCATGACAAATCCTCTCAGGCTGAGTCAGGTTAGATGGGGCGCAGTGGTGGACAGCCACTTTTAGGTTTGTCCAGAGATGTTCCTTCAGTGAAGAACCCTTGGCCCAGGCTGAGGCCCTGAGTGCTGTGGAACAGATATTTATTAAGGGGATCTCTGGTCTTTGCTCCATTCAGCTCTTCTTTAACACTGACCAGTTGCCAAGTCCTTGTTGCAGAAAAACATCTCTGGTCAGAGTAACCATCTGGTTCCTGGTCACTTCTCTAACTAAAGCCCTTCTTCCCCAATTGCTCAGTTTGGCTGGGGGACCAGCTCTTAGAAGAGTCCTGGATGTGCCATACTTCTTTCATTTGAGAGTGATGGAGGACACCAATTGCTCCTGGAAATCTTGAGTTATTTGTTCTTATCTGCATTGCCTATTGAAAGGCCTTCTAAAGCGATGTGTGTGCCTTTCCATATCATGTCCAATCAAAGGAAAAGAATTCCACAGGTAGACATCAGTCAAGATGTAGAAACATCTCAGCAATGATCAAGACAAATGGGAGACACCTGAGCTCATTTTCAAGTGTTGTTGAAAAAGCTTCTTAAGTGAATTGAATTATTTAGTTAATGTAAAATGATTTTTATGATTTCTATTTTAATGATTGTAATATCAGGCTGCAGAAGAGTCTTATGTGTGCTTAATGAATATCTTTTTGAAAATAAAATCAGATATAATCCAAACCAATAAAAAAATCTACAAGCACAAACTCAAACTTCAAGTATGAGGAAACAAGTATGTTTTTTCCTCCGTATTTTTTTCACAGTAAGCATCAGAACTATAATAAGTGTTACAGGACCAGAGCATTAAAATGTCCATTATCCAGGTTTGTTTATGAGACTAATTGAAAAAAGACCACTTAAATTTGCTAAGCAACATAAATAATAACAATAATAATAATCATCCTAAATTATTGTGTATGTTGTGACACGTTTCTGCAAAAGTACAAGCCACACCCACATTTCTGTTTTTGTCGTAAGTCTGAATGCTAACTATAAGTTTGTTTCCGTGACACACTTGGAGTGCTGTGTTTTCCTTGTTTTTTTGAGTCAATCTATTTGTTATCTTTTACTATTAAAAGCAGTGTCCACACCTTTAACCTGCTGTCCTTGTAAAATAACCTTCATACTCATCCAAACAACCCACAAAATGTAACTGTTGTTGTTCCTGCTTTCCCCCTTGGACATTGCATAATGTGAGAAAATAACACTCATGTCACATTTTCTTGCAATAATTCACAACGTGGTGAGATTTATAAACAGAATCAGGAAACTCCCCCTGCAGCCTGTGCTGTCTGGGGGAGTGAGAGCTTTTCTACACAAGTGACCTGGTGAGAAGGAGATATTGCAGAAGAATATTTATAAGAAATGGTAGAAAACAATAAGCTGTTTATGCACCTTTACTGCTTGTCTCCTAATAATTCCACTGTACTTTAGTGTACTTCAGTATGTAATATAAAAAGGTATTTTTACCTGGAAATGGGAATTTTATTTAAAGATACCCACAATACCCACAAGGTTTTCTTCATTACAGGCTATTTACGTTTCTATAAAACTCAGTCAAGTCATGTCAAGAAGCTCCAGAACCCTGGTGTCACATAGAACAACATAAAGCTACATCACACAACAGGGAGCCAAGTAGACGTGCAATACAGCATGTAAACAGCTAAAATATAGTTATAATAAAATAATAATAGAAAATGGGTAGTGCTGAACATGGATGTGTATGAATTGAAATGAGTATTGAGTGTCTGAGTTTCAGTTCAGTTCTGTGTGTTGAAGAGTCTGATCGCTTGAGGGAAAAAAAGCTGTTTTACAGTCTGTATGTGAGGCCCAAATGCTCCTGAACCTCTTTCCTGATGTTAGGAGAGTGACGAGTGTGTGTGAGGGTTGAAGAGTGTGTGTGAGTTGTTTGTGTTGTTTGGGGTCGTCCACAATGCTGTTGGCTTTGCGGAAGCAGCATGTGGTGTAAATGTCCATGATAGAGGGGAGAGAGACTCATCTGTGAGGACAGATAATCTTCTGATCTGTCCTCACTATCCCATGTAGGGTCTTCCAATCTGAGACAGTGCAGTTCCCAAACCAGGCAGCGATACAGCTGCTCAGGATGCTATCGATGGTACCTCTGTATAACATGGTTAGGATGGGGGAAGGGAGATGGGCAGTCATGAGTCAGAAGAGTGAACAGCAGTGGGCTGAGCACACAGCCCTGAGGGGCTCCAGTGCTCAGTGTGGTGGTGCTGGAGATGCGGTTCCCAATCCTGAATTCTCCCAGTCAGGAAGTACAGGGTCCAGTTGCAGAGGCAGATATTCAGCCCAGTAGACTCAGTGGACTAAATGGAATGAGATAATAATAATAAAAAAAAAATACCACTCTTCTAGCTGGGTGTATTTCCTGTAAGTCAGCACTTACTCTGTGCCAAAATGATTGGTTAGAAGAAATGGTTGGAAGAAGAAAGCTACTTTGTGAAAGAGAGAATGAAAAATAATTTTCATGAATTGGTCATAACAGTCTCCTGATGTAACCTCATATAGAAACAAATGATGTGACATTGCGTAGTATTGTAAAAAAAATGCTATAAATGTGGTGCAATGAAATGTTGGAGTGTGCATACTGATGAAAACTGAGGCTCCAGTGACCACTGTTCCTGCCCCTCTCCCCTCCGTGGATCTTCCCACTTCGTCCAGGTCTGGATAGTGTTCTCTTCGACTGGAGGCCACTCTGCACTCTGCAGCCTGGGACGGTTTCTCATCAATGCCTTGGGTGGTTCCATGAAATTCCGGAGTAAGAACGGGCGCCTTGAGGATGGATTGGACTGTAGTTAATGTCAACAGTCTGCTACACTGTCTCAGGAATACAGTTCGCTACTGATCATCATCATCAACATTGTATATCTGCTACAAATGGACATTCGGTGGCACCCAGATGAGGATGGGTTCCCTCTTGAGTCTGGTTCCTCTCAAGGTTTCTTCCTTATGCCATCTCGGGGAGTTTTTCCTTCACCACAGTTGCTCATCAGGGACAAACATACTTACAAAGAACATATTTACATTTAATCACCACATTAGCTGTGTAAAGCTGCTTTGAGACAATGTTCATTGTTAAAAGTGCTATACAAATAAAAATGAATTGAAATTTTTAATTTAATTGAAAATCATAGGTTAATAGATAATAATCAGGCCATAATTGAGCCCACAGGATGGTCCAAGCCTGCCTTTGGCTTTTATTATAGACAGTGAGCCCATGGGGGACAGACTGCTGGGGAGAGACCTTGTTATAAGCACTCTGAGGGGAGTTTGTTTAATAAAATATTTTTAATCTACACTTGCATTCATCCTTTCCAGAGTGCAATTCATGCATTTTGTGACATAGTAATGTTGAAAATGTTCATGAACAAACATTTAAGTCTGGTTTTCAGGTTTATAGTTTAGATCCATATTATTAGGAAGTATTATGAATGATTCAAGAAACAAAAAGGGAACAGGGAAGGTGTGTTGAACTCAGACTTTATTTTCTGAAAGTTTATTTCATTCCTTATACAAAGGATTTACAGATGAAATGAAAGATTATTAATCATATAGAAATCATTTGGAAAAAAAAGATAATTCATGTTAACTTTATTAAAGGAGTTACACATATTTCCATAACAAAGGTCATCATTTGCATTGAAAACGGAACATTAAAGATATACAGATATATTGTACCACAGGATAAACCCAAAGACAGAAGGTTACATGATCAGTAGATTTACCATTTTCGAGCAGTCAGAAATATTACACTTTATTTCTGTTCTCCTCTAAATGTATGTCTGGGACATTAAAGATTTTGAATATCTCCCAGACCAATTCTTCTGACCTTCATAACGATGGTCTTCAGAGAGTAGTAGTTACCCTTCCAGCTTTGCCAAATGATCCCTGTGTTCATTGCATTAATATTATTTAATTTGTACAGGCCATTGGGGTTGGCAATGTGGCAGTACCCATAGTTGTAGTAGTTGTAGTAGTAGTAGTCGTACCAGTAGTAATAGTTGTACCAGAATCCTCCACCATTAGTGTCTGCACAGTTTCCAGTTGGGTCTTTGTCAAAGGTTGAAAAAGGTCTCCCATTCACAAAGAACAAAGAATCACCTGGAAAAGACAAACAGAGGACAATGTGAAGCGCAAGTAAATCCAACCTTCTGTAACAGGAATGAAAAAAAACCTGCTTATGTGGATTTCCTGAGCTTCAGCTTAAGTTCTCTGCATATAGTTTAGGCCTCGGGGTTTATACTGTTTTGTTCTGAAGTTCAGAGCTTAACAATCATGAGATACTAAATATGGGCCATAAAGCCATAATGTGGACACCGATGCATTTATTAAAATTTACATTTACTTAGAAATGGTGGTTACTGATCTGCTCACCTGCTCCTCCACTTATGTAGCCACCGATATTCAGCGTGTAACTGCTGGACTCTGAGCCGATGAAGAAAGTAGTGTAGAGGGCATAGGCACTGCCTCTCTCAAAATCCTCCATGTCCACTCTCAGCTGATACTTCTCCGTGTTGGTCATCAGGAACATGTTCTCCAGACCTTCAATTCATGCACAAAATAATTCCAAATCATGAGTTGAAAATATAAAAAGATGAATAAATCAGATAGACACGTGATGAAAGATTTCACAGGTCCTGCATTAGGAAGTAATGATGACATCTCTATGTTTCTACTATTGAAAAATTCCAGTTTCTCTCACCGAGCCAATATTCACCACTGGCATCACCAAATCCATTCTTATAATCTTTCCACGGCTGGTAGAAACTCACACTGCCATCAATTCTTCTCTGAATCACCTGATTAGAGGAAAATACAGCATGTTCACATCAAAACAAATCAATGAAATGGAAATTTCAGTAAAGCTGAATCAAAGTGTTACCTCACATTAAACTACTATTACAGTTTTCTCAAACAGCTTCAAACACATTCATGTTCTCACTCACAGTCCATCTTCCATCGTGATGGTTGTCATCTTCCTCACAGCCCATGTCACAGAACACCTGCACAGGGTTTTCAGGCCCTGCTGGGTAAATGGTGTAGACTCCATCTGGAATAGTGGCGTTTTCATCTGAGCTTTTTATCAGGGTGTAAACATCTTCACAGTCCAGCGGCAGGGACACATTAATGACAGGAGCTGAGTGGACCAGCGAGGTCACTGCTACCAACAGCAACAGCAGCATGGCTTTATTCTGAAATTATAATAACAATAATAATAATAATAAAAATAAATAAAATGTTTTTTTTCGAATTGCATAACGTGAATTGTTTCTGTATTTTATATATTAGCATAGCCGTTAATGGTAATCATGTTATTGTTAACAATAATAACTTTGTTACACTCACCTGTGAAAGTGTACAGAAGTCAGTATAGTTTGCTTTAAACTGATTCACTGGCAGCATGTCCGCCTCATTTATATTGATCCATTCACGTCTTGGCAAAAATCCAACGATATTTTTGTAAAAGGTGGATTCGAAAAAAGTTTGAGATGGACAAAATTTTTTAAAATGCCATTAGCACCTTTGATAGAACATAGTCAAGTTCCTTATTATTGTAAGTTTATCTTTAATGAATGAGTCAGTGTTGAATGTGGTAAAAGAAGTACTCCCTGAGATGGCATGAGGAAGTAACCTTTAAATGGTCCAGACTCAAGTGGGAACTTCATTCACATCTGAGTGGCACACGTGCAGTGATGGTGATCAAATTAAACTAAATGCCACTGTGGCATACTGTTGTCATTAAGTAGAGACCAAATCCATCCCTAAAGCTACCGTGTTGCTCTGTATTTTCATGGAGCATCAGTTTGTTGATGTGAAACATTCCTAGTTGCACATAAAACCCCATCTAGAGGCAGGCTGGAATGAAGTGGGCAGGTGATGTGCTCATATTTTCTAGATCTAGTGAGGACTCTTGCTGCTGCATTCTGAACTAACTGAAGTTTATTTCTCCACTTACTCCAACACCCAGACAGTAAAGCGTTACAGTAGTCTAATCTAGATGTTACAAAAACATCAACTAGTTTTTCTGCCCCCCTGTAACAACATTATATTTATCATTTTAGCAATCACAAAGCTTGAGTTCCTGAAGGGGAGTTCAGGCCACGTGTGTCAGGTTAGAGAGAAACTGCAGTGTTCTGGTTTTCTCCAGTTAGAAATGCCTTTACACATGTTTCCTGCAGATTTTGTGCCTTGCTAAGCTTTTGCTTGGGAACAGTTTTCATGTTTTGTGTAAATACTTTTATGTTTCTAATCTGGAATTCACAAGGTTGGTCTGAGAAAAAAAGAAGAGACCCCTTTTAATTAGGGCAATAAATGTGGTCAGAATAAAGGTCTGTTGGTCCGAACGTATCTGGCATTAAGAGGTCTACACTGTGCACTGGGTAATTGCCAGGGTCTTGGGTCCTGCCAGGAGTTTGACTGTGTTATTCTTCTTGTTGTCCATCAGATGTCCTCATTGTTTTCCCGTGTTGTTATTGTGCTGTGGAGTAAACATTTCTACCTGTGTTTTACATATGACTGTGTGGCCACTTCCAACTCCACCACCATCATCATCAAGTTTGCTGACGATATTGTTGTGGTGGGCCTGATTGTCAACAACGACGAGACCGCCTACCTACAGGAGGTTAAAAACCTAGAGAGATCGTGTCAGGAAAACAACCTTCTCCTTAACATCAGTAAGACTGAGGAGTTGATAGTGGACTTCAGCATGAAGCAGGAGCGGTCATACCAACCGCTAAACATCAACAGGACCCCAGTGGAGAGAGTGGACTGTTTCCGGTACCTACACTGGCGATCAAAATTAGAGAACAATTTATAAACAATTGAACAATTCTGAAATAATATCATCTTCACTGCTCCACAATTAAAGGAGTTTTTGTCCTGTCTATTCCATGCTACCAGAACACCTTTTCCACAAAATAACTAAGACATTTAAAAAAAAACATTATTTTGCAGAAAACACACTGATCAAAATTAGAGAACAACAATGACTGTAGCATGGAAAAAGATTCCAACAAAATTTTTTGAAGGTTACAACAGTTAGCAATTAGTAGGAAGTGTCCAGGCCTCTGCTCTGAATGACTTCAGCACATCTGCAGCCACAGGACAGCACCAGTCTCTCACACTGCTCTGGTGTGATTTTGGTCCACTCTTCTTCCAGTCTCCTCCACAGTTCGGGGACTGTAGTGGGTTTCTTGGCCATAACTTTGTCAACAAGGATTTTCCAGAGGTTCTCTATTGGGTTGAGATCAGGACTCTGGGCAGGCCATGTCATTATTTCAATGTTTTCAGTTTCAAGAAATTGCTTTACCCGTTTTGCTGTGTGACATGGAGCGTTGTCCTGCATGAACACTGCGGGCTGATTGGGTGGTGAACGCAGGGAAGGAACCATATGTTGTTGAAGAAGGTTCTGATAAACATTTGCATTCACTCTGCCATGTAGCTGTATAAGAGGCCCAACTCCTGCTGCAGAAAACATGCCCCAAACCATCACACTTCCTCCTCCACTTTTCACTGACTTCTTTACACACTTTGTGTTCAGTCTTTCTCCAGTTTGTCGCCGAACATAATGTTTCCCATCGGACCCAAATAAAATAAACTTGCTTTTATCACTGAAGTGAACTTTGGACCAGTTCTCCTCTGTCCACACAACATGCTTAGTCTAGCCTTTTGATTCTTTCTGCTAATGAGATGTTTGGTCACTGCAGAGTGGGCTTTCAGTCCAAATGCTCTTAAACGTCGAGACACTGTATGACGAGACAGATCCTTACCCTGTTCAGCGCTGAACTGGTGAGCAATTCCAGCTGCCGCATGGAAACGATTGCCCATTGAGATCCTCCGCAGTATCCTGTCCTCTCTTGTATTTGTCTTCTGTGGACGACCAGCCTTCTTGGCGGACTTGAATGAGTTTGTGATGTTGTAAAGATTCAATATTCTTGAAATCACAGATTTGGAACGACCAACTTGTCTTGCTATGGCTGATAGGGTCATCCCTTTGGCCTTCATCCGGACAACCTGTTGCCGGAGGCTTTCAGTCACTTTAGAACGGCCCACCATCTTGCAGAGTCAGTGACACTGGAAGTTAGGCTGCCAGTTAAATAGGGGTTGACAGATAATCAAGGAAATTAGCACCAGGTACCAGATTAACACCAATAACTGGGAGGTATCTGAAAGTGTTCTCTAATTTTGATCAGTGTGTTTTCTGCAATATAATGTTTATTTTTTTAAATGCCTTTTTTGTGGAAAAGGTGTTCTGGTAGCATGGTATAGACAGGACAAAAACTTCTTCAACTGTTGAGCAGTGAAGATGACATTATTATTTTAGAATTGTTCAATTGTTTATAAATTGTTCTCTAATTTTGATCGCCAGTGTAGGTGTTCCCATCACACAGGACCTGTCTTGGTGCTAAAGACTTTCTACACCTGCACCATTGAGATCGTTCTGACGGGTAGCATCACTTCCTGGTTCGGGAATAGCACCATGCAGGACAGGCGAGGCCTCCAGAGGGTGGTGCTGTCAGCTGAATGTACCATCCACTCCGAGCTCCCTAACCTGCAGGACGTTTACAGCACACCGTATTGTGAAGCCATCCAACAATGGACTCTTTTCATCGTTACGTTCAGGGAAACGTTTCCGCTCCCTGAAAGCGAACACAGAGAGAATGAGGAGGAACTTCTTACCACTTAAACCACACCACACACGGTCACTTTATACCACATCGCACATGGTCACTTTATACCACACCACACCGCACACGGTCACTTTATACCACACCACACACAGTCACTTTATACCACACCACACACGGTCACTTTATACCACACCACACCGCACACTGTCACTTTATACCACACCGCACACAGTCACTTTATACCACACCACACACGGTCACTTTATTCCACACCACACCGCACACAGTCACTTTATACCACACGACACCGCACACGGTCACTTTATACCACACCACACACGGTCACTTTATACCACACCATACCGCACACGATAGCTTTATACCACACCACACCGCACACAGTCACTTTATACCACACCACACACGGTCACTTTATACCACACCATACCGCACACGATAGCTTTATACCACACCATACCGCACAGGGTCACTTTATACCACACCGCACACGGTCAAATTATACCACACTGCGCATGGTCACATTATACCACACGGCACACGGTCACTGTATACCACATCACACACGGTCACTTTATACCACACCAAACCGCACACGGTCACATTATACCACACCACACCACACACGGTCAATTTATACCACACCACACACGGTCACTTTATGCCACACCATACCGCACACGGTGACTTTATGCCACACGCAACGCACACGGTCACTTTATACCACACCACACCACACACGGTCACTTTATACCACACGGCACACGGTCACTGTATACCACACCACACATGGTCACTTTATACCACACCAAACCGCACACGGTCACATTATACCACACCACACCGCACACGGTCAATTTATACCACACCACACACGGTCACTTTATGCCACACCATACCGCACACGGTGACTTTATGCCACACCGCAACGCACACGGTCACTTTATACCACACCACACCACACACGGTCACTTTATACCACACCACACACGGTCACTTTATACCACATCGCACATGGTCACTTTATACCACACCACACCGCACACGGTCACTTTATACCACACCACACCGCACACGGTCACTTTAAACCACACCACACACGGCCACTTTATACCACACCATACCGCACACGATAGCTTTATACCACACCATACCACACAGGGTCACTTTATACCACACCGCACACGGTCAAATTATACCACACCGCGCATGGTCACATTATACCACACGGCACACGGTCACTGTATACCACATCACACATGGTCACTTTATACCACACCAAACCGCACACGTTCACATTATACCACACCACACCGCACACGGTCAATTTATACCACACCACACACTGTTACTTTATACCACACCGCACAGGGTCACTTTATACCACACCGCTTACTGTCACTTTATACCACACCACACCGCACACTGTCACTTATACCATACCACACCGCACACGGTCACTTTATACCACACCACACCACACCGCACACGGTCACATTATACCACACCACACCGAACACTGTCACTTCATGCCACAACACACCGCACATGGTCACTTTATACCACACCACACCGCACACGGTCACATTATACCACACCACACCGCACACGGTCACTTTATACCACACCGCACACTGTCACTTTATACCACACCGCACACTGTCACTTTATACCACACCGCACACTGTCACTTTATACCACACCACACTGCACACGGTCACTTTATACCACATCACACCGCACATGGTCACTTTATACCACACCGCACACAGTCACTTTATACCACACCGCACACTGTCACTCTATGCCACACCACACCGCACACAGTCACTTTATACCACACCAAACTGCACAGTGCACTTTATACCACACTATACCGCACACTGTCACTTTATACCACACCGCACACGGTCACTTTATACCACACCACACCGCACACGGACACTTTATTGTCAATCGCGTTATTCACTTTAAATTTTACTGGTTTTACTGTCATACGCATCCATGTATATAATTCTTTTTTACATATATCTTAATATATTTTATATTTAATATAGTTTATACTTTTTATTTATCTTTCTTCTTCTTCTTGTTTTTTTTTTTTTTTTTTTTTCCTCATTTCATTTCCTTGATATTCCATTTCTTTTTATGCTTGAATGCCGGACAGTTATAAAAACATTTCACTGCATGTCGAACTCTGTATGTGTGTGTGTGTGTGTGTGTGTGTGTGTGTGTGTGTGTGTGGTGTGACAAATAAAAAATTTATTTGATTAGATTTGATTATTTATCTGTGTTTTTAAGTTTCCCTCTGTCTCAGTTTTGGTGCTTGGCAAGCTTTTGTGTCACTTTATACCACACCATACTGCACACGGTCACTTTATACCACACCATACCGCACACGGTCACTTTATACCACACCATACCGCACACTGTCACTTTATACCACAGCACACCGCACACTGTCACTTTATACCAAACCATACCGCACACAGTCACTTTATACCAAACCATACTGCACACGGTCACTTTATACCACACCATACCGCACACGGTCACTTTATACCACACCATACCGCACACTGTCACTTTATACCACAGCACACCGCACACTGTCACTTTATACCAAACCATACCGCACACTGTCACTTTATACCAAACCATACCGCACACAGTCACTTTATACCACACCACACCGCACACAGTCACTTTATACCACACCATACTGCGCACAATGCAGCAGCAAGAGTTCTTACTAGGTCAAGAAAATATGATCACATAACCCCGATCTTATCGTCCCTACACTGGCTTCCGGTTAAGTTTCAAATAGACTACAAACTACTGCTACTCACTTATAAAACACTAAATGGTTTATCTCCATGTATCTCTCCAGTCTTTTAACACGCTACAATCCGTCACACTCCCTGAGATCTCAAAACTCTGGGCTTCTAGTAGTTCCTAGAATAGCAAAGTCCACTAAAGGTGGGAGATCATTTTCACATTTAGCTCCTAAACTCTGGAATAGTCTTCCTGACAGTGTTCGGGGCTCAGACACACTCTCCCAGTTTAAGTGCAGATTAAAAACATATCTTTTTAGCAAAGCCTACACATAACACACATTACATCATAACCTTGTGCTCCAGAACATCTGATCACATCACATTATCAACTTGTGCTGTTAATATCATGAACAGCAGCTAATTTCTCTCCCCATCCCAAGGCTTCCTAAAGTTCCTCTAGCTCCAGTCACCTCCCACCTCATAAGGATTATAGACTTTAAAGAAGTAGATGCCGAACTCACAAACATCCCGAACCATCTAGAGACGTACCAGTGCCAATTGGATCCAACTACATGTGTGGAGTTTTGACATTGGACCTCCTAGAGTGTTTAAAAGCTCTGGCATGGAGAAGCTAATGCTGGATCTGTGATGATCACAAATGTTGAGCTCAGTAGCTCCTACTTTTATACCAAAGACTGTAGAAAGAACATTTACTTATAATCTTATACTCCAGTAATCATGTTAGTTCTCACTCTCCAGTGTTCTGTATTGTTGAAAGAACAAAAAAGAACAAAGATTTAATTAATTAATTTAATAATATCTAGCTTGGAAAAAAGTAGTTATTCAAAATAGAACACGTTTAATACATGATTATTCATGTATTAAACGTGTTCTATTTTAAATAACTATTTTCCAAGCTAGATATTGTCATAATGAACATGGACTTGTTTTAATACTATTTTATATTAAATGATTATTGCATACTTTGAAAGAGATGGGACCTACCTATATCCTCTGCATCTTGTATTGAAGGTCATGATGAAGGTCATGTTAACAAGCACTATGCAAAGGTCAGATACAAAGTTTAAGTAAATAACCTTTATTAAAGACAGTGTTAATAAGCCTCTAAAAAAGGGTCATGTAATTCTCACCTCTCTCTCAGTGGCTGCCCTCTGTTCTCTCCTCATATTATATATCAAAATCATTCATTTAAGATGCCTATTGAGATTGATGATGTTAAAGAAGACGTTAAACCTTTTTTATGTCAGTTTTTTATTATCCTATATTTTGTGTGTTATAGGGGATTCATGTGGGTTTGGTGTACTCAAGTCTGCATCTGATCCTAAATATCAAAATACATCCAGTGACTTTTTGCATTTCTGGTAATGAATTATTGGAATTAGATAAGAACACAATTTTCACAAGACTGACTAAACATTAACAAAGCCAAACATGACATGACATAAACCCTCTCTGCCCTGATGAGAAATATGTTATGCCTCTGTGCTTTGACAAGAATGTTGCTATTCCTCTCAGAACATCATTATCCCTCCCGTAGCTGGTGAGAATGCCTTTTTGTGTCCCTGCCCTGACGAGAATTTTGCTATGCCTCTTTGCCCTTACAAGCACACTACTATGCCTCATTGCTACCCCTCCCTGTCCAGCTGAGCATGTTGATATGACTCACAGCAATGCAGAGGGCACCACTATGGATCCTGGCCTAATCATAAATGTTCCTCTGTATTGTCCTGCCCTGGACATCATTGTGCCATCCTGCTTGGCTGAGGACCTCACTCTACCATCTTGTTTAGCTGAGGATGTTGCTATGTCACTCTGCCTTGTTGCTGCACTAAAGGGCAAAAGCACGACCCTTTAAAGTGAGGTCCTGAGTGAGGCCAAGAATCAGCCACACATGCAGTCCACTGCAGACACCTGGCTCCTGGTCTCAGTCCCATTACCTGACTCAAGTGAATTTGTCTCATTCCTTTCTTCACACTTTTTTTTTTTTACATATGTTTTGCATGTTTTTTTTTTTTTTTTTTTACTTGTAGGTGGATTGTAGGAAACTGGCACTGGTTAGTTGTGATGATTGAACATGTTCTTGTACTGTACTTTCATCATTCTGTATTTCCTGTTACATAACAACAATGTGAAGGTTTGATAAGGGCTCTGAGGTTCATTTAAAATGTTTGATGTTTGTAAAGAGAAAATGAATAATTAATGAATATGTATTTATTCATATATTTTGACAAACACAAACATTAAAAACAGTTGTCTTATTCAGATGCAGTAACAATCATGTCTTTTTACATATGTGGTGTAACTTCTTTTTTATTTTTAGCTTTCAGATGGATTATGAGAAAGTGGCTTTTGGGTTTTTGACATTTTGACATTCAGTGATGTGAGTTCCTTCCTACATTTTTAATTGATAGGTAATGAGTTAAAACTGGTTTGTACAATGCACATCAGTTTGCTTGTATGACTTAAGTTATTTAACTGAAAAGTTAATTGTAAGACAAAAAGTTAATTAACATTATGTGTATTTGTTTATCACTGACTGAGAAACATTCGATCAATACAGAAAATTGTCCATCTATTCCTTTTTTTTTTTTTTTACATTTTGTCTATTTTTGACTTTTCCTTTTGGAAGAAGTTCTGTACAGTCACTGTTCTGTATGAATCTGTTGTTTTAGAATTGGACATGTGTGTTCATTTTATAACTAAAGATCAGATTGAAAAAATATATTATTATAAAAAAAATCAAGAAACAAATTTCAAACACTTTAAGCATGAGGAAATGGGTATGTTCTTTCTTATTAACTCAGAATAATCTTAACTAATCTCTTACAGGACCAGTCCAACTAGCTGCCTGCTGTCAGTGTTCAAAAAATGTCCATTCAAGTAATGACAGATTTTTTTTTTATAATCGTCAGGGTTTTTTAATGTCGTCAGGAATCACTATTCAGAATGTGAAAGTAAACAAGAAGACATTTTATTCACAGATGGGGTTCCTCAAGCTGATTTGATTACATCTGTTAGTGTTTACAAAAATCCATTGCCTTAGAGTGAACAATGAACAATAATTGATAAAGAATAAATAATGAAATAGATTAATGTCATGTATGAATAAAACCAGGTACATATAGCCTTTAAGTCACACTGTAATTATTTTGGGCACATAATCACTAGGTCATTAGCGGTAGACACACAGCTACAGTCATGTAAAAAATAGATTACGCCATCTTTGAATTCTATAGTTGAGACAATGTTCATTGTTAAGAAGCGCTATACAAATAAAAATGAATTGAATTGAATTGAGTTTGTAACAGCACACAATAAAAATCATCTGGTCCATATCAGGTATAAAAATTTGGTTAAACCCAACCCAAGTCCAATGTTCTGACAATGCATTTCAGTTGGTTTGAGGTCTGGGCAGGGTCATTGCAAAACCTTGAATCAGTTCTTTCAGTCATTTTGTTATAGATGTGCTGGCCTACTTTTAATTGTCATGTTGCTTTATTTTGGCCAAGCTTCAGTTATTGGATAGATGGCCTCACCTTTGATTCTAGAATATTTTCATGTGCCCATTGCCAGCTGGTCTTCTCTGTCTCCCTATGTTCCTGAGACCCATCCTGCCTTCTTACCTGTGTTTTTTTTTTTTAGTTTTCCAGTATATGGATTACTCGGACTAGTATTTTGGACTTGGATTTTTCTTACCCTGTAATTCTGTTTCCCGTATTTTGTATTATTGGATTGTTTTCCTGGGTGTTGACCAATGGACTGTTTTCTTGGATTTGATTCTGTCTACACTTTATCACCCTGTTTGCTAATATATAGATTCTGGAACTGTTTACTTTGCTTCACTGCCTCTTATGTTCATTAACAACTGTTTGATCATACTCTGTTTGCTTCTCACATTTGGGTCCCTACTGCGGGCTTCTGGCTATACCATCTGGCCAACCAGAAACCCCACGGATGCTCAAAGCCTACAAGTTTTCCTTACCTCCCAGTGGAAGACTGTTTTTCACATAGTTTACTTTGCTTCGATGTCCTCCAATTAGCCCTGGAATGATTGCAATAGCTAACCCATCATGCCACGAGGCCTGCCCTCGGATTCTACCTGCTCCAGCTCAAGCATCACCTCAGGCTCAGGTTCCTGTCCCTACTGGCCATTGCTCCCCCACTTGGGCAGGATCCCCAGTTCTCACCACCTCAGTGTTTCTCAGGCGATCTACTGAGGTTTTATCTCTCAATGCTCTCTTTTTTTCACTGAAACCCTCTTTATTCTCAATGGAATAGGTAAAGATAAGGTAGAGTACATCATTGCCCTCCTCTCAGGCAGAGCCCTCGGATAGGCCTTGGTGGTGTGGAAGGCTCAGAGGGCCTGCTATGCCAGCTACCCAGCCTTTGTCAGAGAATTCAAGTTCCTGTTCGGTCTTTCCAGCAACAAACCATTTCCAAGTGCACTTTTCCAACTACTTTCCCAATTTCCTGACCCTCTTCACGGAGGATATAGCAAGAAGAAAGGCAGTCTTCACTGGCAGTTTTAACTGGCAAATACCTAAGGGCTACCTCGGCCAATGGCTCGAAGGTGGGCTTTGGCAGAGCCTTTAGCAAAACGGCCAAGTCCCACACAGGCGCCATTTATCGGCATCAGACCTCCTTGTAGAGGAAACTCTGGATTGCAGGATGGTCTCCTCTACCTCGGTAAAACCTCCTGTGAACGGAAAGGATGAATATGTGGAAGTACGCGTCCTTAAGTCCTATAATAACAAACCATGCTTCATAACAGATCTGAAACACGACCTGCTTGAGGGTGAGCATCCTAAACCTGAGCCTTATTAGCGAGCGGTTCATGGAGCGTAGATCCAGAATTGGACACAACCCCCATCCTTCCTGAGAACCACAAAGTACCGGCTGTATAACCCAGACTCTTTGTCTAAAGGTACCACCTTGATGGCCTCCTTTCTTAAGAGAGTGAGTACTTCCAGGACCAGTTCCAGGACCAGAGCCTGTTTGGGACACATCCTGTTGAAGCAGGGAGTAGAGGACCCTTACTGTATCGAGTAGCCCTTCTCTACAGGGCACAGGACCCACTGAGACACGTCTGACAGGCTTTCACATGCTGCCTGGAAGTCTCTTAATATAACCAGTCTCTTAAGACTGGTCTCTGGCCTGTCCAGAGCAGCTGGAGCAATACCCTGCAGCCATTGGGCGGAAGAGGAGGGAGACACCTGCTGTGCCCTGAAGCACATATTGTGGCAGGGTTAACAGGCTGACCTCCTAGTGGGGCTGAGGGACAGCACAGAATAATGAGGTGTACACTGCCCCCTAAGACTCCTTGGTTGTCAGGGTCTCTGCGGCGAACCTCGCCTGCCAGAGATGATGGCCCTCAGGTCCATCGGCTCCTTAGGCTTTGGCTTCACGGTGCCCGATAACACCGGGATGGGACTGCACCCACCGAGTAGCCTCATGGGAGCGACAATGGTGGTAGTGTTGAAATGCAGCTGTTTTTTCGCCTCCTGGAACTTGTCAATGACCGCACTTTTGGCGTCGCAGAACAAGCCAGACGGGACCATCAAGGTGTTCAGCCAGAAGGTCCTGTCCCTGTCAGGGATGTTTGACAGAAGGAGACACAGATGCCTTTCTGTGGCTACTAAAGCAGACATGGACCGCCCTACTTCCCTGGTGGCCCTGAGAGCTAGGAAGGCTGCACAATGTAGCTCTTTAACATCGTCAGCCACAGAGCAATAATCCCTCATCCATTTCCCACAGCAGGTCAGCCTAGTATGCCTGCAACACAGCCATAGTCAGCCATAGTCATAGAGATAGTCAGACAGCATCTTTTCAACCCGAGGCATCACCCTATAACCGCTCTCTTTTCATCCCCACCACGTTCCCATACAGCAAGACAAGTGGGGTGAAGAGGCGGGCCGAATGTGGGCTGTCCCAGGATCTAGACACCTCAGTGTGCAGATCAGGGAAAAAAGGCAGACCCCTGCATGGAGGTAGTGCTGTAAGGTGCAGGAGCGTTCATACAGCTTGCTAGGTGGGCACTGCTTCTGCTTCACGTCGCCGAATGTTGTGCTTCCAAACCCAAGGAGTGGGTGCGGCAGAAGAAAGGGGTTAGCCCGTCTGACGCGGCCTTGCCTCAGCAACAGTGGGGCCAGAGCCACAAGGGAGAGTGCCCTTCATGAAGAGCACTCTCCATGTCTATCCCCCTGTAATAAAACAGGAGCAAGGAGGGACACACAGCTGAAAGTCATGCTTGCTTTTCATACTAATTTTTTTTCTTTTATAGATTTGACACACAGAGATCACACACACAGTGCTTCCTGAACAAACAGAAGCTAGCATCGGCTCTACCGCATGCACGTTTTATGCTTCTTGGTCACGACGTCACCCCGCCGGTGATGTAGCGTCTCTCCATTTGCCGGATTACACACGTGATTCAGAGCGTGGACAACGTGGAAGCGTCCCCAAAGTGTTGTCGACGCAGCTCAATTTCCTGGTAGGAACCTGCCTTCTTTTGTTCCCTTTTCTTGCATCGGACATGCCTGAACACAATACCTTTAGATATAACTATTCAAGCTACAGAGTAAGCATTGGTAATCCAGTGTTGTGTTTTCCAGCTTTTTTATTCTTCTGGATATCTCTGGTATTGACAAAACACAATGATTCTGCATTCAATAAGTCATCTAGTTTTTTACTTTGCCTCTTCGTCTGTAAGTGTGCATTTAAATTAGACTGGGTACCAGACATGAGAATGTTGTTGGAATAAAAGGAAGAGCTCTCTCCTGGCTTAGGCTGCTATCAGTTTGTTAATGTAAATGGTGAGTTCTCCACACATTTTTTGAGGCAAAGTTTGGTGTTCCACAAGGATCTGTCTTAGGCCCACTGCTTTTCTCTTTATATAGGCTGCCTCTGGGTAAAATAAAAATGGTATTTGCTTCGATTGCTATGCTGATGATATAATATGCTGATGATACACAGCTGTATATTTCAGCAAAGCCAGATGAGAGAGATCAGCTTAACAATGTTGAGGAGTGTGTAAAGGACATTAGACAGTGGATGCTTGATAACTTCCTTCTGCTCAACTCGGATAAGATGGAAGTACTTTTACTAGGACCACATGCAGCTAGAAGTAAACTTTCAGATTCTGTAGCATCTCTAGATGGTGTTTCTGTCTCAGGAAAGACTCGGGTCAATAATCACACCAAGGTCTTTGACTAGACCTTGGTGTGATTATTGACCCGAGTCTTTCCTTTGAGGCTCACGTGAATAATATTACCAGGATCGCCTTTTTTCACCTTAGAAATATTGCTAAAATTAGAAATATGATGTCGTTACAGGATGCAGAAAAACTAGTTGATGCTTTTGTAACATCTAGATTAGACTACTGTAACGCTTTACTGTCTGGGTGTTGGAGTAAGTGCAGAAATAAGCTTCAGTTAGTTCAGAATGCAGCAGCAAGAGTCCTCACTAGATCTAGGAAATATGAGCATATCAGCCCTGTTTTAATCATTTACACTGCTCCCAATTACATCTCACACTGATTAATTTATAAAATACTTTAGATTTCTATTAATCGTCTGGATTTTTAGTCTGATGTTTTCAATGCTTTATTATTAAAAAGTTCATGAAATAATTACTACCTATTGATGGTGTGCGTGTTAGTTCAGTGCTGCAGTGCTATTATGTTTATAGGTAATACTGTAGCAATGAGAGCCCAGAAATGAGGTGGATTTATATTCCTTATAAATAAAACTTTATTTTGGCTTCTCCCATTAAGGGGTCTCCACAGCAGATCATCTGCATGTTTGATTTGGCACATGTTTTTACGCTGGATGCCCTCCCCGTTTGTCCGGGCTTGGGACCGGCAGAGTTACCTGGTTTGTGCAACCTTAATTGCTGGGGTTGGTTCCCTGACCGGGGATCGAACGCGGGCCGCAGCGTTAAGAGCACCACGTCCTAACCACTAGACCACCAGGGAACCTCCGTTTACATTCCTTATAAATGTGCTCCATAAATGTTGAAATAGTTTATTAACACCTTAATGAAACAAAGACATAACTCTGACTTTATTTGCAGAAAGTTTATTCAATTTGATATATAAGATTTATATATATGATTTAAGAATAATACTTTAATTTCTTATCAAAGGTTTCAAGGAAGTGATAGATTGAATATCACAAGCAAAACCCAGTAAACAGAATATATTACCAGTATATAATAACAATATATACCAATATTCTTTAGATTACCTACACATACAGTAGTAAACAAATAGAGTTGAAAATGGAGAACATTAGTATATAGTATATACACATGCCACTACAGAAGAAACCCAAAAATTGAAGAGGAATTAATTGGTAGTTTAGCCATTTCTCAGCAGTCAGAGATACTACACTTATTTCTCTCTGTTCTACTCCTCTAAATTTCTCTGCCTGGGTAACTAAAGATTTTCAATATCCTCCAGACCAATTCTTCTGATCTTCATAACGATGCTCTTCAGAGAGTAGTAGTTACCCTTCCAGGTTTGCCAAATGATCCCTGTGCTTACTGCATTCACATTCTTTAATTTGTACAGGCCATTGGGGTTGGCAATGTGGCAGTACCCGTAGTTGTAGTAGTTGTAGTAGTAGTAATAGTACCAGTAGTAATAGTTGTACCAGAATCCTCCACCATTAGTGTCTGCACAGTTTCCAGTTGGGTCTTTGTCAAAGGTTGAAAAAGGTCTCCCATTCACATAGGACAAAGAATCACCTGGAAAAGACAAACAGAGGACAATGTGAAGGACAAGTAAATGGAAACTTTTGTACTATGAATGAAAAAATATCCTGAGGTTCAGCTTAGATCCTCTGCTTATGAGCAATCATGAGATACTAAATATGGGCCATAAAGCTATAATGTGGACACCGATGCATTTATTACACTTTACATTTACTTAGAAATGGTGGTTACTGATCTGCTCACCTGCTCCTCCATTTTTGTAGTCACCGATATTCAGCCTGTAACTGCTGGGCTCTGAGCCGATGAAGAAAGTAGTGTAGAGGGCATAGGCACTGCCTCTCTCAAAATCCTCCATGTCCACTCTCAGCTGGTACTTCTCCGTGTTGGTCATCAGGAACATGTTCTCCAGACCTTCAATTCATGCGCAAAAAAAATCAAAATCATGAGTTGGGAATATAGATGAATAGAGATGAATAATTCACACGTGATGGAAGATTTCACAGATTCTGCAATAGAAAGCAATTATGACATGTCTATGTTCCTACTATTGAGAAATTTCACAGTTTCTCTCACCGAGCCAATATTCACCACTGGCATCACCAAATCCATTCTTATACTCTTTCCATGGCCGGTAGAAACTTACATTGCCATCGATTCTTCTCTGAATCACCTGATTAGTGGATTATAAAACATGTTGTAAACATGGCAGTAAAACATTTTAAAAATGAACATAAGTTCTGTAAAGCTGAATCAGACAATATACTATTACACAATTCTCAAACAGCTCTAAACAGATTCATGTTCTCACTCACAGTCCATTTTCCATCCTGATGGTTGTCATCTTCCTCACAGCCCATGTCACAGAACACCTTCACAGGTTTATTTGGCCCTGCTGGATAAATGGTGTAGACTCCATTTGGGACAGAGGCATTCTTCATTGTGCTTGTCTTTAGGATGTAAACATCTTCGCAGTCCAGTGGCAGGGACACGTTAGTGACAGGAGCTGAGTGGACCAGTGAGGTCACTGCTACCAACAGCAACAGCAGCATGGCTTTATTCTGAAATAATAAATAATAATAATAATATTATTATTATTATTATTATTATTATTATTAATATTAATAATAATATATGTAATATATTTCTTTGTTAGACGTAATAAGCTGCACTGTTTGACACTTACGTTCGCAAGCAGTCAGCAGACGTCTGGATAATCAAATGCAAACCAACACCTGCTTTTATATTCCGTTACGTCTTGGCAACGATCCAAGGATTTTTTTCTATATGTAGCTGAAATTGAGGAAGTTTGAGGCTGCCAACACCACCATCAACATCTTTACATAGATGCAATGATAAAAGATGTTAATCGATGTTGATAGAAACACAAGATGTTAAGATATAATCTTATTCCATTACATTTTATCTTAAGGCATCCATGTAGTTATTCTGGTCCTAGCTGCTTCATGTTTTATTATTTTTATCTTTACTTACCACCTTATACTAATACACTGTTTTAAAGGGAAACACATATTTCTACACCCATGTGATTAACAGTAACACATGTTTCTGGACAATCTGCATTCTTATTTTATCTTTCTTTAAACAAGTACTTTTAATCAGATAGGGATTGGAGAAGTAATGGCAAGAGAGGGTATCTGCATTATGGTTTACTAGAGCTGTAGTTTGTTCATATTTTGCTTGATAAGTCTAAAGCCCTGACATAAATATTGAAATCTCCCCATATCCTAGAAGAGGTTTTCTTCTTGTTAGATTAGAAAATATTGTTGGAAATAAGGGAATAGCTCTCTTTTGTCTAAGGTACCTAGTGTGCTTTTTTAATCACACCTAAGCTCTCAGGTCTTATCTGAATAATCATTATTAGTTTGCTGATGTACTGAGGTAAATTTCGGTGTTCTGCAAAAAATCTGTCTTTGGCCCACTGCTTTTTTCTTTATACAGTGGTACCTGGCTTATCGACCGGCTCAGACATCTACCTTTTTGCTTAGCAAACAGTTTTTCTACCGAAATTTGCGCCCGCTGAACGACCAAATGCCCGCTTATCGACCTTTTTTTACCCCGACCCACGTGGAGCATTTTTTTTGTTACTTTTGTAATGTTTTTATTTAATACTTTTTACTGTATTATTGTCAGAAATCCACCTGTCTAAACCTTCACTTTCCCTGTCAACAATGCACACCTTTTGTTTGTCGGGATTCTATAGACTGCCGTGTGTGTGTGTGTTTTTGTGTTAAACTGTCCATGTTTTCGTTAAACCAAAGCGAACTGTGCTCCGGCTTTGCCTCCGCTCATTATGCTGCATAACAATTATATACAGTATTATTTATGTAGCTGTAATATTTAGTGTTAATACTGTGTAAAACAGGGCAAAAATTGTTAATAAATGGGTATCGGTGGAGGTCGAGAATGAATTAATTGGTTTTCCCTTATTTCTTATGGGATAATTACATTCGCTCTTCGACCTTTTCGCATTTCAAACGGTTTTAAGGAACGGATTAAAGTCGATAAGCGGGGTACCACTGTATATACTACCTCTGGGTAAAATTGACTTTCCTGTATATGCTGATGATATGCTGTTACTGTCAAACAAGTGTTGAGAGTTGACTTTTGGAGTCAGGAGCTTTAGCAGTCTGCCACAAGGAGGGGTGTTAACCCAAGTTAACCCAGCGACAAACTCGCAAATGTTGGAAAATCCATTGTTCCCTTTCAGGAACTCGCGCTGCATTGTCCACGCTCTGAAATAATGTGTGTAATCAGTCAAATTGGACGTGTGGCCTCAATTTGAAGCCGGTGCCAGCTTCTGTTTGTTCATGAACTGCTCTGTGTGTATTTGATGTTGAATTGTTTGTCTATTGTTTGTCAAAAAAAAAAAGTTGGTTCAAGAAGGAGCCGGCTGCAAGCACTACGCTTGCATGAAGAGAGTGCTTGTGCTACTCTCGGTTCTGGCCCCGCTCTCACTGAGGTGGAGTGGCACACCAGGCGGGGTGGTGCACTCGCTCACAGACTTCGAAGGACTTCGGTTTCAGTACTCTAGCACTTTCTGCACTGAGAGTTCTAGAGAGAGTTCACCGGGATGGAGTGTGTCTCCTCCTGGTGGCCCCAAAGTGGCCAGGCAGACCATGGTTCATGGACCTGGTGGCTCTCCTTGATCAGCCTCCATGGGAGATTCCAATGAGTAGGAATATCCTCTCTCTCAAGCAGGGGTGCAATAGTTCACCCCGCCCAGAATTATGGAGGTTGTGGCTGTGGCCCCTGAGAGGGGTACAGCTCTGAGGTTCCAGTCTCCCCATGAGAAGGTCTTACTCCACAAGATGTCACCTGTTCAATGTGTGGTGTAAACATCACTATTTGGATCCAGTTCACTGCCCAGTTGGATCAGTGCTGGAATTCATACAGGAACAGTTCGCCAAAGGGTTGGCTCTATCCACCCTGAAAGTCTATAAATCTCGGCAAGTCAATCTTGGCATATAATTCATGCCCCCATTGCATTGAAATCACTGGGCAGAGACGTGCTGGTGACGGATTTCTCCATGGCACCCATAGGCTATTGCCTCCGGTGCTACCTAGAGTGCCTGGTGGGACCTAGCTGCTGTGTTGGAGGCTCTATCTGAGCCCCCCCTTCAAACCTCTGGCCAAAGGCTGGTCCACCCTGCTAATCTTTGTCAGGTTCTATAACCTTGAAATCAACAGTGGATGACACGTATTTGTTGAGGATCATTAGCGGTGACGAAACCGATGGTTATGACCCTGAGACTCAGTCTACACAGAGGAAGAGCCCAACATTTCCATGTCTGAAAGAGGCAAGGCAGGTCCACAGCTCGACCGAGTGCATGCTTAGCGTTCAACCTCTTGGAGTGCTTTTCCACATTTGCAGCATTGTGCATCAAGAATTCGTCCCCAGGGGCCACACCATCAATAGCGAGTTCTATTAGCAGGTTTTAAGGCTTCTGAGGGGGGACATTTGGCGAAAGCACCCAGATCTGTGCCACGCTAGTCTCAAAACTTTGACACCACCTCGTACATTGGCTCTCAAATACTTCTCAATGGTCTCTCACCTTTTAGTCCATTATGATCCACCACGGCTACTTCAGTGTTACGACTTCTTTTTATACGTCTAGGGTTGAAGCTGTAACATTCATACTGTGATCCATTCTGTGAATAGGCCAGGGAAAAGGACACGTAAACCAAGTATAATATAAAAGGATTTATTCAAACAAGGAGGAACAGGAGGGAATGGCAAAGTATATACAATATTTACACTAATCAAAAACCAAAGCTTATTAAATAATCCCACAGGAGAGAGAGGCGGAGAGTGGCGCTAAAGAAAAGAACACAACAAAACCAACCCAACTACCTCAGTAATAAACCACTAACCTAACACTAAACCAAAATTCTTCCGGCGCCTCTACACGCCCTAGCTTACCTACTCTAAACTAACAAAAATACAGAAGTAGCGCACACTCCTAGCTAGTGTCTCTATACCTAGTATCATCTACGTGTTGCAAGATGTAAGTCACGTGACATACTACCCAATACTTGTTTAAAAACCTTAGATAGAAAATTCGTACCTTGATCACTCTGTACAATTTTTGGTAGGCCGTACGTAGTAAAGAACTTCACTAAGGCCTTAATAATAACAGGAGCGGTGATTTTTCTTAATGGTATCGCCTCTGCAAATCTAGTAGCTATACACATGATAGTTAACAAATACTGGTTACCCGATTTTGTTTTTGGCAATGGCCCAACACAGTCTACCACCCCATGTTCGAACGGCTCACCGATGGCTGGTATGGGGACCAGTGGAGCAGATGGAATGACTTGATTCGGCTTTCCAGCCAATTGACAATCATGACAAGCACGGCAATAACTTGCCACATCCTTTTTTAAACCTCGCCAAAAGAAGTGTTTTAGAACACGATTGTACGTCTTTGTAACTCCAAGATGTCCCGCAAGTGGATGATCATGTGCTAGAAATAAAACATGCTGGCGATAAGGAGAAGGAACAACAATTTGATACACCGTATTCCAATCTAAATCCGTATCCGTTTTGGAGGACCATTTTCTCATCAACATGCCATTGTCAATAACATAGGCAACTTTCTGGTCTTTAATCACATCAGAAGAAACAACGGAATTAAAATTAAGAACTAGAGATTTGTCCTTTTTCTGCGCAGCAATAATTTCCTCTCGAGATATAGACAGCTTTGACAATCCTACATCACTTACAGCTACTTTAGAACTCTTCAAATTATCCTTGTGTTCTTCAGATACATCAGAATTTTCAGGTTTCCCATCAGAGAAAAGTGGAAGAATAAACGAATCAGACAAATCAACTACATCACCCATCTTTCGAGACTGAGCGCGAGTAACCACACATGCAGGAAAAACATCAGAGTTAGTCACATCCTCTGACTGACAGAAAATATCAGGTTTATCAACAACCTCTAAAACAGGCATTACTTTACCATCCGCCAAATCATTCCCAAGGATAAAGTCAACACCGGTTACTGGAAGAGAAGGACGAACAGCAACCCGTACAAACCCGGTACATAATTCGCACTGCAGATGTACTCGGTGCAACGGCACTTTTACGCAACCCATCTCAATACCCTTTACGATGACACTTGAACCACAGGTTCAAGAAAAATTGTATTTCTCTGCCACAATAAATGACTGCATCGCACCCGTGTCTCTAAGCATTTTTATTTCTTTCTGATCCTCACTATTACCCGTCAAAGAAATGAGCCCTTTAAAAATAAAAGGAGTGTAACTGTCATCAATCCTTTCTTCACAAGGCACCGCAACGGCTGAGTTAAGAGTCTTTACAAATCCAACACTTTTAGGTTGGGATTGCGTTTTACGTTTTAACGCCAAACAATCAGCTATTACGTGACCAGATTTATGGCAATAGAAACACTCACGGTTTTCCCGAGATCGTGGTGGACTGGATCTAGAATGAAAACGTTGTGATCTGAACTGAGATTTCTCAGCGCGCACAGAAGTGAAAACAGTTTTATGCGTTAAAACAAACTCGTCCGCTAACACAGCTGCATGTGACAAAGAAGTTACTTTCTGTTCGTTCAGGTAAACTACAACACGTTCCGGCAGACAACTTTTAAACTCTTCTAATAAGACAAGTTCTCGCATCGAATCAAAATCTTTCACTTTGCTAGCAGTGCACCACTTATCGAACAGTATTCCTTTTTCTCGTGCAAATTCTACAAAGGTTTGTGTACAATTCTTTTTATGGCCCCTAAATTTCTGCCTTATGCTTCTGGAACTAGCTCATATGCACGAAGGATAGCAGATTTTACGGTCTCATAGTTCAAACTCTCCTCTAGCGATAAGCTAGAGCAAACTTCCAGAGCTTTACCAAACAATTTACATTGTAACAGAAGCGACCAAACATCTTTAGGCCAGCGAAGGGAAGTAGCAATTCGCTTGAAAGCATTGAAATAGGAATCTACTTCAGATTCTCTAAATTGGGGTACTAATGCAATATGTTTACTGACGTCAAACGTAGGCGAGGATGAATCAACCGGAGGAGAAGCATTAGACTCTTGTGGGGTCTGCTGCGCAGCGGACCCAGCAGCAGCCACTTTCATCGCTTCCAGATCCAGCTGTCGCAGCTTCACCTGCGTGTCAGCCTCTATTTCAAGCCTGCGCACCCCCAGAGGCATGGCTATCTCAGCCTGACGTGTTTGGGCTCTCTCTTGGGCGTCGGATTGTAACCGAGCCAGGCGGACTTTCAGTCGCGCATCCCCTCTAGAGTCAACAGAGCTGGAAGAGAATGGATCAAAGGGCGGCAAGCCGGCCTTAGCTTCGGGCTGCCCCTCCACTGCAGCATCAGCTATGCCACTCTGTGGATTCTCATCTCCAACAGTGAAAGGCCCAACACCAACGTCACTACGGCTTACAACCTGGCCGGTATCCTCACCTTCAGCTGTGTCTGACATGGGGAGTATTCTTAACTCTACCAAGCACTTTAGTATTTCACTCTTTATGTCTCTTTTAAGACCTTGTCTATTTACAACAATCTGATAGTGGTCAGCTATCAGGAATAAATCTGGCTTCCGACATAGATCAATCTGCTCTAACAAAGGAGTAACAATGAAATTCGACAAGCTAAACATGGTCACAAAGCACAGCCAGCAAACAGACACTACTCCGTAATTCCACACAAGCACACACGAGTCCACGCAAGTCACCTCGTTATACCAACTCAAACACGGTCAAATTCCACTAGAATTCACAAAATGGCCACAGTATTTTAAAATATTTGGGAAGATTATCCCGGATGAGCCCCCATTAAATGTTACGACTTCTTTTTATACGTCTAGGGTTGAAGCTGTAACATTCATACTGTGATCCATTCTGTGAATAGGCCAGGGAAAAGGACACGTAAACCAAGTATAATATAAAAGGATTTATTCAAACAAGGAGGAACAGGAGGGAATGGCAAAGTATATACAATATTTACACTAATCAAAAACCAAAGCTTATTAAATAATCCCACAGGAGAGAGAGGCGGAGAGTGGCGCTAAAGAAAAGAACACAACAAAACCAACCCAACTACCTCAGTAATAAACCACTAACCTAACACTAAACCAAAATTCTTCCGGCGCCTCTATACGCCCTAGCTTACCTACTCTAAACTAACAAAAATACAGAAGTAGCGCACACTCCTAGCTAGTGTCTCTATACATAGTATCATCTACGTGTTGCAAGATGTAAGTCACGTGACATACTACCTGCCCAACACTCCTGGGGAAAACACAAGGGTTGTTGTCAGAATATAACCACTTAAAAACAAACAAGATAACATTCAACGAATCAACGATTGTTGTACAAACCCAAGTCAAAAGTGTAAAATACAATAAACAAGTAATGCTTCATACACAACAATGCGAAAACAAATGGTGCTCATGGTGCTCTCTCCAACGTTCCTGCAGTCCTCTTTTTAAACTCCAGCAGTTGACCGGATTGGCCACAGGTGCAGTCAGGTCACACACGTTAATTAACTCCCTAGCCAATAGCAGTCCAAAGAGGGCGGAACCTTGAGAAATTGACAGGAAGGTGAACCAATAGAGAGAGACACCCACACACACGAACATCTAATGGGACGTAACATCAGTCAATAGGTGCAGGCTATTTATTGAAACCTAGAACAGTGAAGTCTGCAGCAGGGGGAAAACCACATTTATTTAACCAAGTCTTTAGTCAGTAGGTGTTTCTGAGGTAAATATAAGGTTTCTGAGGTAAAAGTGAACTGGGATATTTGGATACTGTCGTCCTCTTACTCTCATGCGTTCAATTAGGTTTGTTGATGACAGGCAATGTAGTTCATTTCTTAGAGATTCCTCAGGACTGTGTTACCATCTGGTTATCGCTTTTAGTTCT
Source organism: Silurus lanzhouensis (assembly GCA_039877035.1). Taxonomy (NCBI): domain Eukaryota; kingdom Metazoa; phylum Chordata; class Actinopteri; order Siluriformes; family Siluridae; genus Silurus; species Silurus lanzhouensis. Next base: position 91,604 of record JBCEWE010000347.1, read on the forward strand.
GCTGCCAGAGGGAGTCTACTTACACCCTGATCACACTGTAAAGTGTCTTTACTTTTACAACAATAAGGAGATTTAATAATTGATGTTGTCATAAATGCAGTTTAGCATTGTTCTGCTGAAATATGCAAAGTTATCCTTGAAAAACAATGTCATCTGGATGAGAGCATATGCTGCTCTAAAACCTGGATATACTGTATCTTTCAGCATTGATGAAGCCTTTCCAGATGTGCAAGCTGCCCATTTTACAGGCACTAATTTTTCTGATGTAATAACAATCATGTCTTTTGCATATGTGTTATGACTTCTTTTTAATCTTTTGGGCAGACAATGAGAAACTGGCAGCTGGGTGGTTGACATGTAGTGACGTGAGTTCAGTTCCTTAACTTTGTTGTTAATTGTGGTGATTAAAATCTGGTTTGCAATAGTACCAGCCAAATCAGTATGTTTGCGTGACAAGACTAAATATGAATTAACAATGTGTGTATTTGTTTGTCACTGACTGAGAAAACATTATCTTTGTACTTTTAATTGAATTAATGCATAAAATTAAACTTGACTAATTTAAATTATTTCAAGATCAAAATCATCTTGTCTTCTAGATTGTTTACCTACTATGTTCTTCAAATAGATAATTCCAGAAGTAATTAAACCTGTTCTATAAATAATAAACTCTTCTATCAGCACTGGTTATATACCTAGTCCTTCGAACTTCAGTTATCAACCACTTAATTACTAAACCTGACCTTCACCCTGTCAGCTGTCCAACTACAGTCCAATTTTAAACCTCCCTTTTATCGCCAAGATTCTAGAAAAGGTTGTAGCACAGCGGTTTGCTCACATATACTGAGGAATAACATTTATGGCATGTAAATGAAAGTGGTAAATGACCTGCTATTGGCCTCTGATCAGGGTTTTGTCTCTTTACTTGTTTTGCTCAATCTTAGTGCAGATTTTACAAATTCAATTTTTGACACCATTGATAGTACTATCCTCCTTGCTAGACTAGATAATGTTATTGGAATAAAGGGAACAGCTCTCTCCTGTCTCAGGTCTTATATGAATGATCACTATCAGTTTGTTGATGTAAATGGTGAGTTCTCCACACACTCTGAGGTAAAGTTTGGTGTTCCAAAGGATCTGTCTTAGGCCCACTGCTTTTCTCTTTATATATGCTGCCTCTAGGTGAAATTATATATACAGCAGGGAAAATAAGTATTTGACACATCAGCATTTTTATCAGATTTCTAAATGGGCTATTGACACAAAATCCCACCAGATGTAGCCATCAAGCCAAATATTGAATTCATACAAAGAAATCAGAACATTTACTTATACAAGTAGCGTCATAATAAATAAAGGAAAAATGACACTGGGAATAAGTATTGAACATACTTTATTTAATCTTCTTCTTCTTCTTCTTTTGGCTGCTCCCATTAGGGGTCGCCACAGCGGATCATCTGTCTCCATACCACCCTGTCCTCTACATCTGCCTCTTTTACACCAACTACCTGCATGTCTTCCCTCTCCACATCCATGAACCTCCTTCTTGGCCTTCCTCTTTTCCTCCTACCTGGTGGCTCCATCCTCAGCATTCTTCTACCAATATAATTCATGTCCCTCCTCTGCACATGTCCAAACCATCTCAATCTCGCCTCCCTCACCTTGTCACCAAAACATCCTACATGCGCTGTCCCTCTAATAAACTCATTTCTAATCTTATCCATCCTCGTCACTCCCAACGAAAACCTCAACATCTTCAGCTCTGCTACCTCCAGCTCCACCTCCTGTCTTTTACTCAATGCCACTGTCTCTAATCCATACAACATTGCAGGTCTCACCACAGTCCTATAAACTTTCCCTTTCATTTTTGCAGATACCCTACTATCACAAATCACTCCTGTCACTCTTCTCCACCCACTCCACCCTGCCTGCACTCTTTTCTTCACTTCTCTAACACACTCTCCATTACTTTGCACTGTTGACCCCAGGTATCTGAATTCCTCCACCTTCTCCAGCTCTTCTCCCTGCAACTACACCCCTCCACTGCCCTCCCTCTCATTCACACACATGTATTCTGTCTTACTCCTACTGAGTTTCATTCCCCTTCTCTCCAGCGCATATCTCCACCTCTCCAGGCTCTTCTCAACCTGCTCCCTACTCTCACAACAAATCACAATATCATCCGCAAACATCATAGTCCAGGGAGACTCCTGTCTGACCTCGTCCGTCAACCTGTCCATCACCACTGCAAACAGGAAAGGGCTCAGGGCCGATCCTTGATGCAGTCCAACCTTCACCCTAAACCAGTCTGTCGTACCTACTGCACACTTCACTGCTGTCACACTGTCCTCATACATGTCCTGCACCACCCTCACATACTTCTCTGACACACCTGACTTCCTCATACAATACCACAACTCCTCTCTTGGCACCCTGTCGTAGGCCTTCTCTAAATCCACATATACACAATGCAATTCCTTCTGTCCTTCTCTATACTTCTCCATCAACATTCTCAAAACAAATAAGGCATCTGTGGTGCTCTTCTTTGGCATGAAACCATACTGTTGCTCACAGATGGTCACCTCTTCTCTCAGCCTGGCTTCCACTACTCTTTCCCATAACTTCATGGTGTGACTGATCAACTTAATTCCCCTGTAGTTACTGCAGGTCTGCACATCTCCTTTATGCTTAAAGATCGGTACCAGCACACTTCTTCTCCATTCCTCAGGCATCTTCTCACCTTTCAAAATCCTGTTAAACAATCTGGTCAAAAACTCCACTGCCATCTCTCCTAAACATCTCCACGCTTCTACCGGTATGTCATCTGGTCCAACCGACTTTCCACTCTTCATCCTCTTAATCGCTGCTCTCACTTCCTCCTTACTAATCCTATCTACATCCTGCTTCACCAACTCCACATCATCCAACCTTCTCTCTCTCTGATTTTCCTCATTCATCAGCTGCTCAAAATACTCCCTCCACCTTCTCAACACACTCTCCTCACTAGTCAACACATTTCCCTCTCCATCCTTTACTGCTCTAACTTGCAGTACATCTCTTCCAGCTCGGTCCCTCTGCCTGGCCAATCTGAATAAATCCTTTTCTCCTTCCTTAGTGTCCAAACTCTCATACAGCTCCTCATATGCCTTTTCCTTGGCTTTTGCCACATCCCTCTTAACCTGCTGCCGCATCTCCTTGTACTCCTGCCTACTTTTCTCATCACACTGTCTATCCCACTTCTGTTTTGCCAACCTCTTTCTCCTTATGCTCTCCTGCACTTCCACATTCCACCACCACGTCTCCTTGTCTTCCTTTCTATTTCCAGATGTCAACATACTTTATTTAATACTTTGTAGAAAAGCCTTTGTTGGTGATTACAGCTTCTAGACGCCTCTTGTATGGAGAGACCAGTCGTCTGCATTGCTCAGGAGTGATTCTGGCCCATTCTTCCACACAAATGGTCTTTAAATCTTGAAGTTTACTTGGGCCTCTTTTTTGAACTTTGATCTTCAGTTTTCTCCATAGATGTTCTATGGGATTTAGGTCAGGTGATTGACTGGGCCATTCAAGCAACTTGATTTTCTTTCTTTGAAACCACTTCATTGTTTCCTTGGCCTTATGTTTGGTATCATTGTCTTGCTGAAATGTCCACGGTACATTTCTCCATTCATCCTGCCTGCAATAATATAAAGTCTGCCAGTTCCCCTTGCTGAAAAGCAGCCCCAAACCATGATGCTTCCATCCCCAAACTTAACTGTTGGTAGGGTGTTCTTGGGGTGGTGGGCAGTGCCATTTCTTCCCCAAACATGGTGTGTAAAATGACTGCCAAAAAGTAAAATTTTTCTTTTATCTGACCATACTATAGTCTCCCAATAATCCACAGGCTTCTCCAAATGCTCTTTTGCAAACTTTAACCGAGCTTTAACATGCTTTTTGTTCAGCAATGGAGTCTTGCGTGGTGAGTGTGCATGGATGCCATGGCGGTTCAGTGCATTGCTTATAGTTTTCTTTGAAACAACAGTACCTGCTAATGCAAGGTCTTCCTGAAGTTCTGCCCGAGTGGTTCTTGGCTCTTGGCGAACTCTCCTGATTATTCTTTGGACTCCTCGGACAGGGATCTTACGTGGAGCACCTGATCGTGGCCGGTTTATGGTGAACTGATGCTCTTTCCATTTCCAGATAATGGCCCCCACAGTGCTCACAGGAACATTCAGCATTCTGGAAATGCACCTATAACCATTCCTATCAAAATGCTTTTCAACGATAAGATTACGGAGATCTTGAGAGAGTTCTTTGCTTTTACCCATCATGAAGTCTTTCCTGTGTGCCTCCTGGGTAATGAGAAGCCTTTATAGGCCTCTCAATACTGACAGATTTCAGGTGATCTCCTGGTTTTCTATGCCATTTTGCACCTTGTTATATTCATGTGTTCAATACTTATTCCCTTTATCATTTCACTTTATTTATTATGACTCAATTGTGTACTTAAATGTTCTGATTTCTTTGTATGAATTCAATATTTGGCTTGATGGCTACATCTGGTGGAAATGTTGTGTCAATAGCCCACTTAGAAATCCCCTTACTGATAAAAATGCTGATGTGTCAAATACTTATTTTCCCCGCTGTAATTATGGTAATAGCTTCCATTGCTATGCTGATAATACACAGTTGTATATTTTAGCAAAGCCAGATGAGAGAGATCAGCTTAACAATTTTGAGGAGTGTGTAAAGGACATTAGACAGTGGATGCTTAATAACTTCTTTGTGCAAAATTCTGATAAGACAGATTTACTTTTACTAGGACCACATGCAGCATGTAACATTATGTAGAAAAACTATTTCAGTTAGTCCAGAATGCAGCAATAAGAGTCCTTACCAGATCCGGGAAATATGACTACATCACCCATGCTTTAATTAGTCCACACTGCTCCCAATTAAATCTTGCAAAATACCATGCTTACAAAATACTACTACTGACGTATAAAGCACTTAACAGTTTTGCGCCGCAGTATCTGAGTGAACATCTGCACCAGTATGATCCTCCATGCCTACTTAGATCAAAAGGTGCAGGCTATTTGTTGGTACCTCAAATAATGAAGACTCCAGCAGAGGGGCAGATCTTTCTCTTATAAACCCACAGTTATGGAACAACCTTTCAATCAGTGTTCGGGACTCAGACACAGTCTCAGTGTTCAAGTCGAGGCTGAACAAATATTTATTTAGTGGAGTCTTTAGTCAGTATGTGTTTGTGAGATAAAGGAGCAGATCTGGAGAGATCATGGATATGGAGTGTTCGGTGAACTGGGAAATTTTTATGCTGCTGTCACCTCACTCTCAGGTGTTGACTCTGGTTTGTGTACGGTGGTGTGGTAAATCATTTCTTATACCAGAGATCCCTCATGGTTCCTCTCAAGGTTTCTTCCTCATGCCATCTAAGGGAGTTTTTCCTTGACACAGTCAACTTTGAATTTCTTATTAGGGATGACGTACTAAACCTACACATTCTTTTATACAACTTAAAACCACTTTATGTTTTTATGTTAATGGATAAAAACAATCACAAACGCTTCAAGCATGAGAAAATGTTCATGTTTTTACCAATTATATATTAATATATTCTATGTATTTGGAAAAGTATAATATTTCAGAAAATCCAAGCACCAGAGATGGAATTGAATTAGTATCAGATGTTTGTGAAAATCAGATTGAGAATTTAAAAAACAAAACAAGAAACAAAGTACAAACTCTTCAAGCATGAGGAAATGTGTATTTTTTTTTTATCAACCCAGAATTACTGTAACTGTCAGTCTTACAGGACCAGTCCAACTAGCTGCCTGCTGTCCAATGTTCTGAATAATGTCTGCATTTTTTATCATAGGAAAGACTGATTTTTGTAAGTGACCAGAAGAACATAAAGACATTTTAATCACAGATGGGTACTTCAAGCTGATGTATTATTGTTTGCCATTTCCTTAGAATAAACAATGAACAATAATTGATAAAACTTCAAGTAAAGAAATAGTTAGATGTATTTTAATATTTAAAAAGGGACACTAGCTCTTTGTTTAAATAGCCATTATCACTACTACTACAGCAAATCAATCAGAATGGAAAGCTGGTCATCAGAATTAAAAATGATTAAAATTATTCATACATTAATAAAATATTTTGTGTCTTTTAGAAAATTTCAGTAACTGTTCTGTAAAAAATTTAATAAAGCGCAAAAGAATGGATAAAAACAATCACAAACGCTTCAAGCATGAGGAAATGTTCATGTTTTTACCAATTAGCCCCAGAGGTATTGTAGCTGTCTGAGACTTTCAAGACCAGTCCAACTAGCTGCCTGCTGTTAAGTGTTCCGATTAATGTCTGCATTTCTTACGGAATTCCTCTGGGAATGTTTGTTACTGTGAAGTGACCAGAAGATGTTTCATGAAATGTCAGAAATGGCTACACTATTCAAGTCAAGTCAAGTCAAGTTTATTTCTATAGCGCTTTTCACAACAGACATTGTCTCAAAGCAGCTTTACAGAAATCAATTGCATTTGTCAATGCAAAGACACTTTAACAACTGATGTGGTTCTTCAAACTAATTAGATGTTCATAGTTACAGTAATTTATAGTTACTATAACATAACATATTAGTAACTTATAGTTAGTTATACTGTTCTGTATGAAGTTTGATTGTTAAGATAATTCACAGATAAAGTTAAATGGAGAAATGCAGGTGCGAGAAGGAAGTGGTAGCTCAGTGGATAGGGATGTTGGATTTCTGATTTTAAGGTTTTAATCTGCATGATATCTGTCTGCAAGGCCCTAATCTCTCAATTTTTTTGTTGTATTAATGAGAAAATTGTAAGTTACTCTAAATAAGGGCATATACCAAATGCTATACATATGTAAATGGAAATAAGTGAAAATATGTGAAATCATTGTGTAAAACAATGAAAAAAGGACATCTTTGAGAATGAGGGATCTGTTCACAAATGTTGAAACGTAATAAAATTACCGAATTTCAATGTCAGACATTTCATGTCTTAATGAGCAAAAGGAAAAAATGCATTGTTTGACTTTGAAACTTTATTCAGATGCAGCCGATGCCTGTCATCCACCACCTTACAATAAACAATGTGCATTATTGAATAAATAGATCAATTAATTAATTAATAATGGAAGATCTTAATTTTTTTACTCATTGAAGCAGCACTGATTCTAACTGCCACAGCAGCACAAACCAACATCTGTCTTGCACTTAAAAGCAAAAAGTTTAAAAAAGGCCACTAGCCAGGTACACATAGCCTCTACAGGAGCAGCAGCAGTGCATGGGCGTTGGAGGTCGGATCTGCATGGTGAGGAATAGGAGGAGGGTTGTGCTGGTTTTGGAGGTCACTACAGCTTTTGCAGCATGGACATGGTTCCTTACAGTACATTTATTTTTCAAACATGCTTAACAGAACTTTAGACATTTTAATCAGCAGTAGCCAAATGTATTTTTATTGATAGAGATCTCAAGAACTTGCATTAGTCACTCTGGGTACGGGCGTGTTCTGTTTATGGATAATAATCAAGAAAATAAAAACCCAGAATTATATATTTTTATATATTTTTTTTTTACTTGAATGTGTAAATACTTAGTGCTTCCTAATAATGTCTGCATATGTATATAACCTTCATAAACAATATGTATACAATATCTTGTTTAGTGTATTTAATCACCTCCCTGTGGACTGTTTATTAATATTAATATTTTTAATTTCATATCGTTTATTCATCTCTTTATTATCTGTACATATGTAAATATTTTACACTGCTTCCAAACCACTTCTGGTTAGATGCTAACTGCAATTTGTTGTCTTGTGCAATCTAATCTAATCTAAACAAATGTAATCTAATCTAATTTAATCTAATCTAATGTTGAACATTAAGGTTACTAACGTTGTTCATTAAGAATTTAATGTTCCAGACTGTTTCTCAGTATTTCTTCTAATATAATATAGAATTAAATATTTGGATAGTTCAGGAAATAAACAATAGAGATGTGTTGTTACAAAAATAAAGAATGTAAGACTTCAACTCGGATTTCATTTGCTCAAATCAAGTTTATTTTATTTGATATATAAGGATTTAATTTTTTTTAAGAGGTACAAAGAAAATAATAGGCAGAAAGGGATTATAACAAATAGAGTTGAGAATGAAAGCGTTACAGATATACCTTCAGAGAAACCCAAAGACTGAAGATGAATTGATTAGTAGTTTAGCCATTTCTGAGCAGTCAGAGATATTACACTTATTTATTTCTGATCTCCTCTTCTAAATATCTCGGCCTGGGAAGTTAAAGAGTTTGAATATCTTCCAGACCAATTCTTCTGACCTTCATAACGATGGTCTTCAGAGAGTAGTAGTTACCCTTCCAGGTTTGCCAAATGATCCCTGTGTTCATTGCATTCACATTCTTTGATTTGTACAGGCCATTGGGGTTGGCAATGTGGCAATACCCATAGTTGTAATAGTAGTAGTAGTAGTACCAGTAGTTATAGCTGTACCAGAATCCTCCACCATTAGTGTCTGCACAGTTTCCAGTTGGGTCTTTGTCAAAGGTTGAAAAAGGTCTCCCATTCACATAGGACAAAGAATCACCTGGAAAAGACAAACAGAGGACAATGTGAAGCGCAAGTAAATCCAATCTTCTGTAACAGGAATGAAAAAAACCTGCTTATGTGGATTTCCTGAGCTTCAGCTTAAGTTCTCTGCATATAGTTTAGGCCTCGGGGTTTATACTGTTTTGTTCTGAAGTTCAGAGCTTAACAATCATGAGATACTAAATATGGGCCATAAAGCCATAATGTGGACACCGATGCATTTATTAAAATTTACATTTACTTAGAAATGGTGGTTACTGATCTGCTCACCTGCTCCTCCATTTTTGTAGTCACCGATATTCAGCGTGTAACTGCTGGACTCTGAGCCGATGAAGAAAGTAGTGTAGAGGGCATAGGCACTGCCTCTCTCAAAATCCTCCATGTCCACTCTCAGCTGATACTTCTCCGTGTTGGTCATCAGGAAGATGTTCTCCAGACCTTCAATTTATGCACAAAATAATTCCATATCATGAGTTGGGAATATAAAGAGATGAATAACTCAAATAGACAAATATGACATCATGTTCCTACTATTGAAAATTCCACAGTGTTTTCTCACCGAGCCAATATTCACCACTGGCATCACCAAATCCATCCCTATAATCATTCCATGACTGGTAGAAACTCAAATTGCCATCGATTCTTCTCTGAATCACCTGGTTAGTCGATTAAGAATGAAAGTAATTTCAGTGAAGCTAAATCAGACAAACTGTTACCTCACATTGTTATCTACTAGTACATTTTACACAAACAGCTTTAAATAGATACATGTTCTGACTCACAGTCCATCTCCCGTCCTGGTGGCTATCATCTTCCTCACAGCCCATCTCACAGAACACCTTCACGGGTTTATTTGGCCCTGCTGGGTAAATGGTGTAGACTCCATTTAGCACAGAAGCATTTTTCATTGCAGTTTTCTTAAGGATGTAAACATCTTCGCAGTCGAGTGGCAGGGACACGTTAGTGACAGGAGCTGAGTAGACCAGCGGGGTCAAGGCCAAAATCAGCAACAGCATCATGGTTTTATTCTGAAAAAATAATAATAATAATTATTATCATAATAATTATAATAATTATAATATTTAAAATAAGAGAAGGTTAAATAAAACATATAATAGAAACAAGACATAATAATCCAATCCACAATCATTCGATAAATAAATATATCTCTTCATTAGCAGTAATGACCTGCATTGTTATGACACACACCTGTGCAGGTTCTAGTCTGCAGATACCGTACTCCATTTGCGCCCCTTTTTATATTGCTGCTTTACCATCTTGGCAAAAGTCCAACATATTTCTGTAAGAAGCTGAAGGAAGTCTGAGGTTGATACTTTTTTTTTTTTTTTTTTAAATGCCATCATCAATATTAATGCCAATTTAATGCTAAACTTAAAAGAAGGAATCTGGGCTCTGCCTTACAACTTAACTTGTGTTTTTATTGTTCTTGAGTACTTTAAAATACATTACAGCTTGTAATAATTACATTTCTATGTCCACATGATTTACAATTAAACATCAGCATTTAAGCTGAGACTCTGGTTTGTCTGCATTCCTGTCTTATCAATGATTTGATTATTTAACACTTTCTCATGACTGTGCAAATGCGTCACGTGCGGGAGGTATGAGGCATATGCAAATGCGGGAAAACAGAAAAACAAATGTGAAATGTGTCAAATCTAGGAACTCAAAATACTAGACAAATGGCTTGGTAAGAACATCTGGTAAATCACTGGTCATTACTTGGGGATGAAGAGTGAAAATAGTTGCATGAACAATCAAACTTTTTTGTAGCTTGAATAAAGTTGGGATATTGTGTAAAATGTAAATAAAAACAGACTGCAATAATTTGTAAATCTCATAAAGTCATATTTTATTCACAATAGAAAATCTAAACGCTTTACATGTCTAAAGTTAGAAAATATACCATTTTAAGTAAAAACATAAAGTAATTTGATGTGTGTAGATGATGATATCTCATCATGAACAGAACATATCATCAAAAGTTTCTGAAAATCTGGAGAGATTTCTTTACAGAAGAGACAAGGGTAAAAATCAGTATTGGATGTTTGTGATTTTTGGGCCCTCAGGGGCCACTGCATTTAAAACAGTCATGATTTTGTAATATAATTTACTGCAGGTTCATTAACACCTTCAGAAATCATTGTCTGTAAAAACAGTTTGCATGTCATCCACAAATGCAAGTCTCTCCATAATGCAAAGAAGAAGGCATGTGTGAACATGATCCAGAAACACCA
>JBCEWE010000347.1:106451-141451 GCA_039877035.1 Silurus lanzhouensis
CTCTCTCTCTCTCTCTCTCTCTCTCTCTCTCTCTCTCTCTCTCTCTCACACTCTCTCTTTTTCTCTCTTGGTTGAGTCAAACATGCTGCTGAGGTTTAAGTGACCACTGTTCCTGCTCCTCTCCTCTCCTCAGATCTGCCCACGTCGTCCTGGTCTGCCTCTAGATGGTGCTCTCTTGGATTGGAGGTGACTCTGTGCAGCTGGGGACGGTTTCTTATCAAAGCCTTGGGGATCCATGAAACTGAGCCACAGGATCTCACATAAACACAATGTTGTAAAGAACTTTTCACTTTTCTATTCTAGGGTTTTAGATTTAAGATCTATATCACAACATAAAAACACACACATAAATTCGTTGTTAGCGACTGACCATAACTGAGCCCTTAATTAATATTTTTCAAGCCAAGTATCGCTAAACTGGCACTTCTCCTTAGCTAAAAAATAAAATCTGTTTTACGTCTGTTGTACACACTGAGATATTTGCATCAGTAGCAGAAAGCTGATTGGCTGTTGCATGTCGGTCTCATTTGTAGTTATGTACTACAGTAAATTACATTGGGACTCGAAAGAAAGAACTAAAACAGTCATAACAAACAAAAACACACTAAAGTGCCGCGTAAGCATTTCACTGAGCAGTAGAAGCAGCGTTACATGGACATCGAAGATTAAAACCTGTTTAGACATAAAACAGAGGATTTAAAACCTTTTAAAGCCAAAAAATGTATATTTTAATATGTGACATTTTTAGACTTTTTAAGACCTGCAGAAACCTTCTTACGTTATTATTAGAAACAAAGCAAAAATCTTAACGAAAGCACAGATCTTCATTTTAGAGATTGTGAATTCACTAATTAACAACTAATAATACATGAACTTGATGCATTAACCTTCCTCTTGTGTTAGGGTCGGCACCGACCCGTTTGTAGTTTTAAATGCACAGAAGTACCACATAAATGTGTTAATTGCATCAAGGTTTTTTTTTACTTTGTCAGGAACCTCTAATTAAACAAAATAAAACAAAAAAAATCTCTTTAACTAAATTATAAATTTCTCTGATTAAAATTATAACCTTTGTGGTGTTAGGGTCGGTTTTGACCCAGTTATAATATAACATTTGAAAACAATAATTAGTGCTAAATCTAAAATCATAAACACACTGTCAGCTCACTAACACAGTCAGCCAACAGCTCACTGACAGTCAGCTCCTCTCCTAACCCTGTAAGCTATGCACTCTGCAAGTTGGTGACTTGCAGAGTGCATATATCCAGTTTGCAGCATGCAAAAAATGAGAAGATTGAGATTATCTCTTCGCTGAAAATGAGACAGAGGACACAGAGCAGCATCGTGATAGAGATGAACCAGGAGACACAGACACATCTGATGAGTCTGATGAAGAGGTCGCCAGTGCTGAAGCTGCTTCTGCTCCTTCTGAAACATTAAAATCCAAAAGTGGTAACATCTGTTGGACCTCAGTACCTCCTGAATTACATGGCAGGGTAACTGCTGCAATTGTCATCAAAATGACCCCTGGGATCACTAGGTTTGCTGTGATGAGAGTAAGTGACATCAAGACTCCGCTTTCTTCAAAATTTGCTTTTACAGACAACACCACCGTCGTTTTTTTATTGTCCAAAAAAAAATGTGTGTGTGTGGAGGGGTACTTATGTCCACAATTCACAAAGATACAGCTGTGTCATCAGGAAGTGAGACGAAGCCCATACTTATCGTGGACTACAATAAAAACAAAGGAGGAGTGGACAACCTGGATAAGCTGACTGTCACCTACACTTGCCAGTGAATGACCAGGAGATGGCCAGTGGTTGTGTTTTATAACATCCTAGATGTGTCTGCCTACAATGCATTTGTGTTGTGGCACCACATCCACCTAGGGTGGAACTCAACCAAAAAAAAACTAATGAAGAATGTTTCTTGAGGAGCTAGAAAGTTCCTTAGTCAAGACACCCTGTAAAGCGAAGCTGAGACCCAGCCATGGTTAGACAGCTGCAGAGTTCACCTAGCACTCTATCCATGCCATCAGCAACTCAAGGAGCATCAGCACCAGCATCGTTCTCAGCCAGCCCTGCCTCAACATCAACCAGCACAGCGACAGCCACAACCCCACTGAAGCCACCTGATTCTAAAAGAAAGAGGTGTCAGGTCTGCCCTAGCAATAAGGACAGAAAGACTGCAAATCTATATATTTTTTATTATTACTAGTTTAATTTAGTGTTTCTATTAAAGCTCTATTTGAAAAAAAAAAAAAAAAAAAAAACTTTTTTGCCTTTTTTTTGGAGTAAAAATATATGGGTCAAAATTGACCCGAACACCATAGATGTTACTATAGTTAATAATATTAAAATAATTTTTATTTTTTATTTTTTTAATTTAGAGATGTGTTCTAATACCCCTCAGTAACAGTCAGGCAACATAACAATCTTTAATTTATTTATATAATTCTCTTGAGGTTCATTTGACACTTTTTTTTTATTGAAAACGAGAGGTATGCTATCAAATGAAAGGCCCAGGGGGCCACACCAAAAATATTAAAAGCAATATTTTCATGGGTAAGGAAACCTAACAAGGTAACTAAGAGGTAGGAAACAGATTGGATGATAAATAATAGTTTAGAGGGTATTTTATGACTGTTTTAAGACACGGGTCAAAACCGACCCGTTAACATAAGAGATAGTAACAGAAATCTAACATAAGACGAAGGTTAAAAGTATTGTAGTAAATGTAAATGTATGGTAATGAATGTATTGGGACACATTTTTAGCCGCTTTGGTAGATCTTTTGTCCATATTGTGTATCTAACGGCATCTTATTTGTGTGTATGCATTTAATAATGTATAAAAAAGAACCTACACAAAACTACGACTGTGCAGAAAACTGGTGTACATACAAGCATTTTCTTCGTATTATTTTACTTCTATAGGGAAGTGACTTTAAATTTACAAGAAACGTGAAGATGGTGCTGGTCTACATTCCACTCCACAACACAAGCATTCTTCGGATTTAAATCACAATACATTTCTTTTCTAATCCACTTTAAAGCAGACAATAGATACAGACAGAAGCACACCATATCGCGTCACACACTGGATTAATCCTGCACCTCACAAGATCACAATCACTTGTATATAAAACACAAACTCTTTTATTTTTTAAACTATTCTTAAAAATTAAAAAAAAAAAGTTGATGGAAAAGATTTTGTTGTAATTCAACCAGATTGTTGAGAAAAATGAGCTCTTGAGAAAACAACTTTTAGTATCCTGAGATAAAAAATATATAAATTCTTGGTTTTTATTTTTCCTTCCATAGAAAACATTTTACTTATAGACACGTTTTTTATATTTACCCCAAAAATGCCATCAGTGAACTTACATTTTCATATCTTCAACTTCAGCTTGTACAGAATGTTATTAAACTGGTGACACTGCCAGTGTCTTGTTTCCACATGACATTCATTATTTGCTGAAGGGTTTGGTTTTGAGATCCAAATCTGACATCAGAATATTAGCTTTCATTTCACTGAGATGATTTATACAACTTACAACATGGCATCTTTGACAGAGCATCAAGGAAGAGAACACCATAAAACCATGAAATTATAGCAAAGCACTGCCACTGTTGCTTTTTATTGTTGTAATAAAGGTTTGTTGTGCTGCTTCTTTTAGTTGTTGTGTATTTCTGATATTTTTCCCTCCAGTCTCTTCTTCAGGAGGTGAAACACTGCTCTGTTGGGTTAACATCTGCTGATTGACTTGGCCAGTCTAAAACCTTCCCGTTTCCTCAGATGAAGTCCTTAGTTGTAATGGAGGTGCAATTTGGGATGTGGTTTGGGCTGCACGCAAACCCAAGCCATGACACTACCACCACTGTGCTTCACCCATGAGCTTGTACAGTATGTTCTGGATCATAAAGAAATCCTATTGTTCTCCATGGTTTGGTCTGACATTAACCTATCAATCTGGCAAACATGTTCCAGTATTGGCAATCCCTCATTTTTGGTACTTTCAGAGGTGTATATTAATATTTATATTGAACATCAACATTTGATATTTTCATTAAAACAACAGTATTATTTGATGTCTGTGTGAACAAGGTGAAATGTGTAAACATTTTTGGTGTCCCATAGAAATCAGATCAAAAACAGATTTTATTACTGAAGTAGATCTTTTTTATTATTTCACTTTTTATTTGTATAAAGTTGCCTTTCCTTTACTACAGTACAGTTTCTCTGTTTTTTCCACCCATGTTCTACTTTAGAAGAGAGAAAAAATAAAGGTGAGAGAGAAAGAGATAGAGAGAGAGATTAGATTAGAGATCAGATTAGAGTTTAGATTAGAAAGAAAATATTTGTTCTCAACAAAAGAACAAAATGTGAACAAGCGGGTTCTTTGGTTTTGTCCTGCCTCCATCTAATCTGTTTACAGCTTGTGTTTCAGGTCATCTAGTTATATCCTCTTATATTCAAATGCAACACGGCATAAGGATGAAAGACGGCCTGCAGGTGCGAATGTTAACCTTGATTTTATCTGTCTGTGCTATTATAGTCGCCTGAGAACTTCTGTTCAGAAGCTTCTTCAAAAGCATTCCTCAATGTTTTATTTTTTAATTACGGGACCCAATCAACACCAATAAAGTATATAATATTTATTATGAATATACATTTTCACACACACACACACACACACACACACACACACACACACACACACACACACACACACACACACACACACACACACACACAGTTTCCATTTATTCTCAATTTTTTCCAAATGATTTTGTCTATTTCTTTAGGTATATATATTTATTTTTCCCATGGTTTGGATTTTTGCCTGCTTTGGTGTATCCTAATCAGCTGACTTTTGCCTGTTAAAAACTTGAACATTGAAAACATACAGAAAGACAGAGAAACATGTGGGTGAAAATAAATACATACAACACGAAGTAGAACACAAACATCAGGGACGGTAAAATTCAGCGATTCGCTTCGGTGCAACGGCACAATGATGCGTCGATTGAAAAAAAGTCGGATAAAAGTCGACATTAGTATGATGATGCGTTACCATATTTGCATCGGCAAAAAACAATTTCGTTTATATTTGTCGACTGAAATTAAAAGTTCTGAATGATTTACTACAACTTTAAATAAGATCTGGAGATAAAAGCACAAGCCCAGTGCTCCATGATTCAGAATCGTGGGAAAGAAGAGTCTGGGGTTAGGGGTTAGGGGTTAGGGTGGGAGTTGTGAGAGTGTATACTGTATAGAGAGAGATGAGATGCGCTGTTTAATCCGCTGTTGCTAATGTATGAGTTTCACTTCCTGATGTTCAATAAACCAAGTGTTGTGATCTCCCGAGCTCCTTTCAAGTGTCCGAACTGCAGTGGTGATAAACCGATCAGCAGAACAAAGCCAAGAGCTCGCAAACAAATATATAATGATTAGTAGATTACTTTTATTATTGAGAAAGTGACCAATATCTGATATGCAGACTGATTTCTCCTCACTGAACTCTCGAGCGCCGCTGCTGCTACATGATTATGAAGCCTCACAACACAACGGAGACCTGAGCGTGTCCTGAGCGTCACATAGAGTTCAGATTAACATGGCAGAGGCAGAGCTGCATTTTCCTGGAGACAGAACAGGAAAAGAACTGGTTTTATTTTATATATTTTATTTTACACTTAATTCATGATTTGCTGTCTGTCTGAACTGAAGAAATGAAATGAAACTATCTGTACCATTCTGAATTGCAGAGCATCAGATATTTTTCCATCGAATAACATCGTATTGAATCGAATCTAAATCGTATCTCACTGCGTCGTAATGGGGGGAATCGCATCGTATCGGTAGCTGCTTCATAGCTCTCTTTAATGGAGCGTGTTATTGGCTATGCAATGAGATGCAAACTGCAGTTATGGAGATGCACAACCCTGAAAAACTACACCAAAAAGTATCAGCAAGCGTGAGAACAGCGAGAGAATCTTTCAGCTGAGACCATTCATCAGCCTGAACAGTAAGAAAACAGTGTGCAAAAGAACAGTTTTAGTTTTAATTGAACTTGGATGGATCTACTGGTACTGTGTTTGTTTGGAGAAGTTTGCTAGAATTCCATTACTACAATTCTACTCATTTTAGCACTTAACTAGCATTCTAGCCCATCTGTACGAAGGATACAGTAAAGAACTGAGAAGTTTTTTCAGGAGGATTATAAAACTTCTCAAAGTTCCAGATTAAAACTAGAAAATATAGAAAAGAAATGAACAGATGAGCTGAAATGTGGTTAAATTGTGGAGGAAAAGTTTGCAGATTGTTATTACGCCATGACTCTGGCATATCATTTTAAGCCTCTCAGCAGAAGGTGACGCTGAAGTTCTGAAGAGGAGATCTCTTTCCGGAGATTAAACCTATTGCTCAGGGTGAACCATTTGTAAGTTCAGGATCATTGGACTCTTAAAGCTCTTAAATCCAGCCCACCTTCACTGGAGTATGGAAATATTATATATATTGAATCCAGTGAATCCAGTAGACCGAATACAGAATGTAAGGAAACAAACATATGATCAGACTTCACAACCAGACACATAATAGAAGGTACAAATAGAAACAGGACAGGACAGACCAAAAGAGTGTAACTTGTGTTTCCAGTGTGCGTATTATGTCTTTATCTAAAATTCAAAACCTGGAAAAAAAAAGTGGGCGGTAATTTTTGACGCTTCTTTCCATTTTAAAGGACCAGACATTTCTTTTCTATTTCCCCATAAAGCAGACAGAAGATACACACAGGAGCAGAACATATTGTTACATGTGGACATAATCACACAGTTAATTCTGCTCCTCATAAGGTCACAATCACTTGTATATGAAGCACAACTTATACACAAACTGCGCCCCCTTGTGTGTAACCTGTGCAACTTCTGTAAAAACTTCTGTAAAAAATAAACTCGAGTTAACCAGCATCTTCATGAAGAAGAAGAAGAACCAGCATCTTCATGAAGAAGAAGAAGAACCAGCATCTTCATGAAGAAGAAGAAGAACCAGCATCTTCATGAAGAAGAAGAAGAACCAGCATCTTCATGAAGAAGAAGAAGAACCAGCATCTTCATGAAGAAGAAGAAGAACCAGCATCTTCATGAAGAAGAAGAAGAACCAGCATCTTCATGAAGAAGAAGAAGAACCAGCATCTTCATGAAGAAGAAGAAGAACCAGCATCTTCATGAAGAAGAAGAAGAACCAGCATCTTCATGAAAAAGAAGAGCCAGCATCTTCATGAAGGTTGACAAAACACTTTTTCAGCTTGAAGCATGCATGTTCTCCATTCAGCTCCATACATTTACACTAAACTACAGCTCACATATTTTAAATAAATAATAAAAAATAATTTCTCAGGCCAATTTTATGGGACCTTTTAGGAAAATCCTTTTGTAATTTCCTATTTCTAGATATAAAAAATTCACAATTTTAAAGATCATTATTTACATGAGCATTTGACCTGTAAACAACAGACAAGCAAAAGTTACTGATTCGCTTAGATCAGTATATAAACAAACTTTATATATGATATTCATACACTTTTTATTTTTCTTGATCACTTGAACAAAATAAAAACAACAACAACAACAATGAGGGCATAGATTTAATCTTGGATTAATGATACACATGGTATTTCTTCAGAAACCCGATAATTGCACAATTAATCCCAATTAAGAAAATCTAGAAAAATAAAAACCCGACAGTGTTGCTTTATTTTCAGGAGTTCGGCTCTATGTGTTTAAGACACAGGTCTGATTTTCATAGTGATGGACTTGAGGCCGTATTCATAACCTCTCCAGGTATACCACACGTTTCCGATGGCGAAATAGGTGCTGTCCTGCCTCCCCAGATATATACCGTTTGGGTTTGCATAGTGGCAAGCGTTGAACCAAAACCCGCTGAAGTAAGTTCTAGCACAGCCGTATGGATTCTGCTCGTTATCGTAAGTGGAGAATCTCTGTCCACTGTGATAACTCAGAGAGTCACCTGCAGACAGAAGCATTTTTATTACACACACACTCCATATATGAAATATATATATAAAAAAAAAAAAAGTGTTTTATTTTATTAGCACGCAAGCAGTGACTAAGAGCAGATCGCTCACCTGCTCCTTTATCTACGAAGCCTCCAACTTGGAGCATGTAGTTACTTCCACCACCCACAGAGAACGTTGTGTAAAGAGCAGACGCTTTCGCCTCATCATTGTCCACCAGGTCCACTTGCAGCTCGTACAGCTTGTTATGGGTCATCTTGTAGAGGTTCTCTAAACCTGCAGAGATGCATTAAGAGGACACGAGGGTATGTTACGTGTTAAGTTACGACAAACACGACATTACACCACAAGATGAGTCTCAGTCCACAGGGTCCTCATCGATGAAGCATCAGATTCCACCTCCCGCATCACTTGGCGCTTTTTTTGCTTTCTGTTTACACTTGTTATTCTGAAGCTTAAACGTTATACTGAAAAAATCCACTGAAATCTAAACTCCCCTTTCCTAGATTTTATTAAAACTATTGATAGCAGTGCGAGTTCCTCACAGAGAGACGTGAGAAGGTGATTATCATGTGTCTGAGATGCAGGTGGTGTTTATTTTGTTTCTCTTTTGCACTCCCTCCTGTCTTCTCTCTTTTACTATGACAGGTGTATTTTCCACCAATGGCCATGTCCCTGTAGTTTTATTTCTCAATGGCCCAAGAAAATCAGTGCTTTGCATAGAAATGCACTGTAATGGAAGTAGGAGAAGAGACACGACAAGCAAAGGGACAATGTATTGTTTTTTTCTAAGAGGTTTTATAAGCTGGAATTCTTATATTAATGGAAGTTTAAATAATAAGTGCTGAATTCCCCTCGTATAATCCCACAATTGTGCAATTTTGCTGCTAATCTGATGTATAAATTCCTTCCAAACATATCAGGTTAGAGAGGAGCGCCACCTACTGGACATTTGATTAGGTTTGTTTTGGATAACTTGTGTAAATGTTTTCTTCTTTTCATTTCTGCAGCACTGTCAGTTAATCCACCTCCGCTGTTTGGTTTCGCCGCGCACCATGCCTCTAGCCTAACGAAATCCACAGTTCCACTTCTAATACTTGCTGTTTAATTATGGAATACAAAATGCATTAAATCAAAGTGTGCAGTTGGCCTTTTCTCCATCCTGCAACCAGTTACAGAACAGGAGGGTCTGCCATGATGCTTCCAACCATTAACCCACAATAAATATAAATATACAGAACATCAG
Source organism: Silurus lanzhouensis (assembly GCA_039877035.1). Lineage (NCBI taxonomy): Eukaryota > Metazoa > Chordata > Actinopteri > Siluriformes > Siluridae > Silurus > Silurus lanzhouensis. The sequence continues at coordinate 115,735 of JBCEWE010000347.1, forward strand.
GAGCAACCAGGAAGAACTAGAATGTAGGACTCTAGGTGAATTAATGAGAATCCAAAATTCAGAAATAAAAAAGAAATATTTCACCCAGCCAGTATTCTCCACTCTTATTCCCAAAGCCATTTTTGTACTGCTCCCAACGCCTGTAGAAATTCACACTGCCATCTATTCTCCTCTGAATCACCTGAGGGAGAGAAAGAGAGAGAGAGAGAGAGAGAGAGAGAGAGAGAGAGAGAGAGAGAGAGAGAGAGAGAGAGAGAGAGAGAGAGAGGAGAAAGAGAAAGAGAGAGAGAGAGAGAGGAGAGAGAGAGAGAGAGAGAAAGAGAGGAGAGAGAGAGAGAGAGAGAGAGAGAGAGAGAGAGAGAGAGAGAGAGAGAGAGAGAGAAGCCACAATTCATTATAAGAGCTGCATCACATCACAGTCAGTGCAGAATATTTGGTTTTGACTTTAATTTTCTTTGTTTATTTAACACTAATGGTTCTTCTACTTTGTGACATGATAATGTGTTTTTTTTTTTCAACTTTGCAAATTGAAGCTCCATTTTTGTAAATGAGAAAAAGTAAATAAACAAAGAAAGAAATAAACATCTTACGGTCCATCCTTGGACTGAATCCTCAGAGCAGCCAATCTCACAGTACACCTGTACAGGGCTGTTGTCTGAAGGGTAGATGGTGTACACTCCACTACGATTAATACCACCCCTGTAGATCTCATGACAGTCCTGAGGCAGGAGACGGACATACGCAGGACCAGCAGCGACGACAACCAAGACTGACAGCGCTAACATGCAGCATGTCTGAGAGAGAGAGAGAGAGAGAGAGAGAGAGAGAGAGAGAGAGAGAGAGAGAGAGAGAGAGAGAGAGAGGGAGAGAGAGAGAGAGAGTCAGACAGACAGACAGACAGACAGACAGACAGACAGACAGACAGACAGACAGACAGACAGAGATATTTTTAAATGGGAATTTACAACCACAATTGTAAAAGAGTTGGGACTCTGTGTAAAATTTGCAAATCTCAAAACCCCATATTTTATCCACAATAAACTAAATAGACACTGATAAAACTGTAATATATGCAGTTTGCATTGTGTTTTCTGGATGGAAGCATTAGTTGCTCTAAAACCTGTTTATAGAGTTCAGCATTGATGGACCCTTTCCAAATGTACAAGCTGCTCATTCCACAGGCTCTAAGGAACCACCATACCATCAGTGATGCAGCTTTTTGGACTGGGTGCTCATAACAAGCCGGATGGTCCCTCTCCTCTTTAGTCCGGAGGATGTGGTGTCCATGGTTTCCAAAAAGAAATGAAGATTATGCTTCGTCTGACTGCAAAACTGTTATTCTACATTTTAAAAGAACTTTGGCCCTGAGAGGATGGTGGTGTTTTTGGATCATGTTCACGCATGCCTTCTTCTTTGCATGATAGAGATTTAAACTGCATTTGTGGATCACATGCAAACTGTGAAGCTGTTAATGAACCTGCAGTAAATTCTAAAAAATCACAAACATCCAATACTGATTTTTACCCTTGTCTCTTCTGTAAAGAAATCTCTCCAGATTTTCAGAAACTTTTGATGATATGTTCTGTTCATGATGAGATATCATCATCTACACACATCAAATTACTTTATGTTTTTACTTAAAATGGTATATTTTCTAACTTTAGACATGTAAAGCGTTTAGATTTTCTATTGTGAATAAAATATGACTTTATGAGATTTACAAATTATTGCAGTCTGTTTTTATTTACATTTTACACAATATCCCAACTTTATTCAAGCTACAAAAAAGTTTGATTGTTCATGCAACTATTTTCACTCTTCATCCCCAAGTAATGTCCAGTGATTTACCAGATGTTCTTACCAAGCCATTTGTCCAGTATTTTGAGTTCCTAGATTTGACACATTTCACATTTGTTTTTCTGTTTTCCCGCATTTGCATATGCCTCATACCTCCCGCACGTGACGCATTTGCACAGTCATGAGAAAGTGTTAAATAATCAAATCATTGATAAGACAGGAATGCAGACAAACCAGAGTCTCAGCTTAAATGCTGATGTTTAATTGTAAATCATGTGGACATAGAAATGTAATTATTACAAGCTGTAATGTATTTTAAAGTACTCAAGAACAATAAAAACACAAGTTAAGTTGTAAGACAGAGCCCAGATTCCTTCTTTTAAGTTTAGCATTAAATTGGCATTAATATTGATGATGGCATTTAAAAAAAAACTCAAAAAGCTACCTCAGACTTCCTCCAGCTTCTTACAGAAATATGTTGGACTTTTGCCAAGATGGTAAAGCAGCAATATAAAAAGGAACACAAATAAACTACAGTATCTGCAGACTAGAACCTGCACAGGTGTGTCATAACAATTCACGCCTGCCTGCTTCTTTGCATGATAGAGATATAAACTGCATTTGTGGATCACATGCAAACTGTGTTCCCATGCAGTGATTTCTGAAGCTGTAAATGAGCCCATGCAGTGATTTCCATTACAGAATCATCACTGTTTTAAATGCAGTGACGTGAACGTCCAGAAGATCACAAACATCCATTATGGATTCTCAGCCTTGTTCCTTGTGCACAGAGATTTCTCCAAATTCTTCACATTTTGAAAACATTCGATTCTATTTTTTGTTCTGTAATTGATGAGATATTCAACTGTATTTTTTTAAACAGTTTCTGACATCATTCTGAAATTGTCTTTCACAGATTTGGATCTGTTTAATTTTAATAACATGCACTTTTTCCAGACTTTTGTTGCTTCGTCCCAACATATTTTCGAGAGGTGTTGCAGCATCAAATTCAAAATGACCGTATTTTATCCTTAAAATGGTAAATTTTCTCAGCGTACACGTTTGATATGTTTTCTATGTTCCATTGTGAATAAAATATGGGTTACGGGTGATTTTTTATTTACATTTTACAGAGTGTCATAACTTTTTATGAATTAGGGTTGTATTAAGAAATTTGACATTAACGACATTTAGAGGACATGCTTATCCAGAGCGATTTTTTTCAAGACAAAGCAAACTGGAAAAGGTGCTAGTGTACGTGTTTGAGGAAGAGGCAGGGACTGAAGATAGTAACCGGTAAGAAGTAATGCAGTAGAAAAAATCACTCACCGTTATACTGAAGGGCCTCATTGCTCTTCTCTGTAAAATAAAATAATTAATGGACTGACAGCAACAACATCACGTGTGTGTGTGTGTGTGTGTGTGTGTGTGTGTGTGTGTGTGTGTGTGTGTGTGTGTGTGTCATCTGTATTAGTAAAGTCACAGCTACACATCTGACCCTTACAGATCACTGACCCTAAAGACTTCTTACAAATATTTATGTTACGTAAACACATTTCTCCTCATCCACAATTATTAACATGATTCTCTTTCACAATTAAAAGTTTATCATCATTGTGTGCTGTACGGTTCCCAGTAAACCAGACGTTATGATAGAAAAGATAACGTATCACGAGTATGTCAGTGAAGTGGAAACGTTTTTAAAAATGTCATATTTATCTAGTATTTCCTACTGGGATTACAACATAAGAACATTCTTTTGCTCCAAACAAACTGTAAAATGAACTGCAATTATTCACCAAAAAAAAAAAAAAACGTAGAAAACTGTTTGAAATGTGTAATAAAATCTAAACAGCTTTAACAGTCCGATATCTGCTTGATCATACCACCTTACTGAACTTAAAATATAAACCTGCAGTACTTTCAGAGCTGCTCTTCCCAAAAGATTGTCAACATTTTCTGACAAATCAGAATCCAGTATTCAGCAGCACTCATGTGTAATTACACTGGTCTACATATTCTGGGAAATGATCAACCTCAGAGATAAAAATGTACTAATTCTTATATAATTAGATTCAATAAATTAGGAAACAGGTGATAAAGGTGCTGGTTGGATAACGTTTTCAAAGTATTTCACAATAAAGATTATTATTATTGTATTATAGATAATTATCTAAATCCAGGTGAGTATGTTTGACTACACGGAAGGAAGAGGAAGGAAGAGGAAGGAAGAGGAAGGAAGAGGAAGGAAGGCTGCATGATGAACATGATGCCTCGTAACTTCTCGAGAAAGTATGTTAGAACAATGAAAATGGTACTATATTGTAATGTATCACTTGTAATGAAGTAAATGATTGTAATTTATTACTGCAAAGTGCATTTGTTTCAGCCAAATCTACATTTGTTGGCTTGTGAGCGTGTCACTGAATAACATATCCAAGGAACAGTCACATGATATTTTCCCTCAGAAACCAAGATGCATCGAAACTGTAAACAACGCAGATAACATCTGGTACATTTGTTACATAATTATGATGCAATTTTGACCTAAAGCTGAATCTTGGAAACTGGAGCCAATTAACAGCCATGACTTCTTTTTTCTTTATAAGTGACCCAAATTCTGGTCAAATTGAGCTACTTTTATTTCTGAGGCTTTTCTCCAGTGATATTAATAATTATCTTTGAAAACATGAAGCAGAGGGAGAAGGACTTGCCTGTTTATAGCACAGATTGAGTCCGGTGATGGAGAACAGATGATTCCTCACAGATATGCATGTGTGTGTGTGTGTGTGTGTGTGTGTGTGTGTGTGTGTGTGTGTGTGTGTGTGTGTGTGTGTGTGTCTTTTTATACTATAGCTACTCCATGTGCACCAATAAAGAAATGAACAGCTAAGGCAGAAAATTGGCCTGCATCCAGCTTTATTGTGTTATGCTCGAATACAGTATGAGTGTGTGTGTGTGTGTGTGTGTGTGTGTGTGTGTGTGTGTGTGTGTGTGTGTGTGTGTGTGTGTGTGTATATATATTCTAGAAGGAAGTAATCTTTTTTTACAAGAAATGCAAAAATGCTGCTAGTCCACATTCGTACTTTCAGGTCTGTCAGTTCCTTCTTGAAACCCTGGTTACTTTATTTGGATATCAAATGACAGCACATTTCATAAAGTTGGTATTTGATACAAGATCAATATGTTTCTTCTGCACATTTAAGTCTAAATTATACAGTGTGGAGTTTTTTGTAATGTATGTGGTTACAGGCTTTAGAAAGCAGTTGAAATGCAATAGCTTTGTGTGCAGCTCTCTATCTCTATATATTAGATTAGATTAGATTAGATTAGTTTAGTTTAGATTAGTTTAGTTTAGATTAGATTCATCTTTATTGTCATTGTGCAATGTACATGTACAGAGCAAATGAATGCAGTAAGCATCTAGCCAGGAGTGGATAAGTGGCCTATTTACAATAAATAGCAGTATGATAAATGAGGGTATGGGCTCCATATGTACAGGAGAGAGAGTAAATAATAGAAAGAAAGTGCAGTAGGTTATATGATGTGGTATATGTAGTAATATACAGTATGTATATACAGTACTGATCGGAAGTTTGGGGTTCAAGCCAAACTGCCCCTCTTTGGCCCTTGAGCAATGCCCTTGACCCTCTGACCCCAGCTTCTGAACAAGCTGAGATATGCAAAAAAATAATCATTTCACTGTGCTGTAATGATCATGTGACAAATAACAGCTATTCAACTCTACATATATGAATGTTTGTATGATGCAGTATATAAACACTGACCAGGCAAAACATTATGACTGCATGCTTCATTTTGTGTTGGTTTCCTTTTACTGCTAAAACTTTCCTGGAATGTTGAGCATCAACACCATGAACTTTCTTCAGGTTTATATTTTGAGTGCAGGAGTTTATAACCTGAAATTGATTTGTTTGGTTTCTAAAAGGAGACGTTAGTGAGAGGTCATTCATAAGGAAACAAAAGAACAGAACAACAGCAGGAAGTTCCCGTAATCTGCCAACAAAAGACACACACACACACACAAACACACACACACAGGCGTGCACACACACACACACACACACACACACACACACACACAGGCGTGCGCACACACACACACACACACACACACACACACCCACACACACACAGGCGTGCACACACACACACAGGCGTGCACACACACACACACACACACACACACACACACAGACACACACACACACGCACACACACACACACATACAGACACACACACACACGCACACACACACACATACAGACACACACACACACACACACACACACACACACACACACACACACACACACACACACACACGATGTGCACAATGCAGAATTTATTATAGCAGCAATTCTGTAATATGGTCATTCTTTGTATAAAAAGTAAAAGTAAAGCTTTGTTGTTGTTGTTTTTTTTTGTTTGAGTACAATTGTAGATCATTTTAGATCCAGATGCATATTATCTTATCTTATCTTACATCCCTAAACCCACAGCCAGGACAACAGGAATGGATTAAGGACAAAATTATGGGTGGCCCCTTTTTAAAATACTAAAACAACTTTGTTTTTAAAGTCTGGTCTGATGCTGGTGTTCATATATTAAATTTATTGTGATACTGGCCTCAGATCATTTCAAGAATTAAGAGCTGAGTTTTCTTTACCTGGATTTTTCTTCTTTTTATATCCAAGACTGAGGTCAGTTTTGAGGATGTGGGCCTCCACTGTGCCCCCACATCCTCTGTGGGAGTGGTTGGACATTTATACTCCTTCTAGTGGTTGAGTTTCTAAGATCTATAGCTCAGTCCTTTTAATGCAATATACTTATATTCCAACTATCCATTTCTGGGAAAGGGAAGGTCTTGCTCAACATGATTGGGGTGTATTATGGGCCAGATGCACATATGCTGATACATTATATGTGTATCATCAATAGGGCCTAAATCACTCCTAGTGTATTATAACCAATGGTGGTTCCTTCTTGAAACTTTGTATGTTCTGTTCTTTCGGATTTCCTGTATTTAGATATACCTCGAGATCCCTTGATTTTTCTACTGTTAGACGATTCTATTCTCCAGTTAAACGCTAATCAAAAAAGGACCATATCAGCTGTAGGTACAGCTGCCAAAAAGACTATTTTAAAGTTATGGATAGAACCATCCATCCTTGTAACTTTTACTTAGCTATCATATTTCAGAGATATTGTCTTGTTAGAAGTTTTCACTGCCAGCCTTATGTTTTCAAACTGTATTTTGTACCATTTGAAAGAAAAAATAAGGTCATTTTTAATTTGATGGCTGCAACACGTCTTAAAAAAGTTGGGATGGAGTAACAAAAGTCTGGAAAATTATTATTTAATAATTATATACTGTAGTTATTGATGATTGGGTATAAATAGTGTATCATAGAGAGGGAGAGTCTCACAGAAGTAAAGATGGGCAGAACTTCACCAATCTGTGGAAGATTGTGTCTACAAACTGTGGATCAATTTCAGAACAACATCAAATTGCTAAACAGTTGAATATCTCATTATTTACAGAACATAATATCATTAAAAGTTGCAAAGAATCAAGTCAATATCGGATGGCTGTGGATTTCTTTGGAAATCACTGCATAGTTCATTAATATCTTCAGAAATCACTGTCTGTGAAAACAGTTTTTATCCACAAACATGATCGTGTCCCAACTTTTTTGAGACAAATTCAAAATAACCTATGTTCCTTCAAATGGTGTATATTCTATATTCATTAACACAGTTGATGTTTTATTGTAAATAGAATATGGGTTTATTGCATTCTGTTTTTATTTACATTTTGGAATGTTGAATGAACAATTTCAGCAATTTCCATGAACAGATTTACACTTGAGATTTCATCAGTAAATAGTTGTTGACCTCAACAATGATAAAACTATAGTGAATGGACATTAAGTGTCACTATGATGAAGATGGGTTTCTTTCAAAATTTCTTCCTCGTGTTGTTCAAGGGAATTTTTTTCCTTCAATACTATCACCTCCGGCTCGGATAAACTTATAATTTATTTATTTAATAATCATCATCACCTCTACTATCACTTCCACCTTCAGCAACACCAAACACCATCACTTCCATTTTCACTCCTTCATCAAGAACAGTGAAGTTATAAAGAGAAACTCATCACTTTGCTACAGGTCTGATCTTCATTGTGATGTACTTGAGACCTTTATCAAGTCCTTTCCAAGTATTCCACACATTTCCTGTGGCAAAATAAGTTCCATTGTGTCCCCACATGTAAATCCCATTAGGGTTAGCATCATGACACTTTTGGTACCAAAAAGCCCCGAGGTAGCGTTTAGCACAGTTCCCAAGTGGATCTAAGTCCTGGTCTTTATCAAAGGTGGAGAATTTCTGCCCGTTGTGTACAACCATAGAATCACCTGCAGATACCAGAAAATTGTTAGTACACACGTCTGCTTTATGTTACTGTAACATGCATCGCTTTCTTAAAGTTCCTAACTATTTCCATATCTTTTACTCTTTTTACATTTATGCCATTTGGCAAATACCCTTATCCAAAGCAACATACAATTATTTTAATTATACAGCTAGGCAGTTAAAAATTAAGGGCCTCCCTCAAGGGCCCAGGGGTGGTGGGGTTTAAACTCATAAACTCTCTAGCTCTCACCTGCACCTCCATTGATGAAGCCATTCACATTGAGTTTGTAGCCATTTGTTTCCGAATCCACAGAGAAAGAAGTGTATTGTGCATAAACAGATGCTCCCTCGAAATCCTTCAGGTCCACCCTCAGCTCGTATTCCCTCTTTCGTGTGATTTGATGGAGGTTCTCCAGTCCTTAAGACGAATAAAGATCATGTGCATTAATCAGTATGATCACATGGTGGCAACATTTTCAGTTCTCCTGTCTGAAATCATTGGGATATGAACTATGTACATGAAAAAAGGGTTTGGTAGCAGGACTTTTTTTATTTACTTCAAGAAAGATTAAAAAGAAGTTATTGACAAAACAACTGTTTCTAGCTGCTATAATGAAGGTAAGCATGGGCGCTAACTTGTTTTAGTCGACATTCCAATAACAGTAAATCCGACTATAAACTAAAAAAAGGGTTAGGGTTATCTTTCTTCAAGAAATGTTAAAAACTGGAAGTTCAATTCAATTCAATTCATGTTTATTTGTATTGCGCTTTTAACAATGAACATTGTCTCAAAGCAGCTTTACACAGATAATGTGGTGATTAAATGTAAATATGTTCTTTGTAAGTATGTTTGTCCCTGATGAGCAACTGTGGCAAGGAAAAACTCCCCGAGATGGCATAAGGAAGAAACCTTGAGAGGAACCAGACTCAAGAGGGAACCCATCCTCATCTGGGTTGCACCAAATGTCCATTTGAAGCATATATACAAAGTTGCGGGGTACAGTGATGATGATCAGAAGCAAACTGCACTCCCGAGTCAGTGCAGCAGACCGCCGACACCAACTACAGTCCAATCCGTCCTCAAAGCACCCGTTCTACTCCGGAATTACATGGAACCACCCAAGGTGTTGATGAGAGACCGTCCCAAGCTGCACAGAAGTGTGAAGATCCGCGGAGGGGAGAGGGGCAGGAACAGTGGTCACTGGAGCCTCAGGAGCATGTTTAACTCGATCGAGAGAGAGAGAGAGAGAGAGAGAGAGAGAGAGAGGAGAGAGAGAGAGAGAGAGAGAGAGAGGAGAGAGAGGAGAGAGAGGAGAGAGAGAGAGAGAGAGAGAGAGAGAGAGAGAGAGAGAGAGAGAGAGAGAGAGAGAGAGAGGAGAGAGAGAGAAGAGAGAGGGAGAGGAGAGAGAGAGGAGAGAGAGAGAGAGAGAGAGAGAGAGAGAGAGAGAGAGAGAGAGAGAGAGTGACGGGAAGGGAAGGGAAGGATATGGATTATTAAGTGTAACTATTGGTGTATGAAAGTTAATGTCACTGTGCAGTTTGGACTCCGGCAAGACTCGCTATGGCAGCATAACTAGAAGGGAGAACCAGAAGGTAACACAGACATGAGGGATCTCTGGGATAAGAGACGACCCACCACACCACCGTCAACAAACCTGAGTGACCGTGTGAATGTGAGGGGACGACAGCATACAAATATACCAGTTCACCAAACACTCTATATTTATGATCCCTCCAGATCTGCACCTTTACCTAAGAAAAATCTACTGATAAAAGGCTTGACTAAATAAATACGTTTTCAACCTCGACTTGAACACTGAGACTGTGTCCGAGTCCCGAACACTGGTTGGAAGACTGTTCCATAACTGTGGGGTTTATAAGAGAAAGATCTGCCCCCTGCTGTAGTCTTCATTATTTGAGGAACCAACAGATAGCCAGCACCTTTTGATCTAAGTAGGCGTGGAGGATCATACTGGTACAGAAGTTCACTCAACTTTGGCATGTTGCTGTGGTATAAGAAGAATAAAACACTTCAGAATCTGCTATTATGGGAAAATAATCAGACTTCATCAGATGTGTGTGTGTAGCAGGTCTGTCCATTCTATCAGTATTGAGTGATCTGTGGTGTCTCTTCTCACCCAGCCAGTATTCTCCATTCAAACTCCCAAACCATTTCTTGTAGTGTTCCCATGGTCTGTAGAAGTTCACACTGCCGTCCATTCTCCTCTGAAACACCTGATGAAAAGGTAAGAACCAGTAATTTAGGTTTATTGACCATGTCGCCGGTTCACCACTGTTTCCTTCCTTGGAGCACCTTTGACCAGGAACATCCCACAAGAGCTGCAGGTATGGAGATGCTCTGATCCAGTCATCTAGACGTCACAATTTGTCAAACTCGCTCAAATCTTTACGCCCATTTTTTCTGCTTCCAACATCAACTTTGAGGACAAAATGTTCACCGGCTGCCTAATAAATAAATCCACCCACTAACAGGTGCCATGATGAAGATCATCAGTGTTCTTCACTTCATCACTCATGTCTTAATGTTATGCCTGATATGTGTGTGTGTGTGTGCGTGTGTGTGTGTGTGTGTGTGTGTGTGTGTGTGTGTGTGTGTGTGTGTGTGTGTGTGTGTATATATATAATTCTAGCATACCGTCCACTTCTCATGCTTTGCTTGACCTTCCCCACATCCCATGTCACAGTACACCTGTACAGGTGTGTCCTCTGTAGGGTAAATGGTGTAAACGCCACAGAGCATTTGTCCGTTAGAATAAACATCAGAGCAATCTGAAGGAAATGATTTGGTAAAAACAGGAATACTCTCAACCAGCAGGGGGAGCAGAAGAGTCCAGGAGACTGAAAACACTGAAAATACACGACTCTGGAGAAAAGACACAGAAAAGAATAGAAAAATCACAGACATATGGATAAATAAATCATGCTGTGAGATTCTTTAAAAGTAAAAGGCAGAGAATTTAGAAAATGACAAAACCGATTAACATAATAAAAATATTTTTCCATATATAGTAATTTGGCCGTGTTAGGGCTACTTACAGTCATTTTACTTTCCCCAGCTGCTCATGAATACACTTCAGTTTAATTGCAGAAGGTCAGGATTTGGCTAAAAAGCTGAAGATTAAACAGTAAAAAATTAATACTTTGCCCTTTTTAAGATTTTAATTACTGTTCCTTTCCCATCCAAACCGACTCAATTCGAGAGACACTCACTTTTAAATCCTGCTGTCCTCTGAAACTCCACCTCACTGCATCATGTGTGTTCCAGAAAGAACTTTTCTGCAGGACTTTCTGGTAAATGCAGGTCATAATCCCAAGTCTCCTGGTGGTGGGTTAAATTTTAACCAGTTTGTACATGCAAACATTCTGCCAAATACAGTAAATACACTGCAAAGTTGCTGTTTGGATTAAAAAAATAATAATAATAAGATTTTTATATTTATTTATTAATAAAACAAAACCAATCAGGAATATTTATTAATAAATCTTTAATATTTAAGCCCATAACTGCATCATTAATGCAGTGATTGAATATGTTTCAGCTGGAAATCATTATTTTAACCCCAAACTGGTGCAGTGCGAAGCTTCTTATTTCTCAAGCAACTGAGATAAAGAAGTATCCGGTGAATTATAATGAAAAAAAATTAAATAAAAAAAAAGGAGATAAAGAAGCTGAAATCTCTGGAATTAGGTCAATCTAATTTCAAACCTTTAACACATTGTTTTCTGTACACGCTGAGATTTCTGAGTCTGGACTAATTTATGTGAGCCTTAAACATATTAGACTTATTTGTATTTATTTAACTATTAGTGCTCGAACCAGCTTTCAATTTAGAGGTGCAGCAGATCTGCCTCCAGGTTCTCCCAGACTGCAGAGTTCTTCACTATGTTATGGAGAGTAAGCCCCTGAGAAGGAACCTCATTAATTCAATTCGATTCAATTCAATTCGTTTTTATCTGTAAAGCGCTTTTAACATCAGACTTTGTCTCAAAGCAGTTTATAGAGATAAAGTTGTATAAAAGAAGATATACATTTAGTGCCTATAAGTTTGTTAGTTATAATTGTAAGTGTGTCCCTAATGAGTGAGCCAGTGAGAAATGTGGCAATGAAAATCTCCCTGAGATGGCATGAGGAAGAAACCTTGAGAGGAACCAGACTCAGAAGGGAACCTCCTCCCTGGGCATGGCTTTTCTCCTCAATTGAATGAAGCATGTTGTATTGTAATGTTTTCTTGGATGTATTGTCAATAGTACATTTCAGAGGGGTTCAGGAACAGATCTGTTCATCGATGGGGCCTTACTGGTACCATTAACCTACTGGATAAATAAGCCTGAGGTAGTGCACAAAGTCATGGATATATAGTTGTAGATGAATGAAATGAACTTACATTATATTGTTGTCTTGTGGAATAAATAGATTAAGACAAAAATTGTTCTGATTATATTTATCATTCCATTGAGTGCCAACATTATGTAGATTTGCATATGTGGATTGCATATACAGCTGGTCTCCGGTCTCCCTTTCCAGGTCTCGACTACTTCTTTACTCTTCTGTGATCCATATTTCTAGACATTTCACCCATTTATTTTTATTTAAACAGACATCAATCCATCATTTGTCCTATTTGAGACGTATACTCGGCTCACTGCTGCATTTGTTTCTAGACTGTGGTTTAATCTTTTTCCTATTACCTCTGTAGAGTTATTAACAATAACAATTTATTAATCATATTAATCATTATTTAACATTCTACAGCAATATACTGTAATTTATAGGCTTTATGACCCATCTAGAATTATAACATTTGAATTGAAAGTTTATTATTTTAGCTTTGAAATTTAAAAAAACTAATGAAATGACAAAAATAAAAATTATTTCAAGAAAAAAGGCAAATCTTCAAATCATCTTCATAGCATTATCTTAGGGACCTTAGCGACTGGAAAAGACTCGTTACACAACCGGTCTGATTTTCATGGTGATGAGCTGAAGACCATTAGCAAAGCCTTTCCAAGTGTACCACACATTTCCAATAGCAAAATGGGTTTCATCATTTCCCCACAGGTAAATCCCATTAGGGTTAGCGTGGTGGCAATTGTTGTACCAAAAAGCCCCAAGGTAAAGTTTAGCACAATTGTTCGGATGCAAGTCCTGGTCTCTATCAAAAGTGGTGAATTTTTGTTCATTGCTTAACGCCAGAGAATCACCTGTGGATTGGCGAAACCATTCATAGATTCAGGATCACCCAAGCTAAACAAATATTATCCTTGTTATTATAAAGATTTATGAGAATGTCCAGTTGAGTTCTAGAGCAGAATTGGAAGCTCTCAGGACCTGCACACTTGCTAAAGCATCTCTTTCTCTGCATTTTGTTCTTTCCTCCACATTGAGTCAATGGTTTTGTACAGCAAGGATTTTTGCCCTAGTGAAAGTTTGGTAGTGCCGGGATTTAAACACTCCAATTAAAAGCTCCTCATCTTAAACACTCAGTTACCACTTCCCTAGAACTTTTAATAAATATGCAAAAACTACAAATTCATTGAATAAAAAATCAATTTACAGCACAATAAAATGTAAGAATCCGAAGGCAGTTTTTACGGTATATTAAAAATAGATTCCAGTTCATTATAAAAACACACACATCTCAAATCCCCTCCCTCTTAATCCACTGAATGTCAGATTTTAATTCAGGGTTTAATGTGATCATCCCATCATCTCAGGGTTCTCCACTGGAGTCTGTGTTTAGCTCTGTATCTCTCACTCTTTCTCACCTGCACCTCCGTTGATGAAACCACTAACGGCGAGCTTGTAGCCCTCAGCTTCCGAATCCACAGAGAAATAGGAATAATGAGCATAAACTGATGATCCATCAAAGTCCTGTAGGTCTACTCTCAGCTCATATTTCCTCTTACGTGTGAGCTGGTGGAGATTCTCCAATCCTGTCAGGACAGAGACAGGATATAAAACAACACACGTCCTTCATGCTCTACAAGTTACAGCCGAATCTGGTCTGAGATTTCAAATTGAAATTGGAATAAAAGCATTGTCATATATTTCTTTTAATAATATGTATGTATTTGTTTCTAAAGGAAGTATCAGAGACAGAAGAATTTATATATAAAGGTGAGTGAATGAGTAGTGGAATTAAAAATAAAACTAAATATTTTAGTGCCTGATACATGTGCATGCCTTTACATATATTGTGTAAGAGCCCAAACGTGTACACTGAGAGAGAAGAACGGTTCAAAAACACACCTGAAAAGCTCAAATACTTGACTAGATCCTCATTTTATGAATTAGATTTCTGAATGGGTCTGTTCAATTATTTTTCTCATAACCAATCAACAATTTGCTGCTGTTAACTCTCACCCAGCCAGTATTCTCCATCTTTGTTCCCAAACCCTTTCTTGTAGTGTTCCCATGGTCTGTAGAAGTTTACGCTGCCATCCATTCTCCTCTCAATCACCTGATGTGAAGGTGAAGGAAACACTTTAATTAAACTAAAAGAAATGGCTCATAGAGTAAGTGTGAAAAAGACTATAGACTTTCCCCCCTTTCCTGCAGCAAAGGTCAATCTGTCTGGAGTTCTACCCCAACCTCAGGTCAATTCCTGTTTACCATCAACAAGCTGCTCAAGCACAGTCAGTGCCAAATTATTTGTCCTTGACGTTTCTACTGGTTTCTGTTTTAACTTTTAACTGGGAAATAATATGCTGGATGAACGATGGTTTATTTTTCTTCTGTACGAAGATCCTTATCCATTCACCTCCCATATGATTTGTCTAAAAACCCCATTTACAAAATGTTTTTATCCTAACTTTAATTTTAATAAGCAATTGATTTGTTGTCTCATATTCATTACAAAATTTAGAAACTTGGAAAACTGGAAATTTGGAAAAGTCGAAAAGCAGAGATTTGAACCTACCGTCCAGTTCCCATCATTTGTTCGGCTTCCCCAGCAGCCCATGTCACAGTAGACCTGTACAGGAGTTTCTCCTGCAGGGTAGATCGTGTACACTTCACTGAGTGTGTGTCCGTTAGCGTAGACATCAGCGCAATCTGACGGAAAAAGTTCCTGCGAAAAAGGAAGACTTCCAGCCAGCAGGGGGAGCAGCAGAACCCAGAGCGTCAAACACAACACACTCTGGCCAAAAGACAAACAAGCTAAGTGGATTAATAACATGTTGAATGTGGAACTATTTTTTCTGTAATAGGAATTTAGTGGAATAACACAAATCACAAATTTCTCTAGAAACCAGGTGGTGTGTGCACACAGACTTCGATAAGAAAATAAAATTCTCACCATCATTTTCATTTCATCCAGAAGCTCACGTAAACACCAGCTTGATTGCGAAGCAGAGATTCAACTGCTGTAGCTAAGAAGATATAATGCAAATTAATAAAACAATGAAATCAAGCAAAAAGTCATTTTCATTTACAACAAATAAACTCCTAAATATTTTTGCTTTGGGATTTTTTGTTTTGTTTTTGTATGAAAAATCTTCTTTACCACACAGATCCTATTTAAACTCCTACCTGTGCTGCTTCTCACATCCTTTCTGAAACCTTCATACTCCCACACTTATAAACCCTGCTGGGTTTCTTTATTGCCCTGAAGGAGCTTCCTGGATCTTAAGCCAAGATCTTATCAGTTTTATTTTCAGTCTTTGATTGATTTATTTTTATCTTGGACCAGGAAATAGGCACACTCATAAATGGTAACTTTTGCCAATGCTTTTTACTTTTACAATCTGAAAGCCTTTGATAACAGTGGCACATATTTTATTGAGGTATTACTTGAAAAATGTCTCTATTGTTGAAGTTCTTTGAGCATAAATGATTAAACATGGATAAAATAAAAACTTGTGTACCATGAACCCTGGTCAAATCTGGGATTTGAACTCAGGAATTTTGTACCCTGATAAGTAAAGTTCATTAATCTAACTGTGTGTCAGTAGAACAAAAAACACTAAAAAGACTTTGTTCTGGACGCTGTGCTGCTTTTTAAAGGAACTTCTTAAAAACTGGGATGGATATGGCATGAGAGACTGGATAATTGATTTAATTTCCAGCAAAAAAATTAGAAATATAATGTCGTTACAGGATGCAGAAAAACTAGTAGATGTTTTTGTAACATCTAGATTAGACTACTGTAACGCTTTACTGTCTGGGTGTGCGAGTAAGTGCAGAAATAAGCTTCAGTTAGTTCAGAATGCAGCAGCAAGAGTCCTCACCCAGATCTAGAAAATATGATCACATCAGCCCTGTTTTAATCATCTACACTGCTTCCAATTACATCCCACACTGATTATAAAATATTACTACTGACGTATAAAGCACTTAACGCTCTCACACCGCAGTATCTGAGTGAACTTCTGTACCAGTATGATCCTCTACAAAGAATGAACCTTTAGAGAAACTCTGATGAGGATGGGTTCCCTTTAAATCTTGTTTCTCTGAAGGTTTTTTCCTCACACCATCTTAAGGAGTTTTTCCTTGACACATTTCTCCATTGGCTCACTCATTAGGGACAAACTTTGCGATAAACTTAGAGTATAATCTACATTTAAATGTTATATTTATATTATATTTTTATATCAGCAACAAGAGCATGAGTGAGATCAGACACTGATACTCGGATGTAAAGGAAGCTTCAGTTCCAGTTTATTCCAAAGGTGTTTAGGGAGGTTGAGAAGGTCTGGGCTTTGTGCAGGACACTCCAGTTCTTTTATTCCTACTTTAATATTACAAATTACTGTCTTCATGGAGCTTGTTGTGTACTGGAGCATCATCATGCTGGTCTTCAGGGATCTTAGTTTCAGTAAATGGAAACTACAGCAGACAGAGACTTTTCTTTACAGTTGTATAATTAATTCTTTGTGGTAACAGTTTGGGGATGAAACACGAGTTTGATGGTTGGAGTTTCACATATTTTGTATTGTGTAGCTGATTATTGTGTAGCTTTATGTTATGCTGGACAGTAAAGTTCAGTCAAATCCTTATTTCCTAAATCTACTCTTTTGAAGTGACTGCAGCAGTTTTGATGTATTTTTTGCTTTTTTACTAAGAAAATATTCCATACGACGTTTCAACATATATTTTGAGTAGAAGAATGAAATATTATTTTTGCTATCCGTTGGCTTTTATTGCATAAAAAGTGCAGAAATGTTCACTTTTTTTGGTGTTGAAGAGGGACAGCAAACAGCTGCTCAGACCAATGAAAGTTGGCATTTGAATAATCTTTATGCATAATTCAACTCCTCCATGTTCCAGTTCGAAGCGTTGAACTGTAATGATGATGCAATCGCTTTTATTGTTGTCATGGTGACAATTTCAGTCATTTCAGGATGTCTAATCATATGTTTATGCAGAACAAAAGTTGATTGAAACTCATTTCTTGGTTTCTTAAAAACTTTATAATTTGCCTAAATGGTACACATATAATAATATATTATCTATATATTGTAATGATGGATCACACAACATTAATAATGCATGGTTTATATTCACCCTCAAGAACAATTTTATAAAGAGAATCTCCTCACTGTGCTACAGGTCTGATCTTCATAGCGATGTACTTGAGACCATAATGATATCCCTTCCAGTGCTGCCACACATTCCCAATGGCGTAATGAGTGCCGTGATTTCCCCACAGGTAAATCCCGTTAGGATTAGCATGATGGCACTCACTGTACCAAAAAGCCCCGAGGTAGGATTTAGCACAGTTCCCCGCTGCATACGAGTCCTGGTCTTTATCAAAGGTGGAGAATTTCTGTCCATTGTGTGTAGCCAGAGAATCACCTGCAGATACCAGAAGCTGTCACTACACACTCTCTGAATTATATGAACATTATTTGCCTTGTTGCTTCACGTAAATATTTGTTCTTCTTGGTGTGTGTCGTTTTCTCCACATATCCCACTCTCACTTACCTGCACCTCCATTGATAAAACCGCTAACATGCAGTTTGTAGCCTTCAGCTTCAGAGTCTATAGAGAAGGAGGAATAGCGAGCGGAAGCTGTTGCTCCATCAAAGTCCTGGAGGTCCACCTTCAGCTCGTATTTCCTCTTGTGTGTGAGCTGGTAGATGTTTTCTAATCCTGGGGAAAAAAGAAAAATATATGCTGAAAGATAATGATGAATATTCATGGTCAAGTGCAAATCTATGTGGAATGTGGTGGAAATTTGTAATACACTAATGACAGACAGACAGACAGACAGACAGACAGACAGACAGACAGACAGACAGACAGACAGACAGACAGATAGACAGATTACAATGACATGAAAAAACACTTGTTACAATGGTGGATTTCTGCATCAAGTCAAAAAGGAGAGTTACTTTAGCTGTAACTGTAACTGCTAAGATAGTTAACTCTGAATCTGAAACACAGAGAGCATGACAGCTTGCAGTATATGGAGCTGTGTAGCTGTAGAGAGCCCATTCTGTCTTCTCTACACCACCCAAAGCTCCTACATTGGACACATGAACATGAGAACTGGACCATGGAGTAGTGATAGAAAGTGGTTCGGTTTCATGATGGTGGAAAACTGGGTGTAAACTTGGCCATAGGAAAAAAGCGAGCAGGCCAAGGCAGTGTGATGCTCTGGTTTATGTTCCGCTAGGAAACATTGGGTCCTGGTGATCGTGTGGATGTTAACATGAGGTCATCTCCCACAAACCTAAACACTGTTACAGACCCCCTGCAGTCACCCCCCTTCATGGAAACATGGTTCCTTAAGAGTGACCTCATTCAGCAAGATAATGCCTCTGACATACTGCAGAAAGTTTTCAGGAAGAGTTTGAGGAACTTTAGCAAGAAGTTGAAGAATGTGACCTCAAGGTTTGACCTCCAAACAAGCCAACCCATGCTTTGACAGAGGTAATGTGGAGTCCAGACCTTGACTGATCAGAGATGTTTCAGAGGCTCTAATAAAGACCTAAACAATAGTAGGCAGGTTGTTTGATGTTATGACCAGTTTACCTGAACCCATCCTCACAAATTGAAAACCCATTGAAGTGTGTTAATCATTCTGGCCACATGGGGGAAGCATTAAGCTTGTTTTTTGCCTTTTATAAATAAAACAACTTTATGTTTAGCATATCAAACATTTTTTAATTAAATTAAATGTAGATTATTGCTTGGCCTTGTAGTTATTTATTTATATGTATGTTAACTTTTGATGAAAAGTTGCCTGAGTTAAAGGAGTTTTTTTAATTGCATCAAAACATTATTTCTAACAGGTCATAATAATTCTTTTTAAAACATATGTTACGTTATTTGTAACAGAACTGCCCTAAATGGTAAACTTAAAACTCATAGCATATGCAAGTGGATCTGCTTTTTATCTAAAATGTGGGAATGTAGTCAGTCTGTGTTTCATATTGTGTGTTTCGTTTTTAATATCCTGTGAGTGATCTGTGCTGTCATGTCTCACCCAGCCAGTATTCTCCATCCATGTTCCCAAACCCTTTCTTGTAGTGTTCCCATGATCTGTAGAAGTTCACAGTGCCGTCCATTCTTCTCTGAAACACCTGGTGGTAACAGAAAATGTCAAATTCCACATTCTTTATCTAAATCACAAATGCAAGTATTTATTCCTGGGAAATTGGTTCAGTTTAGTTTTCTGTACAAAGCGGTACAAACCCTTTCCCGGGCTGAGACACGCTAGCTAGCTGCAGGGTTGGACGACCTCCTCACCATGTCTAGACCAAATCAATTTCTCTTCCTCTGTAGGTATAAAAAAAGTCTAACTCAGATGTATGAACGTGTGCAGAGCTACACACGTGTTTTACCAGTCGAACTCGGCTGTAACTGTTTCCCTCTGAACAACCAATCAGAGGACGGAACAGTGCTGACGCTATTCTGGGCCAGTGATCTGCTCTGTGAGGAGAATCTGAAATCTGATTGGATAAAGAAACAGAGCTGTTGGTAATATTCTCTATGGTAAAAGTCCAGCAGTTCTGATTCTGAAGGTTCTGGGGAGATTAGATTCACATGGCAGCACATAGAGTCTGAAATCTGATTGGACAAAAAATCCACATCCACATACACGTACTGAAGCAGTGCAGCCGAGAGAACACACACACACACGGTGACACACGCCTTAACATACCGTCCACTTTCCATCCTCTTCTTTGCTCCCCAGACAGCCCATATCACAGTAGACCTGGACAGGTGTTTCTGCTGTGGGGTAGATTGTGTACACGCCACTGAGTTTTTGCCCGCTAGCATAAACATCAGAGCAGTCTGTTGGAAGAAGATCCTGAGAAACAGGAGTACTTTCAACCAGCGGGGGCAGAACACTGAACACAGAGACCACCGAAAACACCAAGAACACCACGTCCTGGAGAATAATTAACAAGTTTTCAAAAGTTCATAAAGAAACGTGGAATTAAATATTCTTCAAACTGAATTAGATTAATTTAAAGTAAGAACTAATAAAAAAATACAGAACTTACTCTATGACTTACCATCATTTTATTCTCCTCCAACTTCCTCAAGAAAACGATTCTAAATCAGAGATGAAATTGGCACAAGCTGAACAGAACAAACAGAGATTTCTATAAATGAAAGATAACACTAGATCATAGCTACTTTCAGATTCTCTCTGCTCTTTTCCAGATGTTCATTCTTCCTTTTAAACCCCACTGGACTCCCAAAACCCTCCTACGTGATTACGTAAAGTCTTTGCAAAAATGGGAATTCCTAAAGGAAATTCCACTCTTGGGGTCCATGACCTCACGAATGAGGTGGTAGATTTGTTCAGATCTTTAATTTCTAATGAATTTACTCATTCACAGAGTCCGTGTGCCCTGTGCTTACATTATAATAATACTATATAACATTTTTATTGTACCTTAAACACAAACTAATAATATAACATGAACATAACATCTCCTACTGAATAATCATTAGGTTTCGTCTCACAGAGTCTGTAAATGTCTGACACCCTTTTTTTATATATATATTTACTCAGAGAGTGCAGAGGTTGTTACAGGATTGTGAAACAGGATTACAGATGATGGACTGTGGAACCTGGTAGTAAACACACTGATGATCACTAGAACATTATCCAGAATAGACATGAGATTCATTCATGTTGATTTATTACCATTTTCACTTCCATTCATATATCTACATGAATACATCATCATGACCATAGATGAAGATATTGATGTAGATTGACCAAAGTTCCTGCTTCACTACCAAATACCTGTGCAGTGAAATTCATCTGTAACACCTGGTATTCAAATGAATAGCAAGAATACACACTCTCTGTTTCTGTACATACTGAGACTAGATCACAAGACCTACAGACCTGGATCCTCGGAACTCCAGCAGAACCTTCAAAAATAAATAATGAGATGTGATGATACACTTTCTCCAAATCCAAACCCTCATGTTGACCAGATTAGCAGAATCACATGATACAGTTAATAAATCACTGATTGACCCATGGTGCTCTGGCTCTCCCCAGCCATGTTCCTCTGAGTATTTATGTGCATGTTAAACATCTAGTTTTTAGATTTATTTCCTTTTCCCTGCTATAATATAAGCTCCTGTCCTCAGGGAAGACTCTACACTAGATTTTGGAGGGTGGCTCTTTGTCTGAGTGATCATTGAGGTCGATAAGTTTGGTGGAAGGCTCCAGTTCCAGTTCATATCAATGGTGTTGAGTAGAACAGGGACACTTGAGTTCTTCCAGTCCAGACTTTAACCATAGTTGATATAATCTATGGCTAGTAGCTTGTCTCAGGTTCAGTGGTCAGCTTTTTATCTATAGTTAATGCCATGTATTATTTTTCTATTCTGATGTTTCTCATTGTGCAACAAACACTGAGGTATATTCTGGATCTTTAATCTTATATTTCATATCAATAATTTTCTACATAATCAGTGGGAAAAAGGTTCAAAATGGCATATTATTGACTTATTTTTCTCTGGTAAGAAACAGACACAGAGACAGAAAGAAAAGAAAAATATACAGATTTATATCATTGTGAAAAATCATGTAGTAAAAATACATTGACGCTACGCCGTCAAGTGAAAACAGCATCGTATCAAACCCATCACTGAGTCCCATCAGAGTCTAATCTACAGGTCTGATCTTCATCGTGATGGACTTGAGACCATAATCATAGGCTTTCCAATGGTACCACACATTTCCAATGGCAAACAAAGTGCCATCCCGTCCCCACAGGTAAATCCCGTTAGGATTAGCATGATGGCACTTGCTGTACCAAAAAGCCCCGAGGTAGGATTTAGCACAGTTCCCCTCCTCATTAGAGTCCTGGTCTTTATCAAAGGTGGAGAATTTCTGTCCGTTGCTTAACTCCAGAGAATCACCTGAAGATCAGAAATGCAGAATTTAAATTGATGGCATTTGGAAGACACTTATCTTATTTAAACATTGAGCAGTTGAGTGTTAAGGGCCGTGCTCAAGGGCCCAGCAATGACAGCTTGATAGTGCTGGAATTCCAACTCGTGACCTTCTGATCAGACGTTCAACATCTTTACCACTACGCAACCACTCTACAATTTAAAGTGTAATTACAGAAATTTCAGCAGCAATATCCTGGAAGCTCTGTTCCCATGTAAGTTCTCCTGTAATGTCACTAACGATGACCGTACGTTCACGAGTCCTCACCTGCACCTCCGTTGTAGAAGCCACTAACGTGGAGTTTGTAGCCTTCAGTTTCAGATTCCACAGAGAAATACGAATACTGAGCAAAAACTGAAACTCCATCAAAGTCCTGCAGGTCCACTTTCAGCTCGTATTTCCTGTTCCGTGTGAGCTGGTAGAGATTCTCCAATCCTGTCCGGACACGTGCAATAAAAACCCACCACACAGCAGACAGTCAGTGCACGTGTCAAATAAATGCAATACATTTTTATAAATAAACACGGACAAAACACTGCTGTGCAAAAGGTAATTGGTGATGCTCAGTGCCGCATCTACTCAATATACAGCTGAAATATTTTAACCAAAACTTGTTAGAATGCAGTCAATAATATACATTTTGAGTATTTAATTTCTTATTATTCTTATTTCTTTTTTAATTCTTCAACATTTCATTCTCTCACGCCCAAATGATCAACAATTCACTGCTCTCATTTCTTCTCACCCAGCCAGTATTCTCCATACTTGTCTCCGAACCCTTTCTTGTAGTGTTCCCATGGTCTGTAGAAGTTTACGCTGCCGTCCATTCTCCTCTGAAACACCTGGTGGAAAGGTGGAAACAATCAAGAAGTGAGTCATGGGTACATACAAAAGGAAAAGGGAAAATCTTTCCTTTAACACACCGTCCACTTTTTATCCTCTTCTTTGCTTCCCGAGCATCCCATGTCACAGTAGACCTGGACAGGTGTGTCTGCTGTTGGGTAGATCGTGTACACGCCACTAAGAGTTTGTCCGTTAGCGTAAACATCAGAACAGTCTGTGGGGTAAAGGGCCTGAGAAAGAGGAGTAGTCTGAACCAGCAGGGGGAGCTGGAGAGTCCAGCAGACTGAAAACACTAAAAAAGCTGCACCCTTTGGGAAAAAGAGAGAAATCACAGTGAAACCTTCACACCGATGGACCTCTGAGGAAGGAATTTTAGGAAACTCACTTGTTAGAGTTTACTCTTTTAAAACTGACAAAAGTGTAAAATGATATAAAAAGCACATTGCGTTCACTACCGTGACTTACTGTCATTTTAGGCTCCTTAGGTGTTTCTGGCTCTAGCTCGTAGCAGGACTTCAAGAGCTGGACCACGGAATCATATAGTTAATATGAAGACCTGGGAATATTTGTGCCTCAGCTCTGCTTCTGAATTCGAAAAAAGAAATACCCGACCTCACGGATACATCAAGAAAACTTTTACACCATGCAGAAATACAAACAAATACAACGTACCTGCAGAGAATCTCTGGTCCTCTGTTCATCTTCTCACTCTTTTATACCCTGCAGGACTCCAGAACCCCTTCTTACTCTGTCTGTGTCTGTGTCTGTGTCTGTGTGTGTGTGTGTGTGTGTGTGTGTGTGTGTGTGTGTAAATGGAAATTCCTGAAGACATTCCCGTAACAGGCCACGGCCCTTCGCCAGTCGTTTGGAGAATACGATACATTCCTAGATTTCTCCATACCCATGTTCATGTTTCGAAAAACTTCTCATCAGATCTTCTTGTACATGTTTTTGTGGTTCTTACTTTAAGATGTTACAAAACTCTGTGATTTCAACACTGAAAATGGCTGATTTAAGGCAGAAGATTGACCCAGTGATACAGGAGGAGGGGGTGAAGGAGTAAAACCACTGATGGCACGGCTTCTGGAACAAACTGTACCACAAACTCACAGTGAGAGAAAAGTGTCAGTGTTTCTTCTAACTTCAGTTACAGAACAAATTCCAAATGTCCTCTAAAACCACATCCCAACCCACGTCCATATTAATGTCCAAACTAATTATAAATCTATGAATCTGAGTGTATGCTATTGTGTCTCACCTTTAGGACTAACAGAAAACATCAGACATGAACCCCATCCTTCCTAAAACCCCATCAGTACAGCTGTGCTTTTAGACTCCCAGCTGCAGGCAGATGTGTTAGCAGTGTTTCTTTTGTGAATCTGTGTTTCAGAACGAATCTATTAAATGAACAAATGATTCTCGTTCACTTTCACTCTCACCTCTGCAAATCATATGATGTGACGTGTTTTGGTGGCTGTAAAGAAGCTGATCGAACTCTCAAAGCAAAGTCAGTGAGGAAGAATCCGAGCTCCACATCCGGGGGATTTGAGGAACACAACGGACATCTTTAGGCCTCATATTCATACACACACAAAAACCAAATGTGTGTTTGAGTAGCTACAACATTACGCCCAGGCCGAGCTGCGGAGAAATGTGGAGTCACTCCAAGAAAAGAGGAGATATCGATAAAAATGAAGAGAAATAAATCAGTATGTGAAAATGGCAGGATTTCCGTCATCTTAATATTTGTAATAATATTTTTTATATTTTTGCTGTTCGAATGGTAGTTTTTTTCAACACGAGCTTCACAACCACTATTTACACTATTACAAAGAAAATATAATAAACTTTACGCAATATAAACTCAGTGACTGGTGTGTATTTCACCCCAAGACCTTCAGTGATGATCATTGTGACGCCACGTCTGTAGAAAGCATCAGTAATCTAGAAAAGCGCAGCAGAATAGAGCGCAATGAACAACAACACGTCTCCTTTCACTGTAGCCACAACTGCACTGCCTGCACACGTCATCTCCAGATTTGAAGGCAAATTAGGTGTAAATTCTACAGGAAGTATAAATGATTCATGAGAAAACTCAACAACTTAATGTTCATTCATGAGCTCAAATCTCAGAACCACCGGGCCCTTGATTGAGGCCCTCATCCGCTCAGATTAACTCTGGATTTAATGCAGTGTGTGTGTGTGTGTGGTTTCAACTCAGAGACAAAACCTGTTTTT
>JBCEWE010000347.1:146451-161451 GCA_039877035.1 Silurus lanzhouensis
ACAGTGTGAGACCGATAGAGACAGATAGAGACAGAGACAAATAGAGACCGATAGAGACAGATAGAGAGAGACAGTGTGAGACCGATAGAGACAGAGACAGTGTGAGACCGATAGAGACAGATAGAGACAGAGACAGTGTGAGACCGATAGAGACAGATAGAGACAGAGACAGTGTGAGACCGATAGAGACAGAGACAGATAGAGACCGATAGAGACAGATAGAGAGAGACAGTGTGAGACCGATAGAGACAGATAGAGAGAGACAGTGTGAGACCGATAGAGACAGAGACAGTATGAGACCGATAGAGACAGATAGAGACAGAGACAGATAGAGACCGATAGAGACAGAGACAGTGTAAGGCAAATTGAGACGGATAGAGACAGTGAGACAGATAGACAAAGATAGTGTGAGACAGATAGACAGTGTGAGACAGAGACAGACAGTGTGAGGCAGATAGAGACAAATTGAGACAGAGACAGTGTGAGGCAGATTGAGACAGATAGAGACAGTGAGCAGATAGACAAAGACAGATAGAGACAGACAGTGTGAGACAGATAGAGACAGATTCAGACAGTGTGAGACAGTGTGAGGCAGTGTGAGGCAGTGTGAGACAGTGTAAGGCAGATAGACAGGGACAGTGTGAGACACAGACAGAGACAGTGTGAGACAGATATAGACAGATTCTCTCTCTCTCACACACACACACACACACACACACACACACACACACACAGTAAACAGTAAATGGCCGCACTCTGCGGTATGATGAGCTCGTTATTGAGCTGAAATCTGAGCTAACATGCTAATCAGAAGAGGGTTTTCTCCGTGTTTATGAATAAAACCCCGGACACTGGACTCCTGATTATGGAGACACAGGTGAAGAGACAGAGTGAGACTCAGTGCTAGCTGTGATGCTAATGATGCTAATGATGCTAACCCCTGACTGAACGCCCCTGCAGTAGCAGCGTTAGCACAGTGAGCTTCACCCCGTCAGCAGTGCGGAGTCTCCCGCAGAGGTTCACACTGAAGTGGGTTTTACTGCTGCTGCTCACCTGAACTGCGGCTCATGCGCTTCTCCCAGCCGGGGGGTAATTTCTCCTCATCACTCATTTCCTCTGGGTTTTTATCTCCAACACGAGATGAACTCTAACACACACACTCAATCACTGAGGTGTGCTAAACCCGCTGCACTGTCGCCTCAGTCCACAAGAGGGCAGTGAACACAAACTCCTGCCACAATACGCTAGATCTTCGCGCATGCGCTGTCTGTCAGGTCCCGACAACGCGTCCGCCATTTTGGAAAGGTAAACCGTAGTCGTAAAGTCAATGTAGGTGTATAAACTACTGCAGATCTGTCGTTTAAAACATTTTATATTTATCTGATTTTCTAAAATGAGCTTTATCACATACTACATTCATATATTTCTACACCACATGTGACGTAAATATATCTTATGTACTGTTAATATACAAATAAAATATATTTTAATTGATCTTATTTGCCCGAAAGTGACAGCAAATCCAGTCTATTCCAGCAGGTGTCGCTAATTCACCTGTCTATGAAATAAAATCCATCTAAGAATCCTCACAAACACAACAATGCTCTATTAATGCACGGAAAGTCTTTATTATATCTATAATTCATAATTACTCTTAAAATTAAAACAATATTAAATCATGGCTGAACGAACTCAAATTTAAAAAATATATACGTCACCACTTAAGAGTCAATATTACATTATACGCCACATTATTATATTATTTAAATTATCGTGTATGTGTTTTATTTAGTTTTACACCTGAAACATTGAAGTTTATTTCATTTATTTCACGGGATCTACGACCCCCTTGGGTTCATTCTATTGGCTCGTTTTAAACGTCAATCTGCATTTTCAGCAATCTGATTGGTTACAGTATTTTCTTACATTTTTCTGTACACTATTCCATGAGCTATTTTTCTGTACACTATTCCATGAGCTATTTTTCTGTACACTATTCCATGAGCTATTTTTCTGTACACTATTCCGTGAGGTATTTTTCAGTACAATATTCCGTGAGGTATTTTTCTGTACACTATTCCGTGAGGTATTTTTCAGTACACTGTTCCGTGAGGTATTTTTCTGTACACTATTCCGTGAGGTATTTTTCAGTACAATATTCCGTGAGGTATTTTTCAGTACAATATTCCGTGAGGTATTTTTCAGCACACTATTCCGTGAGGTATTTTTCTGTACACTATTCCGTGAGGTATTTTTCAGCACACTATTCCGTGAGGTATTTTTCTGTACACTATTCCGTGAGGTATTTTTCTGTACACTATTCCATGAGGTATTTTTCAGTACACTATTCCGTGAGGTATTTTTCAGTACACTATTCCGTGAGGTATTTTTCAGTACAATATTCCGTGAGGTATTTTTCAGCACACTATTCCGTGAGGTATTTTTCAGCACACTATTCCGTGAGGTATTTTTCAGTACACTATTCCGTGAGGTATTTTTCAGTACACTATTCCGTGAGGTATTTTTCAGCACACTATTCCGTGAGGTATTTTTCTGTACACTATTCCGTGAGGTATTTTTCTGTACACTATTCCATGAGGTATTTTTCAGTACACTATTCCGTGAGGTATTTTTCAGTACACTATTCCGTGAGGTATTTTTCAGCACACTATTCCGTGAGGTATTTTTCAGTACACTATTCCGTGAGGTATTTTTCAGTACAATATTCCGTGAGGTATTTTTCAGCACACTATTCCGTGAGGTATTTTTCTGTACACTATTCCATGAGCTATTTTTCTGTACACTATTCCATGAGCTATTTTTCTGTACACTATTCCATGAGCTATTTTTCTGTACACTATTCCGTGAGGTATTTTTCAGTACAATATTCCGTGAGGTATTTTTCTGTACACTATTCCGTGAGGTATTTTTCAGTACACTGTTCCGTGAGGTATTTTTCTGTACACTATTCCGTGAGGTATTTTTCAGTACAATATTCCGTGAGGTATTTTTCAGTACAATATTCCGTGAGGTATTTTTCAGCACACTATTCCGTGAGGTATTTTTCTGTACACTATTCCGTGAGGTATTTTTCAGCACACTATTCCGTGAGGTATTTTTCTGTACACTATTCCGTGAGGTATTTTTCAGCACACTATTCCGTGAGGTATTTTTCTGTACACTATTCCGTGAGGTATTTTTCAGCACAATATTCCGTGAGGTATTTTTCAGTACACTATTCCGTGAGGTATTTTTCTGTACACTATTCCATGAGGTATTTTTCAGTACACTATTCCGTGAGGTATTTTTCAGTACACTATTCCGTGAGGTATTTTTCAGTACAATATTCCGTGAGGTATTTTTCAGCACACTATTCCGTGAGGTATTTTTCAGCACACTATTCCGTGAGGTATTTTTCAGTACACTATTCCGTGAGGTATTTTTCAGTACACTATTCCATGAGGTATTTTTCAGTACACTATTCCGTGAGGTATTTTTCAGCACACTATTCCGTGAGGTATTTTTCTGTACACTATTCCGTGAGGTATTTTTCTGTACACTATTCCATGAGGTATTTTTCAGTACACTATTCCGTGAGGTATTTTTCAGTACACTATTCCGTGAGGTATTTTTCAGCACACTATTCCGTGAGGTATTTTTCTGTACACTATTCCGTGAGGTATTTTTCTGTACACTATTCCATGAGGTATTTTTCTGTACACTATTCCATGAGGTATTTTTCAGTACACTATTCCATGAGGTATTTTTCTGTACAATATTCCGTGAGGTATTTTTCTGTACAATATTCCATGAGGTATTTTTCAGTACAATATTCCGTGAGGTATTTTTCAGTACACTATTCCATGAGGTATTTTTCAGTACACTATTCCGTAAAGGTTATTTTTCTGTACACTATTCCGTGAGGTATTTTTTTGTACACTATTCTTTGAGTTTATTTTTCTGTACACTATTCCATGAGGTATTTTTCAGTACACTATTCCATGAGGTATTTTTCTGTACAATATTCCGTGAGGTATTTTTCTGTACAATATTCCATGAGGTATTTTTCAGTACAATATTCCGTGAGGTATTTTTCAGTACATTATTCCATGAGGTATTTTTCAGTACACTATTCCGTAAAGGTTATTTTTCTGTACAATATTCCGTGAGGTATTTTTCTGTACACTATTCCGTGAGGTATTTTTCTGTACACTATTCCATGAGGTATTTTTCTGTACACTATTCCATGAGGTATTTTTCAGTACACTATTCCATGAGGTATTTTTCTGTACAATATTCCGTGAGGTATTTTTCTGTACAATATTCCATGAGGTATTTTTCAGTACAATATTCCGTGAGGTATTTTTCAGTACACTATTCCGTGAGGTATTTTTCAGTACAATATTCCGTGAGGTATTTTTCTGTACACTATTCCGTAAAGGTTATTTTTCTGTACACTATTCTTTGAGTTTATTTTTCTGTACACTATTCCATGAGGTATTTTTCTGTACACTATTCTGTGAGGTATTTTTCAGTACACTATTTCGTGAGGTATTTTTCAGTACACTATTCTGTGAGGTATTTTTCAGTACACTATTTCGTGAGGTATTTTTCAGTACACTGTTCCGTGAGGTATTTTTTAGCACACTGTTCTGTGAGGTATTTTTCAGCACACTATTCTGTGAGGTATTTTTCAGTACACTATTCTGTGAGGTATTTTTCAGTACACTATTCTGTGAGGTATTTTTCAGTACACTATTTCGTGAGGTATTTTTCAGTACACTGTTCCGTGAGGTATTTTTTAGCACACTGTTCCGTGAGGTATTTTTCAGTACACTATTCTGTGAGGTATATTTCAGCACACTATTCTATGAGGTATTTTTCTGTACACTATTCTGTGAGGTATTTTTCAGTACACTATTTCTTGAGGTATTTTTCAGTAAACTATTCCGTGAGGTATTTTTTAGCACACTGTTCTGTGAGGTATTTTTCTGTACACTATTCTGTGAGGTATTTTTCAGCACACTATTCCGTGGGTGAATTTCTAATCATCCCACATTTTCTCTGGGTTTTATGTCAAACAGGTGTGATGAACCCGCTGAACCTCCGCCTCAATCCACAGGAGGGCAGTAAACACAAACTCCTTCCACGACGCCATTCATGTTTACGCATGCGCTGTCTGTCAGCGCCCGATAACGCGTCCGCCATAATGGACAGGTCAGCGGTAGCTGTAGACTCCATGCAAGTGATCTGTCGTTTAAAGCTTAGTATATATTTATCCGATTTTTATAAGTCTGTATTTATAACATGCTTCATATATTTCTACATGTCACATGTGTAGTAAATATATTTTATATTAACTTTTTATATACATATCTTTTTTTTTTACTTCGTAATTGTTGGTAAATCCCAGTCCAGCAGGTGGCGGTAATTCACCTGTCAACTAACTAACACATATAGTGGCTTAACGAACACAATAAACAATCGATTTTTTATATATATTCACGTGAATCAGCCACGTAATAATCAGTTTTACATCATACGCCACATTATTATATTATTTTATATGATCATGTGCGCGTGTCATTTCATTTTAAACGTTTCTGTTTATTTAATTGATTTCACGACCCCTTTGTGACGTCACCACATAAATCCCGCCTTTAACTTAGGAGATCATTCTATTGGCTAGATTTGAACGTCAATCTGAGTTTCCTGCGATCTGATTGGTTAAGGCGTTGCTTTTGTCCCCCTCCCCTTTCACTACAGTACACTTTACGGCAGAGCGTCTCCAAACGTGAGTGTGTTTCTTTTAGCCTGAAAAGAAACAGAACATTTTGCTGGATTTAGTGTTTTTTTTTGTGTATAAATGTAAAATGTGTGTGTTTTAAATACCTTGCTTTAATGTGTGATGGGTTCAGAAGCGGCACGTGACGCTGTTTTATACAGTGAGAGCTGCACGTGAATCTCAGCAGGTTTCATCTGTAGTTTGGAGGAAACACTGGTGATGATGAACCTAAAGAACACACTGTGTGTCCTGCATGAGAGCTTATTAGGCGGAAATAACATTATAGAGCGCTTCCGGTGCGAGTTAACATGTCAAAATAAATAGATGTGGGTTTTCTTTAACCATTTCCGGTTACATGAACACATTCAGTGTGTTCGTTTCCGTTCTAGCAGCTATAAACACTCTGTCCCTCAGCAGCCGCTTAGTTACTGCTCTGGAACTGGAGACTCCTTCTGTACACGTTTCTTACAACACACGTGTTTTTATCATCTGTGTTTGAACCCATCACGTGTTCGAGTGAGAGCATCAGTCTAATCCTGTGATTTGCAGCTGCACTGCTGTTCTAACACACAAAACTGTGTGTGTGTGTGTGTGTGTGTGTGTGTGTGTGTGTGTGTGTGTGTGTGACAGGTCAGCGGTGCAGAGATGATTGAAGTTGTGTGTAATGACCGACTGGGCAAAAAGGTCCGAGTCAAGTGCAAGTATCCTTTAAAGTATATGAGTGATATCAAAAAGTCTCGAGACTAGATTTATATAAGAGAGAGAGAGAGAGAGAGAGAGAGAGAGAGAGACACAAACGCAGAGAGAGACAGACAGACAGACACACAGAGAGAGAGCGAGAGAGACACACACACACAAACACACACAGAGGGAGAGAGACACACAGAGAGAGAGACACACACAAACACACAGAGAGAGAGACACACAAACACACAGAGAGAGAGAGAGACACACAAACACAGAGAGAGAGAGAGACACACACAAACACAGAGAGAGAGACACACAAACACAGAGAGAGAGAGAGAGAGAGAGAGAGAGAGAGAGAGAGAGAGAGAGAGAGACACAAAAACACACACAGAGCGAGAGACACACAAACACACACAGAGGGAGAGAGACACAGAGAGAGAGACACACACAAACACAGAGGGAGGGAGGGATAGAGAGAGAGACACAAACACACAGAGAGAGAGAGACACACACAAACACACACAGAGGGCTGTAGGGAGAGTGAGAGAGAGAGAGAGACACAAACACACAGAGGGAGAGAGAGAGTGAGAGAGACAGAGAGAGAGAGAAATGGACACACAGAGGGAGGGAGAGGGAGAGATACACGGACACACTAAGGGAGGGAGACACACACATGGACACACACAGAGGGAGAGAGAGAGAGACATGGCAGACACAGAGGGAGAGAGTAAGAGAGAGAGTGTGTGTGTGTGAGAGAGAGAGAGAGAGAGAGAGAAAGAGAGACAGACACAAAGAGGGAGGGAGAGAGAGAGAGAGAGAGAGAGAGAGAGAGAGAGAAAAAGCCTTAACAGTGTGTGTGCAGTGGTGATGACACTATCGGGGATCTGAAGAAACTGATCGCAGCTCAGACGGGAACCAGGTGGGACAAAATTGTCCTGAAGAAATGGTAAGAAACGTGTGTGTACACACACACACACACACACACACACACACACACACACACACACGCTGTCTCTCTTCACTTTATCAGGAGCACCTGCTCGTTCTTGTAGGATGAATAAAAAAAGATTTGTGTGAGAAAGCATCTCTACACACTCACCCCGTCCACGCTGAAGGTGTAGAAGATGGAACAGGAGATGACCTCAGGGTTCAGTGGTGTCAGTGAAGAACAGGAAGACTGGATCAGATAAATGTGAAATATCCAGTGCTCTTGTGTGATTGGTTGGTTGGATAAAGGCAGGAATAAGCAGGTGTAATGATGTGATGGAAAGTTCAGCATGTGCTGCTTGTGTTCTCATTGATGTACATCAGGTGCAGGTCTGGTTTTTGTCCTGATGTTTGTTGTTCTCTCTTTCTTCTGCAGGTACACCATTTTTAAGGATCATGTGTCACTGGCAGACTGTATCCTTTCACGTCTTTCTGTAATTTATTTTAATCAGGTGTAGATGTGAGATGTTACAGGATCTTAGTGCATGATGTGGAGATGAAGAACGTCCTGAGGTGAAAGCATGGTCTCACCCCTAACTGTGGATTATCGCTTTATACCATGGTCATTTCTCAGCATTGAGAAGTTGGAGCTGTTCTTGTATGTGATTCTGACCAGACGTTTTGGTCTAGACGTCCACGTCTGGAGCCATTTCTTTATAAAGTTTCCTTTATGTTGATATTTCTTAACTGGTGCATCAGATGAGATCCACGATGGCATGAACCTGGAGCTGTATTACCAGTAAAAGCTGGAGATGAGACTCAACACAAACACACACACACAGGACATTTTACACACATGTATTTCTCTACTTCACACACATTTTATAGATGACCAGTCAGCTCATTTCTCCAACAGAAAACATTGCATTATAACTTTAATTTCAATTGTTCTTTTTTGGTATTTGGAAATAAAATCAATATTTATTTCAAATGTCTGATTCATTATTGAAGGAAAAACATCCTACATGTGCTGTCCCTCTAATAAACTCATTTCTAATCCTGTCCATCGTCATCACTCTCAACGAACATCTCAACATCTTCAGCTCTGCTACTTCCAGCTCCACCTCCTGTCTTTTACTCAATGTCACTGTCTCTAATCCATACAACATCTCAGGTCTCACCACAGTCCTATAAACTTTCCCTTTCACTCTCACAGATACTCTTCTATCACAAATCACTCCTGCTATCACTCTTCTCCACCCACTCCACCCTGCCTGCACTCTTTTCTTCACTTCTCTAACACACTCTCCATTACTCTGCACTGTTGACCCCAGAAACCTGAACTCCTCCACCTTCTCCACCTCTTCTTCCTGCAACCGCACCCCTCCACTGCCCTCCCTCTCATTCACACACATGTACTCTGTCTTACTCCTACTGACTTTCATTCCCCTTCTCTCCAGCGTGTACCTCCACCTCTCCAGGCTCTTCTCAGCCTGCTCCCTACTCTCACCACAAATCACAATATCATCCGCAAACATCATAGTCCATAGAGACTCCTGTCTGACCTCGTCCTTCAACCTGTCAATCACCACTGCAAACAGGAAAGGGCTCAAAGCCGATATGCCTTTTCCTTGGCTTTCACCACATCCCTCTTCACCTGCTGCTGCATCTCCTTGTACTCCTGCCTACTTTTCTCATTACTCTGTCGATCCCAATTCTGTTTCTCCAACCTCTTTCTCCTTCTGCTCTCCTGCACTTCCTCATTCCACCACCACGTCTCTTTGTCTTTCTTTCTATTTCCAGATGTTACACCAAGTACATCTCTAGCTGTCTCCCTCATCACTTCTGCAGTAGTTCCACAATCATCCAGCACCTCCTCACCACCACCGAGCTCCTGTCTGACCTCTTCCCTGAACCTCACACTACACTCTTCCTCCTTCAGTTTCCACCATCTTATTCTTCTTTCAGTCCTCACTCTCCTCTTCTTCTTCTTCACCTCCAAAACCATCCTACAGACCACCATCCTATGCTGTCTAGCTACACTGTCCCCTGCCAACACCTTACAGTCTCCAATCTCCTTCAGGTTGCATCTCCTACATAGCACATAGTCCACCTGTGTGCACCTTCCTCCACTCTTATACGTCACCCTATGATCCTCCTTCTTAAAATACATATTCACCACTGCCATTTCCATCCTTTTAGCAAAATCTACTGCCATCAAACCTACCCATCACCTTCTCGTCACCGCTTTTCCTTTCACCCACATGACCATTAAAGTCTGCCCCAATCACCTGTATTTCATTACAAGCTTTACTCTACACCACTTCATCTAACTCACTCCAGAATTTTTATTTCTCCTTCATCTCACAACCCACTTGTGGAGCATAAGCACTGATTTATTACCACCCATTCAACAGTAGCTGAATTTCCACCGGTACCCTGTTGACTAACAGTACCTGTGATAGTGTTTGGTAACCCGGGTCTCGACCGATCCGGTATGGAAACACTAAACGTATATTACAGACCTCACTACCAGCTGCGTTTCTTAATTTTGGACACCAGGTGGCACACCGTTTCTGAGAAGAAACATTAATTTGAAACATTTAGGAGCTGAGCTTGGAAATAAAAACACTCAGGTTCAGTCACAATGGTGTTAGGAAAGTCCGGTACTGAGAAGATGAGGTGAGGTGAGGTGAGGAGGCGTGGGGAGCAGTCAGCATTTACATTCATTCATCTTCAACATGGTTGGAGATCTATAGCAGGAGATCTTCATGGAGCTGGACTTCTGCACAGGGGCATTGTCCTGTGCAGGACAGGTTTGGGTCGCTGAGTTCCCAAGTGAAGGGAAGATCTCATGCAAAGGCGTCACAGAAGTTTGTGTAACAGCTGCAAACATCACAAAAACCTCCTATTTTCCCAGCTGTTTTATTAGCACCAGGTTAGTAAACAAGACCAGGTCAGACCAGGTTAGCGTGAGCTCTGGGGTCATGCTGTGGTTATAATGGAGGAACATCAATTCATTAACCATTTAAAAAGTTCAACAGGTCAGCAGTCCTTTACAGTAGCTGTACAGTTTCTATCCCCCTGAGTGTAAACAGAAGAGGATAAAAAAACAAGTAAATATCACAGCTACGTTTTTACACCATGGATCATGTTATATCATTCATAAACATGGGATTCGCCTCCATTGCTATGCTGATGATACACAGCTGTATATTTCAGCAAAGCCAGATGAGAGAGATCAGCTTAACAATGTTGATGAGTGTGTAAAGGACATTAGACAGTGGATGCTTAATAACTTTCTTCTGAGTGAACTTCTGTACCAGTATGATCCTCCACGCCTACTTAGATCAAAAGGTGCTGGCTATCTGTTGGTTCCTCAAATAATGAAGACTACAGCAGGGGGCAGATCTTTCTCTTATAAAGCCCCACAGTTATGGAACAGCCTTCCAATCAGTGTTCGGGACTCAGACACAGTCTCAGTGTTCAAGTCGAGGCTGAAAACTTATTTATTTAGTCAAGTCTTTGATCAGTAGATTTTTCTTAGGTAAAGGCTCAGATCTGGAGGAAACATGGATATGGAGTGTTTGGTGAACTGGTATATTTGTATGCTGTCGTCCCCTCACATTCATACGTTCACTCAGGTTTGTTGACGGTGGTGTGGTGGGTCGTCTCTTATCCCAGAGATCCCTCATGTCTGTGTTACCTTCTGCTTCTCCCTTTTAGTTCTGCTGCCATAGCGAGTCTTGCCGGAGTCCAAACTGCACAGTGACATTAACTTTCATACACCAATAGTTACACTTAATAATCCATATCCTTCTCTCTCTCTCTCTCTCTCTCTCTCTCTCTCTCTCTCGCTCTCTCTCTCCCTCTCCCTCTCTCTGTCTCTCTCTCTCTCTCTCTGTCTCTCTCTCTCTCTCTCTCTCTCTTCTCTCTCTCTCTCTCTCTCTTCTCTGTCTCTCTCTCTCTCTCTCTCTCTCTCTCTCTCTCTTCTCTCTCTCTCTCTCTCTCTCTCTCTCTCTCTCTCTCTCTCTGTCTCTCTCTCTCTCTCTCTCTCTCTCTCTCTCTCTCTCTCTCTCTCTCTCTCTCTCTCGGTCAAGTTAAACATGCTCCTGAGGCTCCAGTGACCACTGTTCCTCCCCTCCGCGGATCTTCACACTTCTGTGCAGCTTGGGACGGTCTCTCCTCAACACCTTGGGTGGTTCCATGTAATTCCGGAGTAGAACGGGTGCTTTGAGGATGGATTGGACTGTAGTTGGTGTCGGCGGTCTGCTGCACTGACTCGGGAGTGCAGTTTGCTTCTGATCATCATCACTGCACCCTGCAACTTTGTATATCTGCTTCAAATGGACATTTGGTGCAACCCAGATGAGGATGGGTTCCCTCTTGAGTCTGGTTCCTCTCAAGGTTTCTTCCTTATGCATCTCGGGGAGTTTTTCCTTGCCACAGTTGCTCATCAGGGACAAACATACTTACAAAGAACATATTTACATTTAATCACCACATTATCTGTGTAAAGCTGCTTTGAGACAATGTTCATTGTTAAAAGTGCTATACAAATAAAAATGAATTTAATTTAATTTAATTGAATAATTGGCTGTGTACCAAATTGTGTTATACTTAATCAACATAATCTTTTATTTAAGGAAAAAGGTCATTTGGTACACCATCATGCCAGCTACAGACCGGTCCAGATGTTTGGATTTAAAGACACGATCTACATGACTGATGACTAGAAGTTTGACGTGTGGATAAAAGCTGACTTTCATTTTTGTCCTTGAATACGTATTAAATTATTCCCAATAGTCAAATTCCCTTCATTTTATAGCATTACTTTCAGGTGTGCTGCTACAAGTAGTGTATGTTTATGTTTGAGTTTCTATCCAATCAGATTTCAGCATCACATCACGTGTTTCTGGGGTCAAATAAATCTTCCTTAAGGCCTTCAGAATCAACAGAGCGGCGCCTGTAGCGTAAAATACAGTACATGAGAGTTGAGCTGTTGTTTATCCAATCAGATTTAAAATGTCTTCAAACAGGTTCCCAATCACGTCAACATTTTCATGTCCTTTGATCGGTCAGAGAGTGCGCTAGTCAGAGCTCTCAAACCATATCTGCATCAAACTGCACAAACTCCAAATATATCGCTGTGAATTTAACAGCTGTTTTTTTTATTCCACAACGACTGACAGAGGAGAAGAAACTGATTTGATCACAGATGCATTTACAAGGACATTTACAAGACGTCGTGAGGAAAGTCGCCCAAACTGTTCCAAACAGTTACTCTTTTTCATAAACTGTTTATACTTTTGTGTTTCCTTTCCTTTAGAATTCGCACAAAAACACACAATTTACCTTCATCTCAAATCCCCAGGAAAACTTTAATAGACAGAAGAAATGCACAGAAAAGCAGGAAACCCCGGGGTGATGTGATGAGGTGAATATCGATGTGGAGGTGCAGTTGTGGCTCCAGTGAAAGGAGACGTGTTGAATTGTGTTCATTGATGTTCATTGTGACTGTATGAGATCCTGTGTGTGATGCAGCGCTCTGTTCTACTGCACTTCTCTATAATGCTGATGTTTTCTGTAGATGCGGCGCCATAATGATGGGATTAAGAGGTAGATTGGTTCAGGTTGAACATCACTGAATTCAGAAGAGTGAAGGAATTGTGTTAATGACTCAGTGTGTGTGTGTGTGTGTGTGTGTGTGTGTGTGTGTGTGTGTGTGTGTGTGTGTGTGTGTGTGTGTGATGAGAGATGAGAGTCACAGTAATGCAGATCAGAAACTACAATATGCTTTATGAAAATCTGCAGTTTCACAAACACTGTACAATTTCATTTCTATGGACTCGCTATAAAAAAAATAAAGCAAAATAATAAACATCCGACCAATAAAATCGCCTTAAAAGCGTCACATGACCCGCACACCCACCAGCTTTACAGAGTTCTACATCAATCATAGTCTTCATCTGGAGTCGAACACAAGTGGTTCAGAGTCCTCAATATGGAAATAAATCAGAAAATCAGCACTTTGTAAATCCGCTTTCAAGTACAGTAAAAAAAACCACATGCACACACACACACACACACACACACACACACACACACACACACACACACACACACACACATGGTCAAGAATCATTTAGTGTCTAAACGATTCAGTAAATAACTCAATTGGCTGTAGAAGAGTCACTGAGTCACTCAGAGGGCGAATGACTCAGCAGATCAGCAGTAGTCTGAATGTTCCTCCTCTACATAGTTTGCAGGAAACAATCCGACCTGTACACACACACACACACACACACACACACACATACACACACATACACAATTGTTTGAGAAGTGGCAAATGCAACTAAATATGAATTGTGTGTGTGTGTGTGTGTGTATGTGTGTGTGTGTGTGTGTGTGTGTGTGTGTGTATGTGTGTGTGTGTGTGTGTGTGTGTGTGTGTGTGTGTGTGTGTGTGTGTGTGTGTGTTACCCGGCCGTAGACTTCCCCCTTCCACCAGCCGTTGTGTGCCTTCTTGGAGATGATCTTCACCGTGTCCCCCTCTCTGAGAGACAGCTCAGTCCGATCCCGCGCTGAGAAATCATAGCGAACTTTAGCCGTCCCGAAATATCGCTCACTCATTCCTACCACACACACACACACACACACACACCACACACACACACACACACATTTGTTAATGCATTTTCATGTCACATTTCAGATCGTCCTTTCATACATTCTAGGACTATTCCTCTTGTGTCTTCATGTCTGTTAGATTTATAGCACATGATGTATCTAACACACACACACACACACACACACACACACACACACACACACACACACACACACAGTACAAAGTTTTGCCGTTTATTCTCGTGCCCTATTAAATCATTGTATTTTGTCTTGGTCTCTCCAGATTCTCTACTTGTTCCTCTTCTCGATCCTGAGGAACTCTCCTGAGTCAGAAAAAACTCCATTAGACTTGCTGTGAGTTTTCAAATTTTGTGTCGGTTTTAAGACCTGCGAAGACCTGAGAGGAGCCTCTAGAGCTCCAGGTGAGCACACTGATAACCCTGAAAACAGAAAACCACAACATCCGACTTCCTTTTTGTTTCTCATGGTGCGCATCACATTAACCTTCCAGCGCAGGATGATTGTGGGGCCTCAGGGAACTTTTTGTATGATAAACTTTCTAAAACGTAAGAAATTACACTAGTCCTATTCTGAGGTTTCAGGTTCTCACTTTGGGTCTGCTGGAAAACATTTCTTTAATTGATTTTATTCATAAACCTCCTGCATGTGGATCCTAACCATTAATGAGAACTGTACATGACATCATGATTTGTAGTTGCACAAGTGTGTGTGTGTGTGTGTGTGTGTGTGTGTGTGTGTGTGTGTGTGTGTGTGTGTGTGTTACCTCTGGTAGGCGTGTGTGTATGCGCTTGTGAGTGTGAGGACACACTCTGCTCCGGCTGCTTGAATGGAGTCAGCAGACGAGTGTCCACGTCTTTAAAACACTCCTTCAGAGAATTGTCCTGATAATACTGAACCAATTCCTGTTGGGGGTTGAAGAAAGAGAAAACGCTTTTATTTTGCACATG
>JBCEWE010000347.1:166451-173951 GCA_039877035.1 Silurus lanzhouensis
CCCCTGCATCATTATATAACACAGTGCACTGTCTCCTGTTCTCTTGACTTAGCATCTATTTATTTCCTGTTAGCAGCAATACTTTTAATTCATTAACATCAGCACAAGAAGGTAGAAGAACGAGGCCCCACCTCCCACCACTGCAAGTCAACATCTGCACGTGTCAGCTCTACGACATCCCCTGCAGTTAGGTGCAGCGGTTGGCCGAAAGCCACAGGGGGCGGGGGCACG
Organism: Silurus lanzhouensis; assembly: GCA_039877035.1. Taxonomy (NCBI): domain Eukaryota; kingdom Metazoa; phylum Chordata; class Actinopteri; order Siluriformes; family Siluridae; genus Silurus; species Silurus lanzhouensis. The sequence continues at coordinate 166,683 of JBCEWE010000347.1, forward strand.
CCATAGTAATCGTGACACACCTCCATCTTTGGAAGACCTGCGAGAGAACAGAAAGCGCATGGTAATCATAATGCTAATAATCATATTTATGTAGTAAAGTAAGGCTAGTAATGCCTTCTGCGTAGTTCACTGGGGAAAGGGGCAGGTTAGAATCAGGGGCGGGGTAAGTCTGAGGAACTCTCATGAACAGGTAAGTGTGAGTGAACTCACCTGGTTTGGTCTGTCTCAGAGTGGCAGCTCTCGACTTGCTCTAAAGGGGGACCAACATATGCTAATTAGTTTGATTATCTTCTGCATTACCAGTGACACAGTATACTTTATAATTCCCACAATGCACTGTAGTTGTTTATGTGGGTCAGGATATACAGCTGCGGTTAGTTATAGTGAATAGGGTGTACAGAGCACTTGTACTTGGCCATGTAACTGCTAAAATATGAAAAAAACTGGATATGGACTAAACCACTGTATGATGTGCAGCTGAGGTTGTAAAGACTGACCTTTTTCAAAGTCACTGAGTTTTCTGGAAAAAATTAAAATAAATAAATAAAGTTACATTGTTATCCTCAATAAATGTCCATACAGATATGAGGGGACAAAATCAGACCTGCGTTGCGTCCACACACTGGAACCCGTCCCAGGCATTCCTTGTGAGCAGCCATTTTACATCGTGTGCAGCGGTAACCTTGGTAGAAGATCCCTCTGATGGAGAAACACCACACAGTACACCTGAGTTGAACTTTCTTTAGTAACAAACATATTATAAAAAACTAAAACTGTGGTTTCATCCAGTCTGGCCTCATATGTAATATTGTGGTACTGGTGGTTGCACTTGTGGTAACTTGCTTGTTAGAGTGAACACATTCTGGGTTTACCTTTCTCTTCTTACTTTTAAAACACTGAGTAATCAATGCTAGTCTGCATTATACCCATGTGTTAGCGTATTTACAGTAGTAGATATGCTACGTATTATTTTGTCACATGAAGATTCGGGCTGAAAAAATTGTGGGACAGTTTGAAAAGTTTGGAAACACCTACATGAGTTCTGAACCATTTACCTGAGCAACATCTGACAAGCTTTACAGGACGTGGTGTTATCAAAACAGTGCATTTGAAAGTCGTGGCCATTCGCCGTGCTGTTCTCTGGAGACATGTTGGACCTGCACAAGGACACACACTCGCCATATTAGTTGTCAGATTGACACTCGATTAGCATTAAGTTGACGATGCTGACACGTCACTCACAGAGCCATCTCGAACTGTTCCAGCCATTTCTTTTTCAGCTCACGTGTCTTGAAGTACAGGTCATAACCACCATGGCCATACGAATCCATCAGCAAGAAGGTATGTGTCCACTACACACACAAACATGCAAAGTTTAAGATAGATAGCGAGATAGCGATACTGCACACTTATTTAAATACAGTGAGAAAAGAAAAGAAGTGGAAGAGTAAAATAAGACCTTTTTATTTTCTTTGTCTCCAGACGGTTCGTCTCTCAGTTGGACATGCTGCAGTTCGATAAGGTCTTTCAGCTCCATGCTCTCCCCACTGCGCTTCTTACACACCAGTAGGGCTTTATCAAAGAGGAAGGCATACCTGCAGGCCAAATTGCTAATTTATTACTGATTTCAGATTCAGTTAGTAATTTAGTTGTAGTTATTGGAGGATGTTGTCAGATAACCTATACATAATTGCAGCAAGTCATCTAGACAAGTTCAGAGTTTGGGTCCATTTGCAAATGAGCAAAGCGTGAACCTCTACTGATCGTGACAAATGCAATAAAAAACTAGTTATGTAATCTAGGCCCAGTGGGTCACCAGTTACGAGGACGATGACTATCAGACATTTCCAGTAAATCACTCCTTATCAAGACCATGCTACTAGATTTGCTTGTATCCCAAGACTCTGCAAATATTAAATGATTTTACTGCTGGTTCACAGTAACCAAACCTACACAAAACACAAATCATCTTCATTAGGTCATCAGTTGCCAAGACTCCGTAAAAACTGAATTACTGCAGAGCCATTGCAGAGTCAGTGGTCGTCATGATCATACAACTGCACAAGAACTTCCCTGGTCAGTTACTGATTCCTTGCAGATGCTGAATTTCTCCACTAAACTGCTAGTTTCCAGAGCTGTGTAGACACTGAGGGATTTTATGAAGGTTGCCGGTAACTAACCCTGTGCATATATGAAACACCTTAACTGGGTCACTGGTTAATCCCATACAGCTTCCTAAATTTAACAAAAACACACACTGCCAAACATGTCCAACTGACCAAAATTGCCAGAATATCTGCATGGGGCTAAAGTACAGTAGGACTTATTACAACGACCATGAAAATTCCAAAGAACTCCACTAAGCTACTAGTTACTTAGCTCATTCTTAGCTCAGACTTAGGTCACCAGTTACCAAGACATTGTGGGTTACATATAAGTTTACTAGATCACAGGTTATGAAAAATTCAAAGGAACTAAACATCTTCGCTGGATCACCAGGTTTCAAAGAACATGTACAGTAGGTGCCAAAGAACTTAAGCGGGCAACCAACTGAGAGGATCTTGAACAATTTCACCAGGAGGCAAGATATAGTAAATAAGGTTACAAATAATAGATATAGTTTACAAATAACTCCACTGGAGCACCAAGACTTTGAAAGTACTGCACAACTCCATAAAATCACCAGTTACCAAGTCTGTGAAAGTACTGAAAAATTCCATAATATCACCAGTTTCAAAGAAATAAAAAATAAAAAATTTCTAGTTACTGCTTCCAAACACTGGGCATGTGCTGAACAACCTTATTCAGTGTCGATGGAGATAATTGCTGGAAACAAAAATCACCTGTCTTGCTTAGATTTCTTTTCAGGGCTGCAGATCTTCAGCTCTCCGTCGATCTTCGGCCTGCCATAAAGCGCGAGGGACTGAGTCTAAATGACAAAAAGAAAAATTTGAAGGAGGTGAAATGGAAGAAAAATGTGTTTAACTGTGTGCAGAGATTTATCTGTAGAAACTATGCTTTGTTCTCATCGCTGTGGTTAACTACTCACTTTGCTGTAGCACTCTGCAAAAATCCAGTGCATGCAAAGGGAGACATTGGGGGGGCGTATCCCACCACATCTTGTTATTTTTAATTTACTTCTTGTTTTTTGTTTTTATTATTCCTGCGATGTATCACAATGTAAATCTGCTTTTTTATCCATAAAATAGAAGAAGATACAATTTAACAGAAATGTGACGTTAGTATTCAGCGAGGCAAGTCAAGTTCACTTTAGCTTGTAAATGCCACCGCAACTTCCTGTTAAACAGGAAACTGTGTTTATGCCTGTTTCCTTACCATATCATTCAGACTGTGTTCTAATGACATTGTCACTTTTGACCTAATATTTTCTTAGATGATTTATAAGCAGTAGTGAGACATAAGGCCTTGGTGTAAAAAAATTTAGAAGGCAACATTAGGACAACCGTTTTCAAAGAATCTCTCAAACTTTACCAAGTGTAGACTATGGCATTTGTGAACATTGTAAGGAAATGGAAATGGGCATGTTTTTATTAGTCATAACTAATACACTATTTGGACAAAAGTTTGAGCATAAGATTGGTATGTGATTTTTGAACACCCCATTCCACATTTAGTCACCTTTGCTAATCTAATAACGCCCACTCTTCTGGGAAGATGTTCCAATAGATATTGAATCAGAATTTGATCAGGTTTGGGTCTCTCGAGGAGATTTATGGAAATGAATTCAGCCACATGGGTGTGCAGCCACAATGATTATCTATCATGACCTGCTCAGTTACCACACCTAAATCCTATTGAACTGCTCAGGAAAGAACTGTACCACCAGAAAGAAACATCTCTGCTGAGTTTTACAAGGGGCACAGCAAAGTATTTCAGCTGAATGTTCAGCTAAAAATTTTTCCTAGAGTGTGTAAAGCTGTTATTCATGCAAAAGGAGGATTTTTCATTTAAAATATTGTGGAAAATCTGGATATTTATGTATTTGTTTTGTCAAAATAAATCTTGATACAATCCATTAACGAGTTAGAAACAAAAGAAACATGTCTCTTTTAAACACCATAACACACTCAGATTCCACACTTTTTACAGCCACTATATAACCACTTTAATATACAATATATACAACAACTATACCATTAGAAAATCTTATGTTGTTGTGCAGATGTTGGATAATATTGCTTGTGATTAGGTTTTATGTTTAATTTCATTGCTAAATATTATGTTACATTGTTTTGTCAAAAGAATTGTAATTTATCAAACAGCTGAGTGATGGTTCAACACTGTACGTTCTTATTTAGGAAACTTCTGGAAAGTCTGTATGAGGAAATGAATGGAAGAGAAACTTCTGAAATCTACGTTACTACAGAATTTTGGGTGTCTCTGTTTCCCTTTGTGTTTGTCTTGTTGTATTAAAGTAGAATTTTTTTTAACTAATTACAATATTTTGGCACGTGCTCTGGTCACATGCTAAGCTAATGCTGTATCAGCACAGAGGGTGTTGAACCGACACTAACAAATGCTGACCGAGACATAAAAAGTTTCATGATGCTCAGAAACACTTTAAAAGTGAGACCCAAACTGTATGTGTTTGCTAAAAAAAAAAAAAGGGAAAAGTGAAAAAAAAAAACCCTGGCATTTTTAAAAAAAGAATTGTGTCATGGTGTGATAGTCAGAGTTTCCTGAGTGTGATGTAACTCAGTGTCAAACATGCGGTTTCAAAAGATGCCAAAAAGATGCAGCATTCTGGTTTTACCGGGTTGCATCAGGCACCACTACCCTGCCGATTTCGCAAAGCAATGAAACTGAATTCAGGTTGGCATACACGAAATAGCATACTTCTCTTCACCAGATGAAGATGTATACACCTAGTTACATATATCTAGTTATCTATTCAGTTATCAAATCTACCTCCGTAGCAATCTGAGTACAGAATAAAGGTATTGTATCGTGAATACTTGTAGCGTATAAACATTTTAACTGGATAACAGGAAGTCATGACCATATAAGGTCAAAATGAGCAAATAGGACAGACAAAATCATACAAAAAAATACAATTGTAAAAATGACGGTACTTCACACCACCAATAATATCTAATAATGAATAAGTAGAATAAATAAACATTTGTTCTTACCATGTTCTCAATGCAGAGCTGAAAGGCTGTTATCTGACGAATTATCTCGTTATCCCTCTTCACCTCGTTCACACACTGAGCAAGATCCTACACACACAAACACACACTCATATATTTGTCTTCCTATCCTTATAGGGACCCTCATTGACACCAAGTGTCCCCACAAAGTCATGTCAGGTTATAAAACTCTGCCCTAGAGTAGTAGTCTGTTGAACATGGATCTTCACCAAGCTAGAGCACCACAATTCTTTAAACATGGTGTTTATCAGAGATTGGGTCTAGTTGAAGGGTTCAGCACCCACTCGGCCCTCAATGAGGACACTGGGATCCTTAAAGACTCATTTTTTCCCCTCAGTGTTACAGTGCTTCATTTACTATATCCTGAGGGACATGCTGGGGAAGTCTGCCCTGATGATGTTTTTAGTTCAAGTTGGTATCTGCTTTCTGCTGGTCACCAACCCAGATGACTGCAAATGACATTTACCAACTCTTCATCAGGTTGTCAGCTCTATCACTTACTCCTTATTGTTGGTCCCCTGATGAAGGCCCAATCACCTAACCTGGAACGCTGCAGCTGGGACAGCCCTGATCCAACTCAAGACAGCTTTCACCACACCCCCCCATCTTTAAGATTCCTAATCCTTCCAGCCACTTTGTTGAAGAGGTAGATTAAAAAATCCACTGCATTTTTAAGAATTGGTTCTGTGGATGCATGAGCATTGGCCATGGTTGACCATTGTTGAGCAAAATGGTTCATGGTTGAGCAAAACGATGACACTGGGAACTAGAAGCTGGTCATAAAACTAGCCATGGAAGTGTTGTGGCAATAGATGAAGGGGCTGCCAAGCTATTTTCTATATTCAGAAAAAACAACAAGAACCTCATAGTGCCTTGGTTCCTTTTGCCCGGTTCCAGGAACACCAAGGCAGACTGCTCATGCATCCTCACAACCAATTCTTAAAAATGCAGTGTGGATATTATTTTCCCCCTTCTTGCATTATGGATACCGCAACATCCCGTGCACCTTCAACATTAGACTGTGACACCCCCGATAGCTGTTCCTCTTACTGCCCCCTGAACACACTCTTTGTTCATGCCCAGATAAGATCCAAACTTGTGGAGTGTTTAAACCAGATAATTAGGTTCCTTCACAGGTTCTGCAAGAACAACCAAGAGGATTGAGCCCAGTTCCTGCAATGGGTGAAGTACCACTACTCAGCCATAGAAGTCAAACCATACCAATGTATGCTTGGGCACCATCCCCCATTGTTCCTTTGCAAAGTGAACCCCACTGACTTTCTGGCCAGAGATAAAAGAGGTCTGAAAAAACATGTCCACACCTTTAGCCAATCTGGACTGAGAACTCTCAGCAAGTAGACCAAGTCTGATCTCATGGTCTCCCACTTGAAACCCATCAAAGAACATTAATCTTTAGAGCGCCCACACACACTGCCACATTGGCCGACACTTTAATTGAAAACAACTGTAGCTAATCAAACACTTACTCACCCTCATGGCATCAAGTGCAGTGCGTAGGTTGTCCTTATCAGCGGGGCTCACCGTGTGCTTCACAAGTTCCTGATAGAATACACAGTGATTACGTGCATTACCGCTGTGTGTAGGTGTATATATTTGCATATGTTTTGGATATATGTATATTTGTGTGTGTATATAGAATGGCGTGTTTCGTACCTGTAGCAGCAGGTGATACTTTAACACTCTCTGCATAGGTACCATCAGCAGGTCTCTAAGAGAGAAGCGCCCACTGTTCGCCCTCATCGAGCACTCCTAAACAGAACACACACACAACACACACATTTCCTGTTACACTTCTCATTGGCTCACTGGGGAAACACCCTAAAATGTTCTCAACCACTTTTATTTTACTGATTGTACTTTTTTGCACTGTTCTGGATTGTGGTAATAAAGTGTTCTTACATTATCATTTCTATAGTAACAATTATTCACTTTGATAACAAAGTGTGTGTCAGTATCAGTATAACTTATGGCAAATTGTTATGATGAAACACAAGATGCTAACACCACGCACGTGAGTGTGTTACTGCTACGTTACCTCCAGCTTCATCCGGACGTCCTCCCTCCCGCTGGCGATTTT
>JBCEWE010000347.1:176451-178951 GCA_039877035.1 Silurus lanzhouensis
CAGTGTCTCAATCACCTGCAGGCACAGCACAGCACAGCTATACAAGTTCATAAGGTTGTCATAGAGCAGAAATAGAATGACATAATGCAAAAATACTCTATATATAGGACATGAGAGTAAATGAATGTGATAGGAAGTATGGCATAGACTACAGCTCATAAGAGTGACATAAATCAGGAATGAGGGTCTATAGCCATGATGCAAGGCAGCACTAAGTTTTCATGAGACTGACATAAGGCAGAAATTTGAATAATGATAAGGATGATGTCATGTGCATATACTATGTGATAGGTAGTGTATAAGTAGGTGACATGAGGAAAGATAAGACAAGTACTACTGTTTATAAGGTGACATACGATAGGAATGAGTGTTCATAAGATAAGGCTTTATGATGATTGAGGCAGAATTTATGGTTGATAAAGGCTCATTAAGGCAGAAAAAAAGATTTCATTAGGGGTTATAAGTGTTCATAAGCATGGAAAAAGAACCAGAAGTAGTTTATAAGTTCATAAGGATAAAGCATAAACCAGGCATGAGAGTTTATAAATAAATTTGAGGGTGACGTAAGTTATTCATTAGAAAGAATAAAGCATTCATATGGGTGAATATAGACAATCAGCAAAGGTTATAATGGTGTAATAAGCATGATTACAGGTGACCTAAAGCCAGAAAAGAACAAAAAGTCCACATGGATGCACAAGGCTGGAACAGCAGTTCACAGGAGGTACGTGAAGTCAGACACAGTGTGATATAAGGCATTATTAAGGGTTCATAAAGAATTCATAAGGAAATGTATTAACCTTGGCAAAATCTCGGACATCAAAAAGGTCGAAGGCCTCAAACAGGTCACTCTTCTTCATCCCAAAGCGCTCGTGACACGCAATTAGAAATGTCCTGATGTTCTTTAAACACAAGAACTACACACACACACACACACACACACACACACACACACACACACACACACACACACACACACACAAAGTGGAGGTTTATGTATTAATCACCTTGTTTCATGTATGTGCAGAGTGACATAGAGAGAGAGAGAGAGAGAGAGAGAGAGAGAGAGAGAGAGAGAGAGAGAGAGAGAGGAGAGAGAGGAGAGAGAGAGAGAGAGAGAGAGAGAGAGAGAGGAGAGAGAGAGAGAGAAGGCATACTGGCACATATCTCTTCCTCTGTGTGTGTGTGTGTGTGTGTGTGTGTGTGTGTGTCTGTGTCTGTGTGTCTGTGTGTCTGTGTGAGAGGAAGTTAGATCATGATAGGGGAAGTGCAGAGAGAGACTGAATGCTGTGTGTGTGTGTGTGTGTGTGTGTGTGTGTGTGTGTGTGTGTGTGTGTGTGTGTGTGTGTGTGTGTGTGTGCGTATATAATGTGCAGGGTGTGTGTGTGTGTGTGTGTGTGTGTGTGTGTGTGTGTGTGTGTGTGTGTGTGTGTGTGTGAAGGAAACCCTAACTATTGATTTTGGAAATCAGAGCGCACGTGTTCATCAGGTCTAAAATGGATGGACATGAGATGACTAAATGCAGGAAACCGCACACACACGTACATACAACACCTCACTTTCACACTCACACTCACACTCACACTGTCACAGACACACTTAAACCGACACTCACACTGACACACACACACACACACACACACACACACACACACACACACACACACACACACACACACACACACACATGCTCATTATCTTTTATCTCATTATTTTCCTATAATACAGATAATGATGCCCTGTCTCTCTCTCTCTCTCTCTCTCTCTCTCTCTCTCTCTCTCTCTCTCTCTCTCTCTCTCTCTCTCTTTTTGTTGTGAGGCATGTGTAGATTAAAAGGTGTGAGAGCAGTAAACTGGAGATTATAGTGGGAGGTGAAGATGTAACCATCTCAGGGTAATGACAGCACAGTCACTGACCACAGAAAGTCCACATACACACACACATACACACACATAAATAGATCTATATCTCTAAACAATTTTTTATATATATATATATATATTACAAATTTTAACTATTTAATTTAATATATTTTTAATTTTATATTTTTCTTTACACTTCAAAATAATTGCAACTTAGTTTGAACAAATGAAAGAACCAGTATTAATTAATACACATGTAGACACACTGTGTGTTTTTTATGTGTCTCAGTGTAAGTATGTATGTAATTGATTGTGTGTATTTATTAATTCATGAATTTCTATCAATTAAAAATTAATTAACTATGATTTTTATTATAATTATTTTCTTTTTTAAATCAAATAATTTACTGTATCATAAATATGCAAACACGGACACACCCCCTTTCCACTCTCGACTATATTACACATTCATTAAATGTATTCTTTCTACAAAAACGGCTAGGACTGGAACTAAATAACACACACACACACACACACACACACACACACGCACACACACACACGCACACACACACACGCACACACACACACGCACACACATATACACACACACACACACCTATACTGGTACAGGTGG
>JBCEWE010000347.1:183951-211451 GCA_039877035.1 Silurus lanzhouensis
TCAACAGTGAAGGTGAATGGTGTGAATTTGTCCCTGATGAGCAGCTGTGGCGACTGTGGCAAGGAAAAACTCCCTTAGATGTTATGAGGAAGAAACCTTGAGAGGAACCAGACTCAAAAGGGGAACCCATCCTCATTTTGGGTGACATCAAGAGTTTGATCATAAATCTTTCAACAGTACAGAACACTGGAGAGTGAGAACTAACATGATTACTGGAGTATAAGATTATAAGTGATGTTCTTTCTACAGTCTTATACAGTCTATATGGTTAGTAGCTCCGAGTTTTATGAGCTCAGCATTTGTGATCACCACAGATCCAGCATCAGCTTCTCCATGCCAGAGCCTTTAACACTCCAGGAGGTCCAATGTCAAAACTCCACACATGTAGCGGGATCCAAATGGCACTGGTACGTCTCTAGATGGTTCGGGATGTTTGTGAGTTCGGCATCTACTTCTTCAAAGGTCCGTAATCATCACGAGGTGGGAGGTGACTGGAGCTGGAGGAACCTCAGGGTGTCTCGGGATGGGGAGAGAAAGAGAAGCAGTGGAGAGGAATTAGCGTAGCTGCTGTTCATGATATTAACAGCACAAGTTGATAATGTGATGTGATCAGATGTTCTGGAGCACAAGGTTATGATGTGAGACGTATGTTATGTGTAGGCTTTGCTAAAAAGATATGTTTTTAATCTACACTTAAACTGGGTGAGTGTGTCTGAGCCCCGAACACTGTCAGGAAGACTGTTCCAGAGTTTAGGAGCTAAATGTGAAAAAGCTCTACCACCTTTAGTGGACTTTGCTATTCTAGGAACTACTAGAAGCCCAAAGTTTTGAGATCTCAGGGAGCGTGGCGGATTGTAGCGTGTTAAAAGACTGGATAGATATATGGGAGCCAAACCATTTAGTGCTTTATAAGTAAGAAGCAGTATTTTGAAGTCTATTCGAAACTTAACAGGAAGCCAATGTAGGGACGATAAGATCGGGGTTATGTGATCATATTTTCTTGACCTTGTAAAAACTCTGGCTGCTGCATTCTGGACTAACTGAAGCTTGTTTATTAATGATGCAGGACATCCACCTAGTAACGCATTACAGTAGTCTATTCTGGAGGTCATGAACGCATGGACGAGCTTCTCTGCATCGGATATAGACAACATGTTTCTTAACTTAGAAATATTTCTAAGGTGAAAGAAGCTGTTTTTGTAACTTGGTTGATATGATTTTTAAAAAATAAGTTGCTCTAAAATAACACCCAGGTCTTTTACCGTTGAACTAGTGGTTACAGAACATCCGTCTAAATGCAGGTTGAGATGCTGGAGCTTCTGTATACTAGTTTTTGGGCCGATGAGCAAAATCTCAGTCTTATCGGAATTTAAAAGTAGAAAGTTATGGGTCATCCAATCTCTTATTTCTTTAACACACTCAGTTATCTAAGTTAATTGAGTGTATCGCCTGGTTTAGATGAGATATATAGCTGAGTATCATCAGCATAACAATGGAAGCTAATTCCATGCCTTCTAATAATATTTCCTAACGGAAGCATGTATATTGTGAAGAGCAGGGGTCCTAGAACTGAACCTTGCGGCACGCCATAATTTACTTGCATTAGCCTGAATAGCTCTCCATTTAAATCTACGAAATGGTAACGATCGGACAGGTAGGATTTAAACCAGCTTAATGCCTGTCCCTGAATGCCGATGTAATTTTGTAATCGATCTAGGAGGAGATCATGGTCTTTAGTGTCGAATGCAGCACTAAGATCTAGTAGAACCAACAGCGAGATGAAGCCTTGGTCTGAAGCTAAAAACAGGTCATTAGTGATTTTAACTAGAGCAGTTTCTGTGCTATGATGGGGCCTGAAACCTGACTGAAATTCTTCAAAGATATTGTTCTCTTGTAAGTAGGAACAGAACTGGGCAGCGATGATCTTTTCTAAAATCTTAGACATAAATGGGAGATTTGAAATTGGTCTGTAAACGATGGTGTATTTGGATCCAGATTAGGTTTTTTAATGAGGGGCTTAATAACTGCTAACTTGAGGGATTTAGGGACATGACCTAAAGATAGTGAAGAGTTAATAATATTCAGAAGAGGTTCACCAGTTGTATATAACACTTCCTTCAGTAATTTAGTAGGAATTGGATCTAACTGACATGTTGTCGATTTAGCTTTGGTGTGTGTGTGTGTGTGTGTGTGTGTGTGTGTGTGTGTGTGTGTGTGTGTGTGTGTGTGTGTGTGTGTGTGTGTGTGTGATGAGGTGAATATCGATGCTTTTTCTGGAGTTGATGTATGTGGAGGTGTGTGTGTGTGCGCGTGTGTGTGCGCGTGTTTGGGTGTGTGTGTGTGTGTGTGTGTGTGTGTGTGTGTGTGTGTGTGTGTGATGAGGTGAATATCTATGCTTCTTCTGGAGTTGATGTATGTGGAGGTGTGTGTGTGTGTGTGTGTGTGTGTGTGTGTGTGTGTGTGTGTGTGTGTGTGTGTGTGTGTGATGAGGTGAATATGGATGCTTCTTCTGGAGTTGATGTATGTGGAGGTGTGTGTGTGTGTGTGTGTGTGTGTGTGTGTGTGTGTGTGTGTGTGTGTGTGTGTGTGTGTGTGTGTTTGTGTGTGTGTGATGAGGTGAATATGGATGCTTCTTCTGGAGTTGATGTATGTGGAGGTGTGTGTCTGTGTGTGTGTGTGTGTGTGTGTGTGTGTGTGTGTGTGTGTGTGTGTGTTTGTGTGTGTGTGTGTGATGAGGTGATATTGATGCTTCTTCTGGAGTTGATGTATGTGGAGGTGTGTGTGTGTGTGTGTGTGTGTGTGTGTGTGTGTGTGTGTGTGTGTGTGTGTGTGTGTGTGTGTGTGTCAAGTCAAGTCAAGTCAGGTTTATTTCTATTGCGCTTTTCACAACAGACATTGTCTCAAAGCAGCTTACACAAATCAACAGTGAAGGTGAATGGTGTGAATTTGTCCCTGATGAGCAGCTGTGGCGACTGTGGCAAGGAAAAACTCCCTTAGATGTTATGAGGAAGAAACTTGAGAGGAACCAGACTCAAAAGGGGAACCCATCCTCATTTTGGGTGACATCAAGAGTTTGATCATAAATCTTTCAACAGTACAGAACACTGGAGAGTGAGAACTAACATGATTACTGGAGTATAAGATTATAAGTGATGTTCTTTCTACAGTCTTATACAGTCTATATGGTTAGTAGCTCCGAGTTTTATGAGCTCAGCATTTGTGATCACCACAGATCCAGCATCAGCTTCTCCATGCCAGAGCCTTTAACACTCCAGGAGGTCCAATGTCAAAACTCCACACATGTAGCGGGATCCAAATGGCACTGGTACGTCTCTAGATGGTTCGGGATGTTTGTGAGTTCGGCATCTACTTCTTCAAAGGTCCGTAATCATCACGAGGTGGGAGGTGACTGGAGCTGGCCAAACCTCAGGGTGTCTCGGGACCATGTAAATCATATCATCGTGAAGCTCGCTTTGTGCACACGGGCATTCCAATGCTGGAACAGGTTTGGGTTTCCAAAAATATTATTATAACACATCCAAAGACATCCTATACAATTGCGTGTCTCCAGCTTTGTGGTTAACAGATTGGAGAAGAACCACTTATGACAGGAACGCTCAAGTGTCTCAGTACATTTGTCCATATAGTGTATCTCTATATATTAATCCAAATAGGGAGGTGGTAGTTTTTGGGTCTGTCTGAGCTTGTTGGCTCCACCCTCACAGAAAGCCAACAGGTTCTTGTACTTGATTGGCTAAGAGAGTGGGGGTCATGGTGGCTTTCCCACACTCTGATTGGCAGGTGACTCTGGCCTGCAGGTCTTCACCTTACCCATGGCAGTTATTTCAAACTCCACACGCAAAACGCAGGAGAGGGAAAAGAAGCAGCAGAGAAGACAAACAGGACGAGTACTTGAGATTGTAAGATCTTCTCACACTCAAACACACACACACACACACACACACACAAACACACACACACACACAGGTAACTGCTGCTACACAACACTGGGTGTCTATTGTGCATGTGTGTATGTTTAATAGATGTTTATGATGTTATAACGATCGTGTCACATGCACAACTTTCTTCGATCTTTCTCTGAGATTTGTCTGTGAAGATTCTCAGTCATCCGGCTGCAGTTATCTGGAAGTTGATTCATATCAACTAGACTTTATCTGAGGAGCTTCTCATCTGAGCATGAGTAGTGAAACGTTATGAAGTTTAGTTGACATGACTCCACTTCCAGTTCTCTGGGATTCGTCTAAAATAAAAAGAGTAAGGGACCATCGAAGGCACCCTAAATATGCTCCCTACATAGTGACATAGAGGTAGTGATGATTCACCAATGTGATTTGACTATAACAATATTGTGCGTTGAATGTCTCAGTGTATCATCAAACCGTTCATCACAACACATCTATTTGTTTATTATAGTTATTATGATGATTATTTATTTATTTGTTTGTTTAAATATCTTTAATAGATTTACAGCTTTAATAGACATCATTTAATCTGCTATCAATCAGCTAGCATTGCTAACTGGCGGTTGTTTATGTTCAGTTTAAGCATTCACACAATCACTGTGTTACATTTGCTGACGAACATACCGACACACTGAGTTGTACGCAGCATGATAAAGCTTTGCATGTGTTTCTGCGTTAGCATTGTGCAGGCATGAGTAATCGCTCCATCGCCTGGTGGCTCAGACAGATCGGCCTGCCGCAGTATGCACAGACCCTGGAGAGAGAGTATTATGGGCTGGAGGTGGGTATGTCTCCATTCACACCATTCACAAATTACATTGCTGTCAAAATGCCCTGTGGGAGTGGTCCGAGTGTCTGCGCTTGATTTCTCCTGTTACGATAAGTAGTGAAATACAGTTTACTGAGAGTCCTGCTGTCAACACTACTGCACTCAGAGACACCCATCTGTCCCTCTGTCTGTCTGACCGCCAGTTTATCTGTCTGTCTGCCAGTTAACTTGTGTCTGCCTGCCAATTTACCTGTCTGCCAGTTTGCCTATCTGTTTGTCTGTCTGTCTGGTTTTCCAGTTATCTCTGTCTATCTGTCATCCTTCTGGTTTGCATGTCTCTCTATCTGTCTGTCTGGCTTTTTGTCTGTCTGTCTGCCTGTCAGTTTACATTTGTATGTGTCTGTCTGTCTGTCTGTCTTTCTGTCTGCCAGTTTACCCCTCTGTCTGTTTCTCTGTCAATTCACCAGACTGTCTGCCTGCTAGTTTATCTGCCTGAAAGTTAACCTTTCAGTCTTTTTTTTCTTTTTTATTTGTCTGCTTGTACTTCTGTCTGTCTAAATATCAGTGTTTTTATTTGTATGTATGTCTGTCTCACAGTGTATTTATCTGTCTGTCACTCTCTCAGTGGCTCTATGGTTCAGATTATTTGTACGTTTATTTGTCCCCTAGAGATGCCTCTTTCTATATAAATCAATCTTTCTTGAGTTTTCTTGATTGCATGTGTGTGTGTGTGTGTGTGTGTGTGTGTGTGTGTGTGTGTGTGTGTGTGTGTGTGTGTGTGTGTGTGTGTGTGTGTGTTCAGGGTCTTTTGATGGTTACTGATGCTGAACTGATCTCCATGGGTGTCGAAGATGCTGATCACAGAATGACCATATTAACTAATCTCCAAAAACACCAACAGAGCTTACAGCCAGGTATGCGCACACACACACACACACACACACACACACACACACACACACACACACACACACACACACGTGCTCAAATGCGTGCACACGCCCGTACACACAGATCTGCATGAGGTAAGTGTTATAATTAAGAACTGATGATTTCAGGCCTGGTTTCCGTTTTATCTCTCGTGTGTGAATGTAAAAATATTCTGTTGAAGTGGCAAAGTTCCTAAAATATGTGTTTGTGTGTGTTTGTGTGTGTTAACCCTGTGTTATCCAGGCCCACCCACTATTGAGGTTCTGGCCCCACCGCTGACACACGCAGAGCAGTTCCTGGCTAAAGGAAAGAAAGTAAGCAGGAAGTTCTCTCTCAGTTCTTCTGACCTGTTTCGCCAGAGCATCATCCCTCGCCTCAGTCGCCGTGACAACCACACTCTCTCCATCTCCTGCTCCAATCTCCACCCTCTCAATGATCGCCATCATACCCTCACCCTCAAACCCAAACACAGGTAGAGACCCAGCCTCTATTTTTAATGCACCACTTACACAATCCTTCTTTTTCTTCTTCTTCTTCTTCTTCTTCTTTCTGCTTCTCCCATTAGGGGGCGCCACAGCGGATCATCCGTCTCCATCCCTCCCCTGTCCTCTACATCTCCCTCTTTCACACCAACTACCTGCATGTCTTCAAAACGTCCTACATGCGCTGTCCGTCTAATAAACTCATTTCTAATCCTGTCCATCGTCGTCACTCCCAACGAACATCTCAACATCTTCAGCTCTGCTACCTCCAGCTCCACCTCCTGTATTTTACTCAATGCCACTGTCTCTAATCCATACAACATCTCAGGTCTCACCACAGTCCTATAAACTTTCACTTTCACTCTCACAGATACTCTTCTATCACAAATTACTCCTGCTATCACTCTTCTCCACCCACTCCACCCTGCCTGCACTCTTTTCTTCACTTCTCTAACACACTCTCCATTACTTTGCACTGTTGACCCCAGGTACCTGAACTCCTCCACCTTCTCCACCTCTTCTCCCTGCAACCGCACCCCTCCACTGCCCTCCCTCTCATTCACACACATGTACTCTGTCTTACTACTACTGACTTTCATTCCCCTTCTCTCCAGCGTGTACCTCCACCTCGCCAGGATCTTCTCAACCTGCTCCCTACTTACATTTACATTTGCAGCATTTAGCAGACGTCCTTATCCAGAGCGGCGTACAAAGTGCTTTGAGTCTCTAGTAATAAATAAATCTACACTGGTACACATGATTAAAAACTTCATATAAATATAACTCTTGAATTCTACAAACTTGGAAAGTGCCAATATAAGTGTTTCAGGAAGAGGTAGGTCTTCAATCGTTGCTTAAAGATAGTCAGGGACGCTGCCTCAGACATCTAGGGGAAGTTCATTCCACCACCTCGGTGCCAGAACAGAGAAGAGCCTTGAAGTGTACTTACCTCTCATTCTGAGAGAAGATGGTACCAGTGGAGGATCTCAGACAGCGTGGTGCAGTGTGAGATGTGATGAGGTCTCTGAGGTAAGATGGTGCTGGTCCATTTTTGCCCTTGTAGGCAAGTATCAGAGTTTTGAATCTGACATGTGCAGCTAATGGAAGCCAGTGAAAGGAGCGCAGCAGTGGGGTGGTGTGGGAGAACTTGGGCAGATTGAACACAAGTCATGCAGCTGCGTTTTGGATCATTTGCAGTGGACGGATAGCGTTCAGGGGGAGATCTGCAGGAGTTGCAGTAGTCAAGTCTTGAAATGACAAGAGACTGAACAAGCACCTGGGCAGCCTGTGTGGACAGAAATGGTCGAATCCTTCGGATGTTGTATTAAAGAAATCGACATGAGCAAGCCACATTAGCGACTTGTGGAAAGAAGGACAGTTCATTGTCCATAGTTACCCCTAAGTTACGAGCAGTGGCTGAAGAGGAGAGCAGAGAGTCATGAAGTGTTATTTGGAGATCTTGACCTGGAGATGAATTAGCTGGGATGTCCAGCAGTTCTGTTTTGTTGGGGTTGAGTTTTAGTTGGTGAGCACTCATACAGTCATCCACTCATCCCTACTCTCACCACAAATCACAATCATCTGCAAACATCATAGTCCACGGAGACTCCTGTCTGACCTCGTCCATCAACCTGTCCATCACCACTGCAAACAGGAAAGGGCTCAGAGCCGAACCTTGATGCAGTCCAACCTCCACCGTAAAACAAGTCTGTCTACTGCACACTTCACTGCTGTCACACTGTCCTCATACATGTCCTGCACCACCCTTACATACTTCTCTGACACACCAGACTTCCTCATACAATACCAAAACTCCTCTCTCCACCCTGTCGTATGCTTTCTCTAAATCCACAGACACAATGTAACTCCTTCTGACCTTCTCTATACTTCTCCATCAACATTCTCAAAGCAAATAATGCGTCTGTGATGCTCTTCCTCGGCATGAAACCATACTGTTGCTCACAGATGGTCACCTCTTCTCTCAGCCTGGCTTCCACTACTCTTTTCCATAACTTCATGGTGTGACTGATCAACTTAATTCCCCTGTAGTTACTGCAGGTCTGCACATCTCCTTTATGCTTAAAGATCAGTACCAGCACACTCCTTCTCCCTTCCTCAGGAATCCTCTCACCTTCCAGAATCTTGTTAAACAATCTGGTTAAAAACTCCACTGCATCTCTCCTAAACATCTGGTATGTCATCTGGTCCAACCGACTTTCCACTCTTTCTGACCTCTTCGCTGAATCTCTCACTACAGTCTTCCTCCTTCAGCTTCCACCATCTTATTCTTCTTTCAGTCCTCACTCTCCTCCTCTTCTTCTTCACCTCCAAAACCATCCTAAAGACCACCATCCAATACTGTCTATCTACACTGGCCACTGCCAACACCTTACAGTCTCCAATCTCCTTCAGGTTGCATCTCCTACATAGCACATAGTCCACCTGTGTGCACCTTCCTCCACTCTTATACGTCACCCTATGATCCTCCTTCTTCTTAAAATACGTGTTCACCACTGCCATTTCCATCCTTTTAGCAAAATCTACCACCATCTGCCCTTCCACATTCCTCTCCTTAAAACCATACCTACCATCACCTCCTCGTCACCTCTGTTCCCTTCACCTACATGCCCATTAAACTTTGCCCCAATCACTAATCGTTCATTTCTAGGTTCACCTTCTACCACTTCATCTAACTCACTCCAGAATTCTTCCTTCTCCATCTCACAGCCACCTTGTGGAGCATAGGCACTGATGACATTTAGCATCATCCCTTCAACTTCCAGCTTCACGTTCATCACCCTATCAGAAACTCTCTTCACCTCCACTACACTCTTACTGTACTCTTCCTTCAGAATCACCCCTACACCATTTCTCTTTCCATCCACACCATGATAGAACAGTTTAAACATCTCCAATGTTCCTGGTCTTTCTCCCTTTCCACTCTCTGACCAATCAGGACTTGGCACACACTTTCCAATCAGAACAAAGCACACACAATGATGTGCAATAGTTACATAGGATAGTGTAACAGAGTATACATTAACCAATCAGAATATCTCCCTGTCTTTCTCTCACACACACACACACACACACACACACACACACACACACACACACACACACACACACACACACACACACACTTCCTCATATTCTCTGCAATGCTGATAAGCAGTGCTACAGTTGTGCAATGTGGGTTGCCAGGTGGTCAGTTTTTCCCCTCAGGTTCAAAGATCTTTTAGTTTTTTCCGGAGTGACAGAACAGAGCAACAGTGCAGGAGCTTCAGAGGTTCTTGTTTCAGAATGGAAATTGCTGCTTCACTGTGGTCAGGTTGCTTTGGTGGTGAAAATGAACATTATAAAGATCTTGAAAGATGTGTGTTGTGTTGTGTTGTGTTCCAGGCTGTGTGGCCAACATTCTTTTCATATGAGATAATCATCTCATTTGCAGGATTTCATTGCATAATTCATCCAAAAAGCAGAGTTTTCTCTCACAGCTAGAGTTCTGGTGGAACATAAACAGTAATAGGAAGCAGATTACTCTCGTAAACCTGTAAGCAAAAAACAGCAGCAAATGGCACTGTGCTTTCGAGTCTTCATTTTCCCGTGTAAATACAAAGCAGTGATGAAACAGTAATTCCAAACCTTCAGCCTTTTCTAGAAGGGACATTCTCCCATTCCTCCAGAGAGACATGAACTTATGAGTGTTTACTCAATGGGCATGGTGTTCATAACCATCCTGCAAAATCTTACTCATGGTATTGAGTGTGTACATTTTTACTAACGCAAATTTCATCGTTATCGACTTCAGATCATGTGCATGGATTACTGGGTCGACTGTGTGAGAAGAGTTCTAGCACAGGGAGGGGTGATGATCCACGTTCAGAGACGAACTCAAACGATGAAAAAAATGTGTATTTAAAAACAGATTACAGCTAAAAGATATAATAAAAAACTAAGGCCACACGAATACGTTTTTAGTTCGAAAACGGCGTCATAATTCAGCAAAAACGTAACTTAAAAAAAAAAGCTCTCGGAAGTGGATACTTTTGAAAACTGCATTTTGACTTTGCAGTGCAGACTGATAACAAGGGCTTTCGAAAGCGATGAGGCTTTTTCAGTTCTGCGACGGCGCCTTTCCTCGACATTGTGGCGACTTTTCTAAGAGCCTGAAAGTAAATACTCGGAAGGCAGAAATGATGCAGGTCGAATCGTTTTACCTTTTGCTCATGTGCAGTACATGAGCGCTTTCAGCCTTTTCATTTTGGATGAGTAAATTTTAAGAACCGATTGAAACCGATAGTGTGGACGCAGAATGTTTTCAGACGAAAGCGCTGTGTTTTGAAATGTATCTTCAGGAGATGTACTCCTCAGCAACGTGGGAAAAAGTCAAACAAAGACTCTCAAGAATTAGCAGAAACACTCAACGTCTTAACAAAAAAAAAAAAACAAGGACATTCAGAAAAAGACAGGAGACCAAAAGAAAAGAGAAAACGCTCAGCCAAAAGGGCGACTTAAATACACAGACGACTAACAAGACTCAGGTGGGAACAATAGCAGATAATTAGGGACACATGGACAACATTGCGACACCTAGTGGCAAAAAATAGCAAACAGAAATAAAAAAAAACTGAAACCTCGTCAGATCCTGACAATTCATTGGTTTTCTCCCATCCTAATGCTAGTCCACCAGATCAGGGAGTGAGCACGCCGTCCAGAACATTTAACCCAGATTCATAAAAAATCAATAAATGTAAAAAAAAATTAAATAAAGCGAGCTGACAAACTCAACAAACTAAGTAAAATAACATAAATATAATTATGATGTAGAAACAGCGGTGTATAAACGAAGGCATGTCCATCTGTCTGCACAGCACTGTACACCAGAGACCTGCACGGGACGGAGTTTCAGTCTCGTTCACACCCGCAAAAAAGGCCGCAAGTGAAATACAGTTTCATTTTCACTGCACTGATGCTTCTTCCTGATACTCTGCTTTTTTAGTTTCCTTTTGAATAAAAAAGAAACAAACTTTCCATTGGGAGTGACGACGATGGACAGGATTAGAAATGAGTTTATTAGAGGGACAGCACATGTAGGACGTTTTGGAGACAAGGTGAGGGAGGTGAGATTGAGATGGTTTGGACATGTGCAGAGGAGGGACATGGGGTATATCAGTAGGAGAATGCTGAGGATGGAGACACCAGGAAGGAGGAAAAGAGGAAGACCAAGGAGGAGGTTTATGGATGTGGTGAGGGAAGACATGCAGGTAGTTTGTGTGAAAGAGGCAGATGTAGAGGACAGAGGGGTATGGAGACGGATGATCTGCTGTGGCGCCCCCTAATGGGAGAAGCTGAAAGAAGAAGATGTTTTGTTTAATTTGAGTTTGAATGTTTGTGTAAATGATGAACATGGACATAAACAGGGAACTTTTCAGAACATGAGCTGAAACGATGTCTTATAAAAACAGCCGGAGGTTTTGTTGTGTTGTTTGTGCAGTAAATGCATAACAGTTTATCAGTTTTTATTTATTTTTATTATTATTTTTTGTAGATTTTTATCACCATTTCTCAGGAGTCCCATGAATTTTATTTTATTTATGATTTAATTCTCCCACAACCTGCACACACGAGTATTTTACCGCCCGCATCCTCATTCACCATCAAATCTGCAGATCTCTAATGCACATAAACAAACACTCACTTTTTTATTTGTATTTTTTTTATAATATAAATGATCTAATATTTCACAGGTTTTGGAAGTGACTCAGAATCACTTCCTTTAAGGGTTCTGTTTTTACCCTGGGTGTGAATTTCATTCTCTTTAGCATTGTCTCTTTGTTTCCATTTCTGATGTAAGGGGCAGGAAATAAACCCCTCATGTAGGTCCGTGTGTGTGTGTGTGTGTGTGTGTGTGTGTGTGTGTGTGTGTGTGTGTGTGTGTGTGTGTGTGTATACTAAGACCTTTTTTCACTTCTCTGGTGTATCCGGTGGTGACTGACCCATGCTTATGCTGACAGCTGGTCGATTCAATCTGGCAACCCTGGGAAGGGTGGGTAATAAAGTCAGCGTTGTGGTGGAGAAAAACAGCCTGTAGGCACAGAATCAAGCTGACACAAGTCTGAGGCGTGGACATGCTCACTCAGGCAGAGGGAGCTCCGAGCCTCCCAGCTCAGACAGGTAGGGGGAGGACAGGAATCTGGGGAATGTGAGACAGACAGAGAGGGACGAGGTTAGGCTCTGAGAGACCATGGACACTCCTGTTTGTTACTTTCCTGTGTTTCTATCCCGAATCGTTTTGTGGATTACGTGTGACCTTTAACACGCCGGTGTGTGTGTGTGTGTGTGTGTGTGTGTGTGTGTGTGTGTGTGTGTGTGTGTGTGTGTGTGTGTGTGTGTGTGTGAGAGAGAGACGGTGTTCAGGTGAGTTCGGTTCTTCTCACTGTGTTTTTATTAATGTGTGTGTTGATTGTATGCGAACCTGCAGAAACACTGTTAATGATTGTCCTGAAGTCAGAGGACACACAGAGACTGACAGCAGAACTTTCACTGACCCTGCTGTATCATGTTCAGCATTACAGCTGTTGGTGCTCTAATAGTCTGCAATTAAGACTTAAAGCAACATCTGGACTGTCCTTATTGTGTTACACAGATACACTACCACACAGGGTTGAATTACCATTCTAACATTACATACTGCGTTGAAGAAACACCAGTCGGGTGGAACGTTCAGTCCACACACAGGTTATGAGTTGACCTGTGAAAGGGAATTCACAGTATTGGAAACAGGAATAATTGGCAGATGTTTTGGGCAGATGTTGTGTGTTGTTCCTAAAATGCAGGAGGTAAAACCTGCTGCAAATTCACTCCAAAGATGGACAAGCAGTAGACCGGAGA
Organism: Silurus lanzhouensis; assembly: GCA_039877035.1. Taxonomy (NCBI): domain Eukaryota; kingdom Metazoa; phylum Chordata; class Actinopteri; order Siluriformes; family Siluridae; genus Silurus; species Silurus lanzhouensis. Next base: position 197,010 of record JBCEWE010000347.1, read on the forward strand.
CAGGGTCATACTGTATGTCCTCAAGGCTCATTGATTGATCCCGTGTGGTCCAATCCTGCAGTGAAGCTTCTGTAGTGCAAAAATAAATAGAACACACCTGCTGAGGTCAAAGAACCCATCCTGACTCCTGTACACCATTCGAGGAGCATCCAAAGAACACATGAGCATGGAAGAAGGTGGCCTGGTTTGGTCAGGTTTTCTTTTCCATCATGTGGAAAGCTAGGTGTGGTTTACCCTGGGAATTGATGGCATCAGAAAACAATATGGGAAGAAGACAAGCAAGAGGAGGAAGTGATGCTCTGGGATGATGTTCTGCTGGGAATCATTGGGTCCTGGTGTTCATGTGGATGTGGATGAAGACCCCCTGCAAATACACCCTTTCATGGAGTTCTCTAATGGCTGTGTCTTTTTTTCCTTGGCCTTTGCTTTTCTCTGCACATCCAAACTGAAACACACTGCTGGAGGAACATCAAGGTGCCTTCAAACTTCAAAAATCTCTATATGATAGAGCCATGCAGGGTCTACATACGAAATAGGAAATGATATGAGGAGCTATTTGGGATGGACGCTATGTTTCCTTTTCCTTTTCGGATGTTCAGAGAGGGAAGGAAATATTTCCAACACCACTCCTGCAGGGTTCCTGAGTGTGTGTGTGTGTGTGTGTGTGTGTGTGTGTGTGTGTGTGTGTGTGTGTGTGTGTGTGTGTGTGAGTCACAGACCATCAGAATTCCTCATTAAATGAATTTCCAATGTCAAATGAACTTCCTGTTTAAACAAAGGTAGTCTTGGCAGCAGCGTGTCACAGAGTTTGTTAATTCTCATCTATTAAACAGCTGCATGAGGGTTCAGACTTTTAACCCCAGCTCATTATCTCACGTATCTTACAGCAAGAGAAGGAGTGTGGGAGTCTTCATCGCTCAGGTGAGCTCAGAATTCATTCTGATTATAATTCATAACTTGTATTGTTGAAATCTTTGCATTTTAAGTGAAGGATATTAAAGGCTTAAAATACTTTCACACTGAAGATGTAGTGGTTCTTCTTGGGTTCCTTGTAGTGACTTACACAAAGAGATGATACTATTAGCATTATATTGATGGTATTCATGTATAATTTGAACACTTCTTTAACTAAAAGCTCCAGTGGTTTTATTTTGAACATTAGGAAATCTTATTTTGTTCATTAAATGATCTCAAAACGTTCTTCAGGTGTTTTCGAACCGTAAGGACATGGACTCTCTGAAAAAAGAGCTGGAAGAGGAGCTTAAGCTCAGCACTGATGATATCAGAAGTCATGCCTGGTATCACGGGCAGCTACACAGAGAGGTGTGTGTGGGTGTGTGTGTATTGACATTGTTCACAGATGTGTGTGTGCTATTCCACAGATAGGGCAAAGTGTGTGTGTGTGTGTGTGTGTGTGTGTGTGTGTGTGTGTGTGTGTGTGTGTGTGTGTGTGTGTGTGTGTGTGTGTGTGTGTGTGTGTGTGTGCGTGCGTGTGTGTGTGTGCATGTGAAACCTGAGTTAATGTACGGTGTTTATTAACTTAGGATTTTATTAAATTTGTATTGCTCACTTCACTGGTGTGTGTGTGTGTGTGTGTGTGTGTGTGTGTGTGTGTGTGTGTGTGTGTGTGTGTATAGGGAGCAGAAGACCTGTTAAAAAATGATGAAGATTTCTTGGTGCGAGATTCTAGCACAAGTGGAGGTGATTACGTCCTGAGCTGCATGTGGAAAAAACAGCCAATGCACTTCAAAATCATCCGCATTGTCCTCCGACCAAAACAGGTACACCTACACACACTACCCCGATCAGATACACCTACACGCTCTACCCCGATCAGATAGACCTACACGCTCTACCCCAATAAGATATACCTACACACTCTACCCCGATCAGATACACCTACACACTCTACCCCGATCAGATACACCTACACACTCTACCCCGATCAGATACACCTACACACACTACCCCGACCAGATACACCAACACACGCAACCCTGATCAGATACACCTACACACTCTAACCTGATCAGATAAACCTACAAACTCTACCCCGATCAGATACACCTACACACTCTACCCCGATCAGATACACCTACACACACTACCCCGACCAGATACACCAACACACGCTACCCCGATCAGATACACCTACACACTCTACCCCGATCAGATACACCTACACACTCTACCCCGATCAGATACACCTACACACACTACCCCGACCAGATACACCAACACACGCTACCCCGATCAGATACACCTACACACTCTACCCTGATCAGATAGACCTACACGCTCTACCCCGATCAGATACGCCTACACACACTACCCTGATCAGATACACCTACACACTCTACCCCAATCAGATACGCCTACACACTCTCCCCCGATCAGATACACCTACACACTCTACCCCGATCAGATACACCTACACACTCTACCCCGATCAGATACACCTACACACACTACCCCGACCAGATACACCAACACACGCAACCCTGATCAGATACACCTACACACTCTACCCCGATCAGATACACCTACACACTCTACCCCGATCAGATACACCTACACACGCTACCCCGACCAGATACACCAACACACGCTACCCCGATCAGATACACCTACACACACTACCCCGACCAGATACACCAACACACGCTACCCCGATCAGATACACCTACACACTCTACCCCGATCAGATACACCTACACACTCTACCCCGATCAGATACACCTACACACACTCTACCCCGATCAGATACACCTACACACTCTACCCCAATCAAATACACCTACACTCTCTACCCCAATTATATACACCTACACACACTACCCTGATCAGATACACCTACACACAATACCCCGATCAGATACACCTTCACACTCTACCCCGATCAGATACACCTATACTCTCTACCCCAATTATATACACCTACACACACTACCCCGATCAGATGCACTTTCACACTCTACCCCGATCAGATACACCTATACTCTCTAACCCAATGGATAAAAAGTCAACATTCTAGCCCAAACAAGTACACCCAGTTTCCCTGGACAGATATAGCAGGTAAATGCATATATTAACTTTTTTAAACAGGTATATGCACAAAACTCTGGTCTACTCAGATATATCTAGAATTCCTTGGCGCACAGATTTACATTCTGGCTAAACTAGGTGCAATCGCCTGTCAAACTCATTCTTGCTCAGCTATCCGTCTTCAAGACCACTGTGTTGAAACAGGCCTAAACTTGTAAACCCATGTAGCTTTGTTTAAACCAAAGTAATCCCTCATACTTCTACCTTAAAGATCTACACTTATATACAGGATCTTTGGCCCAAACAAGATCACCCTCATGTCTACACCCTCAGTTTATTTTTGACTCATTTTCTAGTCACATAGTCTTGGAATAGAGCAGATTAAGTGGTACACCACTCAATGCCGTAATACATAGAGGAGTAGTAATGAAAAACTGAAGTAAAGAGTAAAGGCCCAAGAACAACAAACAAAAAAAAAGAAAACCTTGTGTTGTGTTCCCTCCACTTCCGCTTGGTTGAAAGGAAAAGGTCTCCCAGGTGCTGACCAGCTGTATGGATCAGCACACAGGGTTTGGTAGACTCTGGTTTATTTAGAGGATTACATAACAGATATCAGAATTGTATGTGTTTCTCTGTTTGTGTATCTGTGTGTAGGGCTACGCGAGGGAGCTGTTTCAATTTGAGAATGATCAGTTCGACAATATTCCAGCTCTGGTGCGCTTTCACGTCGGTGGGCATCGGGCAATATCGCAGGCTTCTGGAGCTGTCATCAGTCACCCTGTCACGCGAACCCTTCCACTGCGACTCATCAATGAGCGTCAGGCAGGGAGGCCATCAAGCACAAGTTCTGCACCAGCGCCTCGATGGTCAGAAGAGAAGGGCAAGAGGAGGAGTCTAAGCTCCACACATATGGACATGCTTCAGGTCAACAATTACAACCTGCTCAGGTAGGATTTAAAGGTGGTCTAAAGGGATTGTGTGAGAAAATGATTTTGCATTGCTATGGAAAAAAGTAAGCAACACCAACTGTTTTTTTTTACAATTGTGTTTCATTTCATTTTTTCAGCTAGCTTGAGTTAGCTCGCTAGTTAGTAACCTAACTAGCCTATGTGTTTAAAATGCAAAAATGTTTAGTTTGCTTAGTGTGTAATAAAGTGTGTGTGTGTGTGTGTGTGTGTGTGTGTGTGTGTGTGTGTGTGTGTGTGTGTGTGTGTGTGTGTGTGTTTGTGTGTGTGTGTATAGAAGTGGCAGTCAGCCTGCTAATCTAGAGACAGTTGGAAAACCGTCTCTACAGTCAGCGCAATCAGACAGCAATCTTCGTCCAGGTACACACACATAACTGTATACACATACACACACTCGTACACGTTGTGTTTACCCTGATCTCCTTCTGCTCCAGCTGTACCCCAGAGCACTCCAGCACCGGATCCTCTCTCCCCGGTGTTCCGTACAGGCAGCGACCCGTTACTTAGCCCTAGCTCCACCCACTCACACAATCCCAGCCAATTAACAACAGGAGGTTGCACACTCCGTGGTTCTGATGGACAGCTGTATTCTCGGGCTCCACCCAAACCGTTCAGAGTTTCCGCCCTGTTTCCAGCAAACTCGCCACCCATACCACGGATCTCAGTCAACCCCGCCTCAGTCTATGATGAACTCGTGCCTCAGGTTTGTGTGTGTCTTTTTTGATTGTTTAAATCCTTTTAATTCTGTAACAGAAAATTATTTCTCCACTTTTGACTTTTGAACTCAGATCCCTCAGTCAATGCTGCCCAAAGGTCCAGCAGCTCGTCTCCGTGCTCAGGAGAAATGGAACAGCCGGGCGCGGATCACCGAGACCAGCTTTGCTTTTCTCGAGGCAGAGAAAGATGAGGATGAAAATGAATCAGTGGTGGAGAAGGATAAAAGGGACAAAGCGACGGAGGTAGCAAAAAACGGAGACGACTGGCGATTCCTCCGCCCTGAGAAAGAAACAACATCTTCCATTCAGCTGGATTCATTCCGCTCGCTGCTGCTGCCCGACAACAACCGTCCGCTAGAGCAGGGTGTACTACACACACTCAAAGAGCTGTTTGCCTCCACTGACGCCAACACAACCGCTTTGCACATGCTCAGTGTGGACTGCCAGGTGAATCCACACTCCACATTGTCAAACACGTTTCTCTCTACTATTAAGGTCCATGCTTTTCACTACATTTACAATCATGTATTTTCACAGACGTCTTTATCTACAGTAGTTGAGGTTTAAAAGGTCCAGCAGTGGCGGTTTGGTGGATGCATGCCGAGGGAATACCTATAGGCCTCAGTGTTCTCAAAGTAGAGACGATGTCTGAGGTTATGTTGCACATAACCTGAACCTCTTTTGCAACCTCACAAGTTTGCAGTGCAATGTTTATCAATGCTTTAATCACAGGCTTTGTTGCATAGTGTGTTTTCCATGTGTGCAACATGGTGTGTGTGAGCTCTACACAAAAGGCTTTGCATTTCATGAGGGCCAGCTGAAGGATTTGTGAAAGTCAGGCCAAATCTTGTCTTGACATGATGTTGATCAACATTGCATCATGACGGTTCATATATGATCTTCAGACAAGTATTCAGAAACACTGTAGACCACCTTTAAGTCCAACATTCTTAGTCCAGCAGCTGTCCAGTGGTGGCCTCTAAAATGGCACACCATTGATAGAAAATATTTTTCAATATTATTACTTTTTCGATATTTGAATACTAACTAAGAATTCATCTAAATCCTTGCTCATTTAGGTGGCACGTGTCACCGGTGTAACGGACGAGCAAAAGAGGATGATGGGCGTGAACTCAGGACTGGAGCTCATCACACTGCCACATGGAAGCCAGCTCAGACAGGATCTGCTGGAGAGACATCACCTGTTAGCTCTGGGTGTGGCCATAGATGTGCTGGGCTGCACAGGCTCTGTCATTCAGAGGGCACTGGTCCTTCATAAGGTTATCCAGTTGGCTCAGGCTTTGCGCTCTACTGCTCAAGACCTCTACGCCTTCAGCGCTGTCATGAAGGCTCTTGAGTTCCCTCAGGTCAGAGGGCAAAGCTATACTCTATACATGGTGCACCATGAAAATGTCTATACTGAGTGCAGGAATGTTTGGAATTGCAGAATCAAGTTTTTCCTGACCATCCACACACACACACTCACTCACTCTGAAGTTTGCAAATACTTGTGTTTGCTATTTCTTCACATAATTAGAAAGAGTTTGGCGCTACAAATAGGTATCAGACCTATTTGTCCTGCCCCAGGGCCAAATGGTCTATAGACAGATGCTAGCTTGTCTCAGCTTCTCAATTAGAATGCAATCACATTTGTGTTTTTTTTACAGACTCCATTATCCAGAGCTTTGAAGTCCCCTGATACCTGTGTACTAGGTCACAAAGTAAAAAGACCACCAGTTTATAAATTCTGTTGGGAAGGAATATGGATAAAAACTAGCAATTTTCTTTGCTAAGTATTTCTGGAGGCAGGATTTTTTATATGAAGAGTGCTACTGTGACTCAACTATTCAAACATCTAGAGGAACTTCATTCCAGAACCTCAGTGTCAATTCAGACACTCTCGATGTATACCATTCTTGTACCCTGTAGTCATTAAAGTTGGCCTGACATGTTAAAAATTCTTTTTTACAAACATTTTTTTCAAAAATTGTTGCTTGGGTCAAAGCCCATATCTTCTTCTTCTTCTTCTTCTTCTTCTTCTTCTTCTTCTTCTTCTTCTTCTTCCATATACTGTTCCATAATGTGTCTTAGCTTATAACTGGAATGGGTGGATTTATTAGGCAGCAAGTGAACATTTTGTCCTCAAAGTTGATGTTATAAGCAGGAAAAATAGGCAAGCGTAAGGATTTGAGCGAGTTTGACAAATTGTGACATCTAGACGTCTGGGTCAGAGTCTGGGTCAGAGTCTCCAAAACTCCAGCTCTTGTGAGGTGTTCCTGGTCTGCAGTGTTCAGAATCTATCAAAAGTGCTTCAAGGAAGGAACAGTGGTGAACCGGTGACAGGGTCGTGGGGGACGAGGATCATTGATGCACCTGAAGAGCAAAGGCTGGTCCATGTGGTCTTATCCAACAGACGAGATCCTGTAGCTCAAACCGCTGAAGAAGTTCATGCTGTTAATGATCGACGGGTCACGACTGATTTAGCAGCAAAAGGGGACCAACACAATATTATTTAGATGCTCATAATTTTGTGGCTGATCGGTGTATACAGCTGAGCAGTTGAGGGTTAGGGCTTTGCTCAGGGGCCTAGCAGTGACATATCTAAGCAGTTTTGGGATTTTGCAGAACCTTCTGATCCTGCATTCTAACCTCTGAGTTGTATATATATACATGTGTAAGATGTGGTGTTTGTGTTTTGTAGATAATCCGGTTGGAGATGACGTGGCGAGTTTTGAGGAGGAACCACACCGAGAGTGCTGTGATGTTCGAAAAAAACCTGAAACCCTTCATGAAGGCACTCGCTGAGGGTGATGGTGTGTGTGTCTTAAGTTTCTGATCAGCCACATGCAATTGTCGTCATGTAACCTTGAGTGTTTGTGTGTGTGTGGGTGTGTGTGTGTAGAGTCAGTGGTATCTGGTCCTGTGTCCTTGCCTCACATGGTGCCATTGATAAAACTGATGGAAGGAGAGGATGGAGTGGAGAACAGTGAGAGAGGTTGCCAGGTCCTCTACAACATCCTACAGTCCTCACGCCGTACCGCTAATCATGCTAACGACTACCAACAACACGCACACCAACTGCTATCAGGTATACACGCTACAAAATCAATGCTACATGCTACATACCAATCACTGAAAAACTACCAAGAGCACTCCTGATACTACATGTTGAAATCTGAGCAATGTGATTGGCTGTCTGATCTGTCCATCTTCCTCTGCAGCAGGTTGGGAGCCAATCCCGGAGCTGCTGGAGGTCTTTCACACTGAGTTTGCTCTGCGTTTGTTCTGGGGTCATGCCGGATCTGTGGCAGGCAGAAAGGAACGCTATGACAAATTTGACAAGATCCTCACCGTCCTCTCCAACAAACTGGAGCCTGCTCAGACCTCTGAAGTCTGACCTTCAAATGACCTCACACCATGACTGTGACTGAGGTGACAGGAACCAGGACGTCAGATCCTAACAGATTACACTGATTGGATGAAAGACATGGACAGCTTTTTTTTGCGGCTGGGAAAAATCTTTTTCTGATTGGATGAAAGCGGTGAAAAGGCTTTCTTTTATTGGATGAAAGCACGGGAAAGGTTTTCTCTGATTGGATTAAAGCGCTGGACAGGTTTTTGTCTAATTGGACAGACATGTTGGAATTTTATATATAATTATATGGAATTTCTGGAACTAAAAGTTTATTTCTGATTGGATGGAATCAAGGCAAAGCTTTTCTCCTGTTGGATGGGATGCGGTTTGGACTTGGTTTCGGTTTGGACTGTGTGTTTGTGGGTTTTTTATGAGGTAAAATCTCTTAATGGCTGGAATTTGTCTGATTGGACAGACTTTAGGATACGCCCACATTAATCCAGATCCTTTAAAACAACGCATACTGGGATGGTCAATTTTTCAAAACATCTGCATGTGTTGGGTTTGTAGTGTGGACTGATATATTCAAGATTCCTGATTTATTTTTTAGTCATGTGACCTGTTTAAATCCAGTCACTCAGCTTTACAACCTCAGTTTACTATCAGCATCAACTCCGACGCTCTGACGGAAAAGTCACAGAACAAAGTAAAATATTTTAAATCACCATTATTATTTTTCGTTCAATACGATTTTTTTCTTTTCATTTGCATCGTTTTAAAGTGGGAAGCACAGTTTTCACATCTGTCCATATTAAAGTGGGCGGGGCCTCTGACATTTGGATATAGAAATGGTGTTTGCTGTCAGGAAAAACAAACAAAATGCACTATATGGCCAAAGGTTTTTGACCATCAGATTGCCATGTGCTTCTTTTTGAACACCCCGTTCACACATTTAGTTTCCATGTGCTGTTATAATGAGCTCCACTATTCTGGGAAGATGTTTCACTGGATTTTCTGGAGATGCATTCAGCTACAAGGGTGTTACTAAAGTCAGGTAGTGATGTGGGTAAGAAGGTGGGGAGGTCTGGGGTGCGGTCAGTGTTCACATTCATCCCAATAGTTTTGGTGCTCAATAGCAGGAGATCTTCCACGTCTTTGAAACCAGATCTTCATGGAGCTGGCTTTGTGCGCAGCAGCATTGTCATTCTGGAACAGGTTTGAATCTCCTAGATCAATTGAAGATGTCAGATACAATTTTGTGTCTCCAACTTTGTGTTATCAGTTTGGGGAAGAACCACAAGGTGAGGTTTTTCAGTAGTTTGGGGCATATATTTTATGATGTGAGTAAATAAAATGTATAGATGATTAGAAAGATTTTATAAAAGTCCTTCAGACATTTCAGAGTTTCTAAAAGAGACGTATTTGTCCTTTGTATTTGGACATGTTTACATCATCCCCCTGTGTGGGCTTGTTATTGTGTGTGTCCTTCACTATGCCAGTGTCCCTGTTTATGTGAACCTTTTCATACAATCACAAACACTGGAGATGATACGTTTCTTCTGATAATAATTGAGTTCATAAAAAAATAAAAAATGGCTTAATATATTATACAAGTGTACTGAATTGAATCGAAATGCACAAATCCACACTTCGGCCTTCTCCACCAGGTGGTACAGAGGGAAGGAGAAACTCGTAGGCGTCTCGAGACGAGAGTGTCGCCCGTTCCCTAAACATGAACTCTTTACTTCTTGTCAATTTTACTTTCAAAAATACACAACAAACCAAAAACCAGTCCTGGAACAGGGTCATGTAATCTGCTCTGTGTATATCAGGAATTCTGGGATTATAGAGTATTCAGAAACTTTGAGAAAACATTCCTATGAGTTCAAGTGAGCCATAATAACACTGAGCACAAAACACAGCACGTAATGGAGCTCCTCCTGGGGAGGTGGGAGCTTAGTGGTTAATGCAATGGTCTATGGATCCAAAGGTTGTGAGTTCAAGTTCCAGCCGCACCAAGCTGCCACTACTGGGCCCCTGAGCAAGGCCCTCAAACACATACCTGCTCATTTGTTTGAATGAGATAAATATGAGTTGGATAAGGGCTTCTGCCAAATGCTTTACATGTAAATGGATCAGGTTCCTTCACAGAAGTCTTTTCCAATACAAACTTTAAACACTATAACTGTACAGAGAACTGCATCCAGAACTCTCCAGAAAATTCACTGAAATCTCCACTACCTTGATCTGTCACTCTAAATCTACTAGCCAATGGGAGTAGAGCACTGCTAAGATCAGTCTCTTATCAGAGGTACTAGAGCGACCACCACCAAATGCGTTCAATACCAGTATCATCTACATGGATATAATCACTTCTGAGACACTGAATAAAACTATTTAGAATTGCCAAATACTCATTATATGGTCTAGTGGGAGGTGGTAGCTGAGTGGTTAAGGCTCTTGGTTACTAATTGGAAGATCAGGGTTCAAGCACCAGTATCACCAAGCTGCCACTGTTGGGGCCCTTAAACAAGGCCCTCAACCCTCTGTGCCCCAGGGGCGCTGTATCATGGCTGACCCTGTGCTCTGACCTCAGCTTCCTAACATCGCTGAAGAAACATGTGCTGTAAAGAACATGTAACGTGTAAAACTCCCCAATAATTTGAGAATCGATCCTCGCTATACAACACCAACATCGAGACTTTTGGATCGTTCTGCAAACCGCAAAGAGACCAAGAAAGTTTTTCTGTTCACTTCTGGAAAAGTTGTATGTATTCAATACTTTTAGCACAGACGTAAATCCCATAGAGTTCCTAAAAACCTCTAAACCAGTGGTCACCAACATTCTCAAAACTAAGCTAATGCAAAGGTACTGAGTGATACGAAGGGCTACTGGTTTGATGCAAACTTCCTGTGTAACAAAACGGCACGATTCAACTTTAATAATAATATAATTAATAGTTAATAATAAGGAATTGTTATTGGATTAATATTATTAATATTTATATATATGAAGAGACATTGATGTGTCTGATCACATGTTAATGTTATTGATTCCTCACAATAATTATTAACAATAATTTATCACATATAATTAAACATCCAACATTATTTAGTTCTGTTACTCAACATTGTGCCGCTTTGCCGTCGCCCGCAGCCTCTATGGTAACTTGGTGAATTCATCTAGACTTTACGTCACTTTAATACATTTAATACATAAATTTGTTAGTGAAATCATAGTTTAAAATGTTATTCCTAACGTTCCTGAACTTTCCGTCCCGCTGCGGATTTCCAAAATAACTAACTTGTTAGGTTCCAAATGAGAACCAGTGAATTATCGGAGGTAAAACTTTTTTTTTTTTACATTTTATATGCAACATTGTCATTTTCAAATCTACATCAATGCAAGTGTTATTGATTCATTAAAACAGCAACACAATTCATTTGTAGACAGAGCTCCATGGTGACTATTCCTATTTATAGACCATGCCCTGGGGGTGACCAGGTGCCAGCGAGTTCACTGCCTCTGCTCTAAACTTTTATGTTTTTGTAATGCAATGCCAAATTTTACCACAAGGTGTCAGACTTCACCATTTGAAAGGTTGATATTTCATCAGTTTATGAGTTAATCAGGTATGTAATTAGTTATTGCACCCTTTTCAAGCTCCGTCCTAAACACACACACACACACACACACACACACACACACACACACACACACACACACACACACACACAGTCCTATTAAAACTGTAAGTCCAACCAAGAACAAGTACATATACACAGTGATCTCCAGTTGAAGTTGCTCAGACTTGGAAGACGTAGGATCCTTAGTGTAACACTTTGTGTCTCCAGTCATGCATATCATCACACCATCAACCGTGAGCCTTTAAATGTCTAATAACTGATATTTGAACTTTAGTGGACTTTAGGAGGAAAAAAACATTTGTGCATGACATTTTGTGTGTTTAAGTAGGAAAACTGTGGTGTGTTTAAGTGAAAGAAGAAATACAGGTAGACAGCCGAGCCGGTTTGTCCAGGATCAGGAAATACAGACACTGGTTTAGGTGTGTGTGTGTGTGTGTGTGTGTGTGTGTGTGTGTGTGTGTGTGTGTGTGTGTGTGTGTGGAGGTTGGGTTAACAGTTGAGGCTCCTTGTTGTATGAGAGGTTACGGAGTGTTGCCCCGCCTTGTTCACAGGACACAACAGGAGGCATAAAGTCGACCTTTGGAGCTGCACAGTATCAGATCAAAGCTTTAATCCGGATCAAGGCTTCTTCCTGGACGAGAAGTTGGGGCTATGGATTGGGGAACGGCACTCTGGGTATGTCTTCTCCCTCCCTACCTGTTACTGTTACTGAAGATAATCCGAAAGTGTGTGTGTGTGTGTGTGTGTGTGTGTGTGTGTGTGTGTGTGTGTGTGTGTGTGTGTGTTGAAGAACCAGTCTTATAAAGGTTTTCGGATAGTGCAGATACCTACTAAGTAATCATGATGCAGTGTAAGCTAAAGAAGTGCATGAGGAACATGAGAGGAACCGTGCAGTAGGTATGAACCTACTCTAATCCTCAGTATGATTTCCACAAAATTGCGTCACGAGAAGTTTGATTTGAAACGCTTTCATTTTCACGGAGCAGCTTTACATTTCCGGAGACTCTCCCTAAAAACCTTTGGGACGAGCGTTTGGAGGAAGACACGTTCTCCAGAGTTCAATTCTGGACCATTTGCATGGATTTATGAACTATTCGCTGGTATTCAATCCATTTTACTTCCTTTTCAGCACTGCTCCTTTTATCTTCACGGTAGAACAATGAATCAGTTCTCCATGAAACTCTACATGACTCACTTGCTTCACAACATCTAACTATGCATCTGAATTCCTTCTGCTCTGATATAAGAAATAAACACAGTGCATGGGTGTGTGTGTGTGTGTGTGTGCGTGTGTGTGTGTGTGTGTGTGTGTTTTACTAGCTTCACTGCTAGGACTGGAGACTCCTTCCTTAGAATGCTGCATTAACATCTCCTGATTTCTAAGTGTTTATTGCGGAGCATGAGCTGTTCACGCATACGTATAAACCTGCACTCTTGCCAGAGCTGCTGTTATGGAGGATTAATCACCATCCCGTGACTGATCAGGATCCAGAACTGTGTGTAGTGCAGTAGCAGTGCAGTGGAGTGTTGGTGCTTCTTCTAAAGGTTCTGCTGGTGTTTCACAAACCTGGAAAACCTGCTGCTTTATTCACAGGAGAGGAGATAGAAAGATCTCAAACAAAGAATGTTGGAAAACGTGTGTGTGTGTGTGTGTGTGTGTGTGTGTGTGCTTTTCGATGGTAGCATGTCATGAGGAATGAAAACAAACAACAGACTTGTCAGACAAGATCGTGTGCGTGTGTGGGGGGGCATGTTTTTGCATCTTGATGAGGACCAAATGTCCCCACAAGAATGTGAGACCACCCTGCATACTGCATTCAGATATTCATCTGGATTATTTGTCAATAGAAGGTCCTCACAAGCAATTGTAAGACAATGCAACTGTGTGTGTGTGTGTGTGTGTGTGTGTGTGTGTGTGTGTGTGTGTGTGTGTGTGTGTGTGTGTGTGTGTGGTGTGTTTGGCGTGTTTTTCAGGACCAGCCTGATGCCATTGAGAAGCACACACAGCTGGGTCTGGACCTGATTGATCGCTACGTGAAGTTCGTGAGGGAGCGAGTGGATATCGAGCAGAACTACACCAAGCAACTCAAGCAAGTGATCTCACCTAAACCGGCATCCTCCGTCTCCAGATTATAAATCGGGAAAAAGGGGCGTGGTTTTACAAAGGATTAGAAGAGAATGATCGCTAAAATTCTAATCTATTTTCTCTAACACGTCTAATTACAAAATGATGAACAGATCACTCTGTAGAAACCCGTATCCCCGAGTGGTACAGGAGATCCTTAAAACGCTAGAAATCGCTCTTTGGGACACCATGAGTCATGTACCAGATCTGTTTAAAATGAAGAATCGGTGATGGAAAAACCTGTTACTAATGGAAACAAACCCAGATTAGACAGTGCAGATGCTGTTTGCCAGGTAACTCACATACTTGCCAGCTGTGTGGGGACACAATGACTGTTAGAAAGTGGAGAAATTTATAAAGGTTTATGAGAAATATAGAGGTTTATGAGTTTCCTGGTTAATAAGGAAAACCACCTGTTTTAATTGTCATGCAGGATGAAACTTTCCTCATCGGTCTCTGAGGAAACCCCAACATTTAAAATATTTAAGTTACATACATGTGTTTGCTTTAACACGTTTCACTTAAAAGTCATTAAGACTCACATTGTAGATCGCCTTGGTAATTAAAACGTCATACAAACACTACTTT
>JBCEWE010000347.1:216451-218951 GCA_039877035.1 Silurus lanzhouensis
CATTATGGAGTCCCCATAAACCAAACAAATGTCCAATCTGTGTGGGACAGACAAAATTGTACAGTTTATATAGAAAATTTGTTGAGGATTTTAAGGGCAGAAATTCTTTCCATGGGTTGGAGTGGAAGATGTCCTTCTGTAGAGCACCAACTCTATTAAACATGAGTGAATGTGAACGCTGACAGGTGGAAACCCTGCACTGCATAATGATGGATTTTAAATCTCTAAACATTATAATATTTGTATTTGATATTATATTAGATATAATATGAAAATGGTTGTGATGTTGAAATGTGTGTAAACTCGGTGATTATGATGCTCCGTTTCCTTTACAGCAAGGGGGCGCTGTCGACCGAAACACGGTAATAATCCTGCTACTGATGATAATACAGGGGGTAATATAGGGAGTGTAAGAATAAACGCTATACATGTGTGTGTGTGTGTGTGTGTGTGTGTGTGTGTGTGTGTGTGTGTGTAGCCCCATCAATTAGAGGATTTCACACACTTGCCCTTAGACCAGAGAAAAAAACGTCTTCAGGAGAAAATTGATGAAGTCAGTAAGGAGCTGCAGAAAGAGACAGACCAGAGGTAGAATTTAACACACACACACACACACACACACACACACACACACACACAAACACACACACACAATGTGAGCATCAGTGATGATGATGATGTGTACAGCGAGGCTCTGAATAAGATGAAGATAAAGATCATGATGTTGATAATGGTGATGATGATGGTGATGATGATGATGATGATGATGAAGATGATGATGTGTACAGCGAGGCTCTAAATAAGATGAGGCGTGTGTATGAGCAGAACAATCAGCTTGGAGATCCGGCCAGCCTGGAACCTCAGATCAACGAAACCACACAGAACATCCACCGGCTGAGGGGGGATCTGTCCAGATACCAGGTAGAAACACACACACACACACACACACACACACACACACACACACACACACACACACAGCTGCATTCCATTCTGAAGTGTAGAATATAATGGTGTCCAGCAGGGGGCGACGGTTTGTTTGAACAGCAACACTGTTTTTGTGCAGGCTTGGCTTTGTGAGGCTGGAGGTGTCTCTACAAACAACAACAACCAGAACAGGTGTGTGTGTGTGTGTGTGTGTGTGTGTGTGTGTGTGTGTGTGTGTGTGTGTGTGTATTAAAAAGAATACGAGTGCAATAATTCATCTCCTTTATGAATTGTACAATCAGCAAAACTTCTCCTTGTCTGTGTCTCACATGGTTTGTGTGTGTGTGTGTGTGTGTGTGTGTGTGTGTGTGTGTGTGTGTGTGTGTGTGTGTGTGTGTGTGTGTGTAGCCCATATTACGTCTCTACAAGTCCGCAGTTGCTGCATTCCCCTGAACAGGCGGAAAGTCAGGTCCAGTTCCCCAGCAGCTATGATGAAGACTTTGATGAAGATGTGGCGATTGAGCACTGTCTCGCTCTCTACGACTTTAACGGTAAAACGATATTGACGATTTAATCACCAAATAAACTGGAGTTCTGCATCTCCTTTATCATCTCCTGTGTCTCGTCTCGCTGAACACAGGTGTGAAGTCAGGGGAAGTGAGCATGAAGGCCGGGGAGCATCTCAGCGTGTTGGAGGAGGACATGGGGGACGGATGGGTTCGTGTCAAGAAGGCAAACGGAAATATAGGATACGTCCCTGCGACCTACATACAGATCAAATGATCCAACACACACACACACACACACACACACATGTTCTCCCTCACACTGATACACACACACACACACACACACACACACATCAGGTGGTATCATAAAGTTTACAAGAAAATACTTTATCTACGTTTCCACACGATCATCTTGAAAATGGTCCTCTTACACAATAATACAGCGCCCCCTAGTGTTCTTCTGGAGCGTGTCCCAGCATCTTCAGCGATTTGCGCCAGAGCTCCGTGACGGAATCGCAGACGTGGGAACACACGTGGGTCAGAACAGCACCAGTTATACCGTTAGTCTTCAACCTTTTTGATACCACCTCGTACATGTCGCTAGAGCTACCGGTTTAGCTTTAAATTGCTAAGAGGACTGTAGTCTGTTCAAACGGAATATACTATAACATGAAATATCTTTAATAATTAATAAATAAATAAATACCTAAATAATGTTAACCCTCTGCTACGATCATTTACGATGTAACTAATGTGAAGTTAAAAAATAAAAATTAAATCTTCAAGAAAGACGTTAATGAGATTTATTTATTTATTTATTTTCCCTTTGTCTCGTTTTTTTTTTTCTTTTCATTGCATTTATCTGCATTACTGAGCAACATCGACATAAAGCAGGCACTTAGATAACATCAGGACAAGGCACCGATGGTCAAAATACAAAATATTCAATAAACATAAAAAAAAAAAGCGAATAATAATAATATATATATATATATAAACGATTTGTAAAATAATGAGGCTGAAGAAAAAAAATGCATTGACAAGAAAATAGCAAAAGAAATTCA
>JBCEWE010000347.1:223951-278951 GCA_039877035.1 Silurus lanzhouensis
CGACGATTAGAGCAGAGGATGAAACTGTGCAGCTCCAGAACCTGGATTTATTAGAGATCTGGTGTTAATGAAGCGAGGTCCATGTGCAGCTCTAGAAGTGTGAGTCAGGAAAAAGAAGAAAGGAAATCCTGCTTCAGGTCAAAGTCGGATTTTAATTTGGTTTTTTTTAGTGAAGGCTGGGAAAAGGGATTGTGGGTAAAGTTACTGAGTATAATCTGAAAAGATGATCATTAACAGCACGAGTGCTGGATTGGGCGAAGATGAAATCATCTGATTGAATTCTCCAAAGGCAGGAAGTGAGATTTAGGGGTTTTAGGGTGGAGCATCACTGTGAGTACGACTGCATGGAAGGTGTGAACACAAACGGGAAACATTTTTCATCTTTACAGCTTACAAACAGTATTATTTACACATTCATAGCCAAATGTTTGGCTATAAACCCAACCCCTGCCCAACCCCAACATCCGTCTACCTCATCCACCTGCCCAACCCCAACATCCGTCTACCTCATCCACCTGCCCAACCCCAACATCCGTCTACCCCATCCACCTGCCCAACCCCAACATCCGTCTACCTCATCCACCTGCCCAACCCAACCCACCATCCACCTCCCCCCACATCCGTCTACCTCATCCACCTGCCCAACCCCAACATCCGTCTACCTCATCCACCTGCCCAACCCCAACATCCGTCTACCTCATCCACCTGCCCAACCCCAACATCCGTCTACCTCATCCACCTGCCCAACCCAAACATCCGTCTACCCCATCCACCTGCCCAACCACAACATCCGTCTACCTCATCCACCTGCCCAACCCCAACATCCGTCTACCTCATCCACCTGCCCAACCCCAACATCCGTCTACCTCATCCACCTGCCCAACCCCAACATCCGTCTACCTCATCCACCTGCCCAACCCCAACATCCGTCTACCTCATCCACCTGCCCAACCCCAACATCCGTCTACCTCATCCAACTGCCCAACCCAACATCCGTCTACCTCATCCACCTGCCCAACCCCAACATCCGTCTACCTCATCCACCTGCCCAACCCCAACATCCGTCTACCTCATCCACCTGCCCAACCCCAACATCCGTCTACCTCATCCACCTGCCCAACCCCAACATCCGTCTACCTCATCCACCTGCCCAACCCCAACATCCGTCTACCTCATCCACCTGCCCAACCCCAACATCCGTCTACCTCATCCACCTGCCCAACCCCAACATCCGTCTACCTCATCCACCTGCCCAACCCCAACATCCGTCTACCTCATCCACCTGCCCAACCCCAACATCCGTCTACCCTCATCCACCTGCCCAACCCCACCCCAACATCATCCGTCTACCTCATCCACCTGCCCAACCCCAACATCCGTCTACCTCATCCACCTGCCCAACCCCAACATCCGTCTACCTCATCCACCTGCCCAACCCCAACATCCGTCTACCTCATCCACCTGCCCAACCCCAACATCCGTCTACCTCATCCACCTGCCCAACCCCAACATCCGTCTACCTCATCCACCTGCCCAACCCCAACATCCGTCTACCTCATCCACCTGCCCAACCCCAACATCCGTCTACCTCATCCACCTGCCCAACCCCAACATCCGTCTACCTCATCCACCTGCCCAACCCCAACATCCGTCTACCTCATCCACCTGCCCAACCCCAACATCCGTCTACCTCATCCACCTGCCCAACCCCAACATCCGTCTACCTCATCCACCTGCCCAACCCCAACATCCGTCTACCTCATCCACCTGCCCAACCCCAACATCCGTCTACCTCATCCACCTGCCCAACCCCAACATCCGTCTACCTCATCCACCTGCCCAACCCCAACATCCGTCTACCTCATCCACCTGCCCAACCCCAACATCCGTCTACCTCATCCACCTGCCCAACCCCAACATCCGTCTACCTCATCCACCTGCCCAACCCCAACATCCGTCTACCTCATCCACCTGCCCAACCCCAACATCCGTCTACCTCATCCACCTGCCCAACCCCAACATCCGTCTACCTCATCCACCTGCCCAACCCCAACATCCGTCTACCTCATCCACCTGCCCAACCCCAACATCCGTCTACCTCATCCACCTGCCCAACCCCAACATCCGTCTACCTCATCCACCTGCCCAACCCCAACATCCGTCTACCCCATCCACCTGCCCAACCCAAACATCCATCTACCCCATCCACCTGCCCAACCACAACATCCGTCTACCTCATCCACCTGCCCAACCCCAACATCCATCTACCTCATCCACCTGCCCAACTCCAACATCTGTATACCTCATCCACTTGCACAACCACATCATCCATCTACCTCATCCACCTGCACAACCCCAACATCTGTATACCTCATCCATCTGCCCAACCCCAACATCCGTCTACCTCATCCACCTGCCCAACCCCAACATCTGTATACCTCATCCACCTGCCCAACCACAACATCCGTCTACCTCATCCACCTGCCCAACTCCAACATCTGGATACCTCATCCACTTGCACAACCACAACATCCGTCTACCTCATCCACCTGGCCAACTCCAACATCTGTATACCTCATCCACTTGCACAACCACATCATCCGTCTACCTCATCCACCTGCACAACCCCAACATCTGTATACCTCATCCATCTGCCCAACCCCAACATCCGTCTACCCCATCCACCTGCCCAACCCCAACATCCGTCTACCTCATCCACCTGCCCAACCCCAACATCCGTCTACCTCATCCACCTGCCCAACCCCAACATCCGTCTACCTCATCCACCTGCCCAACCCCAACATCCGTCTACCTCATCCACCTGCCCAACCCCAACATCTGTCTACCTCATCCACCTGCCCAACCCCAACATCCGTCTACCTCATCCACCTGCCCAAACCCAACATCCGTCTACCCCATCCACCTACCCAACCCCAACATCCGTCTACCCCATCCACTTGCACAACCACATCATCGGTCTACCTCATCCACCTGCCCAACCCCTGCATCAGTCCAACCCATCCCACCTAACCCTTCTCTGTCAGTTCCTCAATTCAATCTATCTGTGAAACCATACATATACTTATTCAACCACTACATCGGTCTAATCCACCCATTTATCAATTCATCTATATCAAACCCATCCAACCTCAGGCTAATGCATCTCTATCCAGCTGTTCTTCTAACTTTCATTGTATTAATCCACCCTTATATCTTATTCATCCAGCCATAGAACTGCTACACCACATCATCTAATCCATCCAAAGCCATCTATCCATTATTGCTGGGCAAACACATCATCTATTTATCTGCCCATCATCCAACCTATCCCACCACTCTATTTCTAAATCCATCTTTCATTCCCCTCCCCCGTCCCAGTGTATCACACCCTTTACCTTCTCCGTGCACTTGTGGGCGAGGGCGGAGAGTTCAGTCACGACCAAGTCCACACATTTGAGACACGGCGTCTTCAGTTTAACGATCTGCTTTTTCACTATGGCCTCAAAAGCCAGGTCTGGGGTGAACAAGCCTGTCCTGAGGGATCATGGGAAATGTGGGGAGGGAATTGTGAATTATATAACCAGGTATTGGAAGGGAAAGGTGGCCAGGTACGAGAGAGGGAATAGATACAAACACAGGGTAAATGCAGGGTAAAAGAGGGACGAAGAAGAAAAGAAAAGGAAATAAAGAGAGAGAAAAAGGTTTAGTTTTCACCCTACACACGGCCTCAAATCAGAGGAGCTTCTGGTTTCTGCAAATCTCATTTACATCAGGAAATTTATTTATTCAGTGTTCATCCAATTAACACACCCGAGTCTACTGATCAATCCCTCCATCCACAAAAATCCAAATAATATTATTCAGTCTCTCTATTTTATCTATTTCATTCACCCGTAAGCAATCCATCCATCATTTTATACACAATGCAGTTCTCTAGTTTATCCATCTATTTCTTACATCCCTCCATTCGTCTAACCTGGTCTATCAAATGATCCGTTATATCTAATTTAATCCACCCCATTCTTCTTATTTCATCTCCATCTCTTTACTTCATCCATCCATCCATCCATTCATCTATCCACAATCCCACCTTTTATTTTATTCCATCCATCATGTAGTCTACACTTCATCTCATCCCTTCCTCCATCCCATTCTTACACCATGCTCATTCTTCAAATGTCTGTCACCTACATTCCATCCATCCATCCTTTTATTCATCCATCCTACCTTTTTATTGAGTCTATCCATCATTAGCTCATTCCTTCAATCTAATAAATCCATCTATCCTTTAATCATCTATCCGTTATTCTCTCATTCTTTCACCATTCCACCAAATGTGTACTTCATCTCTTTATTTCATCCCTCGATCCACATATTGAAACTCTTCTATCTGCCAATCCTTCTGTAGATGTCAAATAACCATCAGACCTCTATCCCTACAGCCCTCATCATCTAATCCATCCACAGCCATCTACCATCCACCAATCTAATAAATCCATCCATCCCTCACTCATCTCTCCATCATCCATGTCTAATCCATGCACACATTTATCCCTGTACATATAATAAATTCGACTGTGTGCTGGTGTATTTGAGATGATCTCAGCTCCTCTGTCGTCTGAAGATCACTTCGCTGCACCCGTGATAACGGTGAAACCTGAGAATCCAGAAGCTCGTCTAAAGAGAAGTCTCCTCGACATGCTCAGGAACGAGGTAGACCTGGTGGAGGACCTGGTGGAGGATCTGGGGCGACCTGCACAGCTCCAGTGAACACTTTCAGGTGCTTATAGAGAATGCTGAAGCCATGCTGAACCAAAGGTCTGTGATTGAAGCTGGTGTAAATTGCTGCATGTAGAGCGTGTGCAGATCGCTCCCACTCCCCCCGCCCTGCCCCACGTGCTTTACAGCGCCCCCTCTGGCTGCATGCGCTACCTTCGCAGTGCACTGCCTGACTGTGTTGATGAGCTCCTGGATCACCAGGTCGATGCATTTCAGACACGGCTCCTTCAGCTTAATGATCTGCTTTTTCACTATGGCCTCGAAGGCCATGTCAGGGGTGAACAAACCCGTCCTGATACACGCCACACATACACACACACACACACACACACACACACACACACACACACACACACACACACACACACACACACGCACGCACGCGTAAAGCCCACGTAAAATAAGCCGTACATCTCCATTCTGTCTTCATTCCCCCTCTTTTCTTTTACTATTTCTTTTCCTTTATTTTCTCTTCTGTCTCATTTTTACCCTTTCCCTTCCTCTTTCTTTTTTATTCTCATCATTTCTCAAGTATTTCTTTCTGTTCTTTTACTTCCTTCCTTCTTTTTTTTTTTTGGTCTTTGACGCTTTTTGTTTTCTTCACCATTCCCATCTTCCTTTTTCATCTTCATTTCATGTCGTTTTCACATTCGGTGTCCATACTTTTTTTTCCTTCCTCGTTTCTCTCATTTTTATTTTTTTCTATTCCTGTATGTCTTTTTTCCAGCCTTTAGCCATTCTATCATTTATTTTCCTTCAGTACCCACATCTTTCCTTCTAGTTCTCTTTTTCTTATTCTCATGTTCTTCCTTCCCTCCTTTCTCCTTGCTGTTTTTTCTTTCCTTTCAAACGACTTTCTACGGTGTCCATACTTTTTTTTCCTTCCTCGTTTCTCTCATTTTTATTTTTTTCTATTCCTGTATGTCTTTTTTCCAGCCTTTAGCCATTCTATCATTTATTTTCCTTCAGTACCCACATCTTTCCTTCTAGTTCTCTTTTTCTTATTCTCATGTTCTTCCTTCCCTCCTTTCTCCTTGCTGTTTTTTCTTTCCTTTCAAACGACTTTCTTTTTATCGTCTTTCCTTTTCTTCATTCACTTTATTGCCTTTCAACCCCTCATTCTCCCTTTGTTCATTCCATCCCTGTTCTCTCTCTCTCTCTCCCTCCCTCCCTCCCTCCCTCCCTCGGGGTTGGATTAGAAGGCAGGAAGGTCAGGAGAAACAGAGTCATAAGAGAAAAATAAGAAACAGACACTGAATAACACACTGCTAATGACCAGCACATGAGTGTGTGTGTGTGTGTGTGTGTGTGTGTGTGTGTGTGTGTGTGTGTGTGTGTGTGTGTGCGCATAAGCAAATACAGACAGCAGCTCACACAAAGGAACTGTGATTGTGCTGAAATACTGTACAACTCATCAGCACATTCCTGGGAGAGGAAAGTGTGTGTGTGTGTGTGTGTGTGTGTGTGTGTGTGTGTGTGTGTGTGTGTGTGTGTGTGTGTACATGGGGACACTTGCCTGACGCCATGGATGTTCTTAATTGCGTAACTGATTTCTCTTCTCAGTTCCTTCTCATCAAACTCCATCTAACACACACAAAAACACACACACACACACACACACACACACACACACACACACACACACACACAGGTTATTGTACTGAGGTTTCATTCTTTCTTTATGCTTTTTTCTTATTTTAAATTAATAATTTCTATTCTTTTCTCTATAACTATTTCTTTTAATTTGTTCTCTTCATTTCATCCATTTGTCCCTCGTTCCCCCCATTCTTTCTTCTTGTTTTTCTTTCTATAAATTCCAATGCTTTCTTTGCTTTCTCCTTCCTTCCGTCCTTCTTTATTTATTTCCTTCCTTTTTTATTTGTCATTCCTTCCCTAATTCTTTTTTTCCTTCCTTCCAATCATTCCTTGCTTTCATTTATTCTATTCCTTCCTTCAAATTTTTTCCTCCTTCCTTTGTGTTTATTTCCTGTTCACACCTTGACCAGTTCGAAGGGAAAGCGCTCATGGAAGATGCGGTTAATTCGAGCTCCTCCAGAAAGTTCCAGAGTGTCCACCTGATCACCAGAACCCTCGATCCTCTTCTCAAAGTCCACACCGAACTGCTGCACCATCCTACACACACACACACACACACACACACACACACACCACACACACACACACACACAAACCACACACAGTGAGCCATTAGGCAAATACCAGCAACATGACTGCTCTGTGTGTGTGTGTGTGTGTGTGTGTGTGTGTGTGTGTGTGTGTGTGTGTGTGTGTGTGTGTGTGTGTGTGCACTCACTGCAGCAGGGCTTTAGTTTTGCGTGTCGGGTCGTCAGGTTTGAAGTTCTTGTACTCCTCCACCTCCTTCTCCAGAGAGAGCAGCTGACTCTGCAGTTTACTGCGCAGATTGGGCAGCGTGTCGCGGATATGGTTGGTCAGTTGCTATAGACACAAATACGGCTGGATGATCATATGAAGATTTTACACTCTATAGTATCATAAAGTTAATGTGTGTGTGTGTGTGTGTGTGTGTGTGTGTGTGTGTGTGTGTGTGTGTGTGTGTGTGTGGTGTATGGTGTGGTGTGCGGTGTGTGTGTGGTGTGCGGTGTGTGTGGTGTATGGTGTGGTGTGCGGTGTATGGTGTGGTATGCGGTGTGGTGTGGGGTGTGTGCGGTGTATGGTGTGGTGTGTGTGTGTGTGTGTGGTGTATGGTGTGGTGTGCGGTGTGTGTGTGTGTGTGGTGTGCGGTGTGTGTGGTGTATGGTGTGTGTGCGTGTGGTGTGTATGGTGTGTGTGTGGTGTATGGTGTGTGTGTGTGGTGTGTATGTTGTGTGTGTGGTGTATGTTGTGTGTGTGTGTGTGGTGTATGGTGTGTGTGGTGTGTGTGTGTGTGGTGTGTATGTTGTGTGTGTGGTGTATGGTGTGTGTGTGTGTGTGTGTGTGGTGTATGGTGTGTGTGTGTGTGTGTGTGTGTGTGTGTGTGGTGTATGGTGTGTGTGTGTGTGTGTGTGTGTGTGTGTGTGTGTGTGTGTGTGGTGTATGGTGTGTGTGTGTGTGTGTGTGGTGTATGGTGTGTGTGGTGTATGGTGTGTGTGTGTGTGTGTGGTGTATGGTGTGTGTGTGTGTGTGTGTGTGTGTGTGTGTGTGTGTGTGTGTGTGTGTGTGGTGTATGGTGTGTGTGGTGTATGGTGTGTGTGTGTGTGGTGTATGGTGTGTGTGTGTGGTGTATGGTGTGTGTGTGTGTGTGTGGTGTATGGTGTGTGTGTGTGGTGTATGTTGTTTGTGTGTGTGTGTGGTGTGGTGTGTTGGTGTGGTGTGTGTGTGTGTGGTGTGTGTGTGTGTGTGTGTGGTGTATGTGTGTGTGTGTGGTGTGTGTGTGTGTGTGTGTGTGTGTGTGTGTGGTGTGTTGTGTGTGTGTGTGTGTGTGTGTGTGTGTGTGTGTGTGTGTGTGTGTGTGTGTGTGTGTGTGTGGTGTGTTGGTGTGTGTGTGTGTGTGTGTGTGTGTGTGTGGTGTGTGTGTGTGTGTGTGTGTGTGGTGTGTGGTGTGTGTGTGTGTGTGTGTGTGTGTGTGGTGTATGTGTGTGTGTGGTGTGTGTGTGTGGTGTATGTGTGTGTGTGGTGTGTGTGTGTGTGTGGTGTGTGGTGTGGTGTGTGTGTGTGTGTGTGTGTGTGTGTGTGTGTGTGTGGTGTATGTTGTGTGTGTGTGTGTGTTGTGGTGTATGGTGTGTGTGTGGTGTGTGTGTGTGTGTGTGTGTGTTGTGTGTGTGTGTGTGGTGTGTGTGTGTGTGTGTGTATGTTGTGTGTGTGTGTGTGGTGTGTGTGTGTGTGTGTATGTTGTGTGTGTGTGTGGTGTATGTGGTGTGTGATGTGTGTGTGTGGTGTGTGTGTGGTGTATTGTGTGTGTGTGTGTGTGTGTGTGTGTGTGTTGGTGTATGGTGTGTGTGTGTGTGTGTGTGGTGTATTGTGTGTGTGTGTGTGTGTGTGTGTGGTGTATGTGTGTGTGTGTGTGGTGTATGGTGTGGGTGCGTGTGGTGTGTATGGTGTGTGTGTGGTGTGTATGTTGTGGGTGTGTGTGTGTGGTGTATGTGTGTGTGTGTGTGGTGTGTGTGTGTGTGGTGTGTGTGTGGTGTATGGTGTGTGTGCGTGTGGTGTGTATGGTGTGTGTGTGGTGTATGGTGTGTGTGTGTGGTGTATGGTGTGTGTGTGTGTATGGTGTGTGTGTGTGGTGTATGGTGTGTGTGTGTGTGGTGTGTATGTTGTGGGTGTGTGTGTGTGTGGTGTATGGTGTGTGTGGTGTGTAGTGTGTATGTTGTGTGTGTGGTGTATGGTGTGTGTGTGTGTGTGTGGTGTATGTTGTGTGTATGGTGTGTGTGTGTGTGTGTGTGTATGTGTGGTGTATGGTGTGTGTGTGTGTGGTGTGTGTGTGGTGTATGGTGTGTGTGTGTGTGTGTGTGTGTGTGTGTGGTGTATGGTGTGTGTGTGTGTGTGTGTGTGTGTGTGTGTGTGTGTGTGTGGTGTATGGTGTCTGTGTGGTGTATGGTGTGTGTGTGTGTGTGTGTGTGTGTGTGTGTGTGTGTGTGTGTGTGGTGTGCGGTGTGTGTGGTGTATGGTGTGGTGTGGGGTGTGTGTGCGGTGTATGGTGTGGTGAATGGTGTGGTGTGTGTGGTGTATGGTGTGGTGTGCGGTGTGTGTGGTGTGCGGTGTGGTGTATGGTGTGTGTGTGGTGTATGGTGTGTGTGTGGTGTATGGTGTGTATGGTGTGCGTGTGTGTGGTGTATGGTGTGCGTGTGTGTGGTGTATGGTGTGTGTGTGTGGTGTATGGTGTATGGTGTGTGTGGTGTATGGTGTGTGTGTGTGGTGTGTATGGTGTATGGTGTGTGTGTGTGTGTGTGTGTGTGTGTGTGTGGTGTATGGTGTGTGTGTGTGTGTGTGTGGTGTATGGTGTGTGGTGTATGTTGTGTGTGTGTGTGTGGTGTGGTGTGTTGGTGTATGGTGTGTGTGTGTGTGTGTGTGTGTGTGTGTGTGTGTGTGTGTGTGTGTGTGTGTGTGTGTGTGTGGTGTATGTGTGTGTGTGGTGTATGTGTGTGTGTGTGTGTGTGGTGTATGATGTGTGTGTGGTGTATTGTGTGTGTGTGTGTGTGTGTGTGTGTGTGTGGTGTATTGTGTGTGTGTGTGTGTGTGTGTGGTGTGTATGTTGTGTGTGGTGTGTGTGTGTGTGTGTGTGTGTGTGTGGTGTGTGGTGTGTGTGGTGTATGGTGTGTGTGTGTGTGGTGTATCCTGTGTGTGTGTGTGTGTGTGTGTCTGTGTATGTGTGTGTGTGTGGGTGTGTGGTGTGTGTGTGTGTGTGTGTGTGTGGTGTATGATGTGTGTGTGTGTGGTGTGTATGTTGTGTGTGGTGTATGGTGTGTGTGTGTGTGTGTGTGTGTATGGCGTGTGTGTGGTGTGTGGTGTATGTTGTGTGTGTGTGGTGTATGTTGTGTGTGTGTGTGTGTGGTGTATGTTGTTTGTGTGTGTGTGGTGTATGTTGTGTGTGTGTGTGTGTGTGTGTGTGTGTGTGTGGTGTATTGTGTGTGTGTGTGTGTGGTGTATTGTGTGTGTGTGGTGTGTGTGTGGTGTATTGTGTGTGTGTGTGTGTGTGTGGTGTATTGTGTGTGTGTGTGTGTGTGTGTGGTGTGTATGTTGTGTGTGGTGTATGGTGTGTGTGTGTGTGTGTGTGGTGTATGGTGTGTGTGTGTGGTGTATCCTGTGTGTGTGTCTGTGTGTGGTGTATGTGTGTGTGTGTGTGTGTGTGGGTGTGTGGTGTGTGTGTGTGTGTGTGTGTGTGTGTGGTGTATGATGTGTGTGTGTGTGGTGTGTATGTTGTGTGTGGTGTATGGTGTGTGTGTGTGTGTATGGTGTGTGTGTGGTGTGTGGTGTATGTTGTGTGTGTGTGGTGTATGTTGTGTGTGTGTGTGTGGTGTATGTTGTTTGTGTGTGTGTGGTGTATGTTGTGTGTGTGTGTGTGTGTGTGTGTGGTGTATTGTGTGTGTGTGTGTGTGTGGTGTATTGTGTGTGTGTGTGGTGTATGGTGTGTGTGTGGTGTATGGTGTGTGTGTGTGTGGTGTATGGTGTGCGTGTGTGTGGTGTATGGTGTGTGTGTGGTGTATGGTGTGTGTGGTGTATGGTGTGTATGGTGTGTGTGGTGTATGGTGTGTGTGTGTGTGTGTGTGTGGTGTATGGTGTGTGTGTGTGGTGTATGTTGTGTGTGTGTGGTGTGTTGGTGTATGGTGTGTGTGTGTGTGTGTGTGTGTGTGTGTGTGTGTGGTGTATTGTGTGTGTGTGTGTGTGTGTGTGTGTGTGTGTGTGTGTGTGTGTGTGTGGTGTATGTGTGTGTGTGTGGTGTATGATGTGTGTGTGGTGTATTGTGTGTGTGTGTGTGTGTGTGTGTGTGTGTGGTGTATTGTGTGTGTGTGTGTGTGTGTGTGTGTGTGTGTGTGGTGTGTATGTTGTGTGTGGTGTATGGTGTGTGTGTGTGTGTGTGTGTGTGTGTGTGGTGTGTGTGGTGTATGGTGTGTGTGTTGTGGTGTATCCTGTGTGTGTGTGTCTGTGTGTGGTGTATGTGTGTGTGTGTGTGTGTGTGTGGGTGGGTGTGTGGTGTGTGTGTGTGTGGTGTATGATGTGTGTGTGTGTGGTGTGTATGTTGTGTGTGGTGTATGGTGTGTGTGTGTGTGTGTGTGTGTGTGTGTATGGTGTGTGTGGTGTGTGGTGTATGTTGTGTGTGTGTGGTGTATGTTGTGTGTGTGTGTGTGTGTGTGGTGTATGTTGTTTGTGTGTGTGTGGTGTATGTTGTGTGTGTGTGTGTGTGATGTTGTTTGTGTGTGTGTGGTGTATGTTGTGTGTGTGTGTGTGTGTGTGTGTGTGTGTGTGTGTGTGTGTGTGTGTGTGTGGTGTGTTGTGTGTTGTGTGTGTGTGTGTGTGTGTGTGTTGTATGGTGTGGTGTGTGTGTGTGTGTATGTGTGTGTGTGTGTGTGTGTGTGTGGTGTATGTTGTGTGTGTGGTGTATGTTGTGTGTGTGTGTGTGTGTATGTGTGTACCTGGTTAAGTGTTTTCTGCAGGAACGGGGTTCCCATCCTCTCAGCTATGTGTCTGTACGCAGGGTGAGACAGAAAGAACTTTCTCTCTGCTGCCAGAGCAACGCGGATGTCCTTCCGTCCATCAATGTCCTTCTGACTGCGGTTCACCACGCCGATGTAACCTACACACACACACACACACACACACACACACACACACACACACACACACACACCATATACACACACACACACCATATACACACACACACACCATATACACACACACACACCATATACACACACACACCATATACACACACACACACACACCACGCAGGTGAACGACTGAATGTAAAAGTGCACTTCTCTTTGCAGGAACCATTTTTCCATCTTTAGTATAAAACCAGGAACTTTTGATTATAAACCAGGAACCTTTTTTACTAAAACCAGAAACTTTATTTCGTGAACCAGGAACTTTTTCGTTACATTATGATTTTTTTATTCTTATTAAACCAGGAACCTTTGCATGAACTAGGAACCTTTTTTCTTGTTTTTGTAACTCATTTTTTACCAATGAATTCTGTAACTGAGATCCTTTACCCGAACCATTTTCCATTATCCAATTATGCACTAGCTACAGTAGGAACCTTTTCCAGAAGAACCATTTTATTGTTTATTTTTTTTACCAAATTCACACAGGAACCGTTTAAAAACATGGCGATTCACAAAACAGGAAACACAAGTCCAGGAACCTTTTGACAGAACTCATTAGGACTCTACAGATCTATTAATCAACCAAGAAAAAGGGGGCGGAGTCTGCTGTACAAAAAAATAATAATAATAATTTAAGGTGTGTGTGTGTGTGTGTGTGTGTGTGTGTGTGTGTGTGTACCTCGACGCAGAGGCAGCAGTTTGTTCTCCAGGATATCCCGGGCATCCGTCCCCTCGTCCATCAGGTCCAGTTTGGTGATCACACCGATGGTGCGCAGACCTTCAAGGCACATGTTCAAAGATCACCAAGTAGCCCCACATGTATACACACACACACACACACACACACACACCTTGGGGGTCGACCTCCTTGGCGATCTTGAGTGCGTCAGAATTGGCGAGGTCGGTGTTGGCAGGAGTGACGGCCAGAATCAGACAGCTGTCCCTCATGATGAACTGCAGCAGCATGTCCCTGCACACACACACACACACACACACACACACACACACACACACACACACACACACACACACACACACACACACACACACACACACACACAGTTTTTATTGACTGCAGGAAGTCCCTATAAAGTTTCCAACATTTCATTTTCAGCTCATCTAATTAACCAGGTACCTTATTTGGAACTCGATGTCTTGTGGCTGGTCGCCGACGGCAACCTTCGTCATACCCGGGAGATCGATCAGAGTCAGGTTCAGCACTGCGAGACACAGAAAAGTCTGTTTATTCACGCTTTAATCCCTGATGTTCTTCATGCTGCTTTGAGTTAAAAATGTAGTGAAGTTACAGTAAAAACCTCCCCAAATGAAACGTGAAAAAACTACTGAAGTACAGAAACACTTCCTTACTGTTCATCACTGATGGAGTTGCTGTGGTCAGGACTGGTATTGCACTTCCTGTCTGCTCGCTTGTGCCAAATCTTAACGTATATTAAGTGTGTGTGTGTGTGTGTGTGTGTGTGTGTGTGTGTGTGTGTGTGTGTGTTACCATTAGGAGAGTAGACTCTCAGGTTGATGGGAATGGGCGAGATTCCTTTATTCGAGCCGGTGATGCGGTCCGTCTCGGCCTCGATCTCCAGACGCACCTCATCAAAGTCGACAAACTTGCGACCTTTACAGTGCAGGAACTCGGCATATTCTACAGGTGGGGGAGGGGGAGCGTTAACACTTACACACAACACACGCTATAGCGAGTGTGTGTGTGTGTGTGTGTGTGTGTGTAAATATACCTGCTTTGTTGTTGACCAGCTGAAGGATGAGGGGTCTACGAGTAACAATCCCGGAACCCCGAGGAAGAAAATCCCTGAGAGAAAGAAAGAGAAATTCTATTGCACTTGGATTGTTTCTAACTTTCATACAGTTTAGTTAACCGAATCGAAATGACGTTTTTGCGCCATTATTTAAAAAAATCAGGACCTTGACACAATGTTCACGACAGTAGTGACCAGGTTTCTGCACGTGTCTCCAAAACACACACACACTCAGTAACTCCATATATAATGAATGAGGGAGGACTTTAAACCTTGGCTCAGGAACCATGCACTTTACGATTCTGATCCCTCACCAAGTCCGCACATGAAACTTCACGTGACCCATGAGAAACGTGTTCCGTCCCACGTAAATTAGTCTTTTACAAGCCGGAAAGAGATTTCTTTTTCCCTACTTTAGATGTTAAAAACCTTTCCGTAGGATTTTAAGTTTTTAAGTTTAAAGACAGAGTAAATCTTTCAGCTTTAACAGTGAAACGTTAAAGTCATTTATAATCACGAACAGTTTTTACTCAATGTGAGTTCTGTTGAATAATTCTATCATATTTATAGAGTGTAAATTCTATCATATTTCTTACTTCTACTGCAGTTTAACTGAATGATAACTAATGTACACACACTTGGATCCAGTCTCGGTTCTTGCAGGAACTTTGCACACGACTTTCTACAACGGCACACGACTTTCTACAACGGCACATAACACACTTCTGTTTCCTGAATTTGCACGGTTATAACTTTGCACATCTGGAATTCGTCTTGTGTATTTTTATTTTGTTTCCTCCATGACTAGTTTACGTCAGGTCGCTCCGAGGATTCACCGAGTAGGAATTTCAGTACATGCTGAAACTTAGTGTTTTTACATCTAACAATAATAATAAACAGTTCAACTGAATCATGAATCATGTTCCTACTCCAGACACAATTTAAGTTACAATACTACAGTCTAAGTTACAATACTACAGTCTGAGTTACAATACTACAATCTGAGTTACAATACTACAGTCTGAGTTACAATACTACAATCTGAGTTACAATACTACAGTCTGAGTTACGATACTACAATCTGAGTTACAATACTACAGTCTGAGTTACAATACTACAATCTGAGTTACAATACTACAGTCTGAGTTACGATACTACAATCTGAGTTACAATACTACAGTCTGAGTTACCATACTACAGTCTGAGTTACCATACTACAGTCTGAGTTACCATACTACAGTCTGAGTTACGATACTACAGTCTGAGTTACGATACTACAGTCTGAGTTACAATACTACAGTCTGAGTTACAATACTACAATCTGAGTTACAATACTACAGTCTGAGTTACAATACTACAGTCTGAGTTACGATACTACAGTCTGAGTTACAATACTACAGTCTGAGTTACAATACTACAATCTGAGTTACAATACTACAGTCTGAGTTACGATACTACAATCTGAGTTACGATACTACAGTCTGAGTTACGATACTACAGTCTGAGTTACGATACTACAGTCTGAGTTACGATACTACAGTCTGAGTTACGATACTACAATCTGAGTTACGATACTACAGTCTGAGTTACGATACTACAATCTGAGTTACGATACTACAGTCTGAGTTACGATACTACAATCTGAGTTACGATACTACAGTCTGAGTTACGATACTACAATCTGAGTTACGATACTACAGTCTGAGTTACGATACTACAGTCTGAGTTACGATACTACAGTCTGAGTTACGATACTACAGTCTGAGTTACGATACTACAGATTGAGTTACGATACTACAGTCTGAGTTACGATACTACAGTCTGAGTTACGATACTACAGTCTGAGTTACGATACTACAGTCTGAGTTACGATACTACAATCTGAGTTACGATACTACAGTCTGAGTTACGATACTACAGTCTGAGTTACGATACTACAGTCTGAGTTACGATACTACAGTCTGAGTTACGATACTACAATCTGAGTTACGATACTACAGTCTGAGTTACGATACTACAGTCTGAGTTACGATACTACAGTCTGAGTTACGATACTACAATCTGAGTTACGATACTACAGTCTGAGTTACGATACTACAATCTGAGTTACGATACTACAGTCTGAGTTACGATACTACAATCTGAGTTACGATACTACAGTCTGAGTTACGATACTACAATCTGAGTTACGATACTACAGTCTGAGTTACGATACTACAATCTGAGTTACGATACTACAGTCTGAGTTACGATACTACAGTCTGAGTTACGATACTACAGTCTGAGTTACGATACTACAGATTGAGTTACAATACTACAATCTGAGTTACGATACTACAGTCTGAGTTACGATACTACAATCTGAGTTACGATACTACAATCTGAGTTACGATACTACAATCTGAGTTACGATACTACAATCTAAGTTACAATACTACAGTCTGAGTTACAATACTACAATCTGAGTTACCATACTACAGATTGAGTTACGATACTACAGTCTGAGTTACGATACTACAATCTGAGTTACGATACTACAGTCTGAGTTACGATACTACAATCTGAGTTACCATACTACAGATTGAGTTACAATACTACAGTCTGAGTTACGATACTACAGTCTGAGTTACAATACTACAATCTGAGTTACCATACTACAGATTGAGTTACAATACTACAGATTGAGTTACAATACTACAGTCTGAGTTACGATACTACAATCTGAGTTACGATACTACAATCTGAGTTACGATACTACAGATTGAGTTACGATACTACAATCTGAGTTACGATACTACAGTCTGAGTTACGATACTACAGTCTGAGTTACGATACTACAATCTGAGTTACGATACTACAGTCTGAGTTACAATACTAAAGTCTGAGTTACGATACTACAGTCTGAGTTACGATACTACAATCTGAGTTACAATACTACAGTCTGAGTTACGATACTACAATCTAAGTTACAATACTACAGATTGAGTTACGATACTACAATCTGAGTTACCATACTACAGATTGAGTTACAACACTACAGATTGAGTTACAATACTACAGTCTGAGTTACGATACTACAATCTGAGTTACAATACTACAGTCTGAGTTACGATACTACAATCTAAGTTACAATACTACAGATTGAGTTACGATACTACAGTCTGAGTTACGATACTACAGTCTGAGTTACGATACTACAGTCTGAGTTACGATACTACAGATTGAGTTACGATACTACAATCTGAGTTACCATACTACAGATTGAGTTACAATACTACAGATTGAGTTACAATACTACAGTCTGAGTTACGATACTACAATCTGAGTTACAATACTACAGTCTGAGTTACGATACTACAATCTAAGTTACAATACTACAGATTGAGTTACGATACTACAATCTGAGTTACGATACTACAGTCTGAGTTACGATACTACAGTCTGAGTTACGATACTACAATCTGAGTTACGATACTACAATCTAAGTTACGATACTACAGTCTGAGTTACAATACTACAGTCTGAGTTACGATACTACAGTCTGAGTTACGATACTACAATCTGAGTTACGATACTACAGTCTGAGTTACGATACTACAATCTAAGTTACAATACTACAGATTGAGTTACAATACTACAATCTGAGTTACGATACTACAGTCTGAGTTACGATACTACAATCTGAGTTACGATACTACAATCTGAGTTACGATACTACAGTCTGAGTTACGATACTACAATCTGAGTTACCATACTACAGATTGAGTTACAATACTACAATCTGAGTTACGATACTACAGTCTGAGTTACAATACTACAGTCTGAGTTACGATACTACAGTCTGAGTTACGATACTACAATCTAAGTTACAATACTACAGTCTGAGTTACGATGCTACAATCTGAGTTACAATACTACAGTCTGAGTTACGATACTACAATCTAAGTTACAATACTACAGATTAAGTTACGATACTACAATCTGAGTTACGATACTACAATCTAAGTTACAATACTACAGATTGAGTTACAATACTACAATCTGAGTTACGATACTACAGTCTGAGTTACGATACTACAGTCTGAGTTACGATACTACAGTCTGAGTTACGATACTACAGATTGAGTTACGATACTACAATCTGAGTTACGATACTACAGTCTGAGTTACGATACTACAGTCTGAGTTACGATACTACAATCTAAGTTACAATACTACAGATTGAGTTACAATACTACAATCTGAGTTACGATACTACAGTCTAAATTACGATACTACAATCTGAGTTACGATACTACAGTCTGAGTTACGATACTACAATCTAAGTTACAATACTACAGATTGAGTTACAATACTACAGTCTGAGTTACGATACTACAATCTGAGTTACGATACTACAATCTGAGTTACGATACTACAGTCTGAGTTACGATACTACAGTCTGAGTTACAATACTACAGTCTGAGTTACGATACTACAATCTGAGTTACGATACTACAGTCTGAGTTACGATACTACAATCTAAGTTACAATACTACAGATTGAGTTACAATACTACAATCTGAGTTACGATACTACAGTCTGAGTTACGATACTACAATCTGAGTTACGATACTACAATCTGAGTTACGATACTACAGTCTGAGTTACGATACTACAATCTGAGTTACCATACTACAGATTGAGTTACAATACTACAATCTGAGTTACGATACTACAGTCTGAGTTACAATACTACAGTCTGAGTTACGATACTACAGTCTGAGTTACGATACTACAATCTAAGTTACAATACTACAGTCTGAGTTACGATACTACAATCTGAGTTACAATACTACAGTCTGAGTTACGATACTACAGATTAAGTTACGATACTACAATCTGAGTTACGATACTACAATCTAAGTTACAATACTACAGATTGAGTTACAATACTACAATCTGAGTTACGATACTACAGTCTGAGTTACGATACTAGTCTTAGTTACGATACTACAGTCTGAGTTACGATACTACAGATTGAGTTACGATACTACAATCTGAGTTACGATACTACAGTCTGAGTTACGATACTACAGTCTGAGTTACGATACTACAATCTAAGTTACAATACTACAGATTGAGTTACAATACTACAATCTGAGTTACGATACTACAGTCTAAATTACGATACTACAATCTGAGTTACGATACTACAGTCTGAGTTACGATACTACAATCTAAGTTACAATACTACAGATTGAGTTACAATACTACAGTCTGAGTTACGATACTACAGTCTGAGTTACGATACTACAATCTGAGTTACGATACTACAATCTGAGTTACGATACTACAGTCTGAGTTACGATACTACAGTCTGAGTTCCGATACTACGGTCTGAGTTACGATACTACAATCTGAGTTACGATACTACAGTCTGAGTTACGATACTACAATCTAAGTTACAATACTACAGATTGAGTTACAATACTACAATCTGAGTTACGATACTACAGTCTGAGTTACGATACTACAGTCTGAGTTACGATACTACAGTCTGAGTTACAATACTACAGTCTGAGTTAGTCTGAGTTACAATACTACAGTCTGAGTTACAATACTACAGTCTGAGTTACAATACTATAATCTGAGTTACGATACTACAATCTGAGTTACGATACTACAATCTGAGTTACGATACTACAGTCTGAGTTACGATACTACAATCTGAGTTACCATACTACAGATTGAGTTACAATACTACAATCTGAGTTACGATACTACAGTCTGAGTTACAATACTACAGTCTGAGTTACAATACTACAGTCTGAGTTACGATACTACAATCTAAGTTACAATACTACAGTCTGAGTTACGATACTACAATCTGAGTTACAATACTACAGTCTGAGTTACGATACTACAGTCTGAGTTACGATACTACAGTCTGAGTTCCGATACTACGGTTTGAGTTACGATACTACAATCTGAGTTACGATACTACAATCTGAGTTACGATACTACAGTCTGAGTTACAATACTACAGTCTGAGTTACAATACTATAATCTATATCTACTATAACCCTCACAAACGTAATGTGGTGAACTGCAATTTCGTTTGTTTATTATTATTATTATTATTACTACATTTAAAAACATGACATTTCCAAAGGTATAAAAGGGAACTAGAGTGAGAGCAGTGTCACTGCGGCCACTAAGATTTACTCTGTTTAACCAAAATAATAAAATAAAGTATTGCATTCATTTGATTTATTCTATTTTTTTATATATAAAATATAATAAAACATTATTTTATAGATTAGTTGAGTACTGTGTAAAGGTTTTAGGCACATGTTGAAAAAAACTAAGTTTACGTGAGAAATGCTTTAAAAATCTATAGTGTTAATAGTGTTAATAGTTCAATGGAAAATAAATGTACAGAAGAAAAATCCAAATCTTCTCGGAAACACGCACACAGTTTTTGAAGGATCTCTGCAGTTAGTTTGTTTTAAAGATCTCAGAAACCTGAGTACAGATCTTCTGTGGATACACTGAGGAAAACTCTTAATGACATTGGCTGGATGTTTGGGGTCGTTCTCCTGCTGAAGAATCGATCTGGGAGCGATCAGTCATGACATGGTGTAGGACCTGTGACATCAAACTGTCTTCCACGACCCTCAGAATTTGCTGTTCCTCACACAAGCTCCTACACAGATGTTTGTGTTTCACTTCATCACAGGGTTTCAACCTACAGATGAAACTGATGATCATCAACATCTGCTTGGTAGAATTGGTGAATCAGATACCCGACTGTGAAACCCTACAAGATCCGAGTGTAAGAGCTGAACTTCAAACTGTGGCCACACCAGATACTGATTTCTCTTCTTCACTCACTTTTTTGTTCATTGATGAATGGATTTTCTTTTTTTAAGCATTTCATCACATCTGCTCAAAACATCTGCACACTACTGTATATAGTATTGTACAAACAAACAAACAAACAAACAAACAAACAGGACCTGTGGAGACTAAAATCCATTATAATAAAAAATCCATAAAAATTTTTTAATTTTTTTTAAATAATTATATTCAAAGAAACAGAAGAAGAGTGAGAACTTTAAATGGCCTATTTAATGTTGTTATTGATTTAATATGAATTGTTTGATGTTTATGGAATATAATATCCAATATCATGGAGATCATCAGGAGATCTGATGTTAAAGGACTCCATGATTATGTGTGTGTAATCAGAAAGATCAGATGATTGATGTTCCTCCACAGGTTCTGAGTTAGCATTAGCACACCGCTAACCTGCCGACGAAGTTCTCCAGCACCGAGCTCTTCCCGGCGCTCTGGCCGCCGACCACGGCGATCTGCGGCAGGTCCAGGTTACAGCTCTGGCCGATGGAGCTGAAGGCGTCCTGGAGCTTGTTGATGAGAGGAATCAGCTCCTCCATGCCGCGGTTCCCCATGTCTCAGGAGCTTACTCCAAACCTCAATCCACCACGAAGCCTGGGAGATCTCAGGAGCTGCAGCAGGACTGTCTACGCGCTACTGGAGGGAGAAGTCCACGTTAGAAGAACATTATTGGCTTTCGGTGTGTGGAAATGAAGAACCAGACTGTGGAAGTTCCACCGCTGCTGAAGATGAAGGTGAAGATGAAGAACACCATCTAACGGAAAAACCGACACTTTTCCCATCCGGTCAGGCGACCGTCAAAAACTTTCCTAACCCCGCCCTCATTCGAAGGATCCACCACTCTCATTGGTCAAGCCAAATGTCCGTCAAAACGCTCCGTGTCATGATTGGATGATGGGATTTCTGCTTCTTCTGCGAAAAGCCCGGAACTTTGGACTTCGTTCTTTTAGAAGACCTGAGGAGCCTGAAGTCCTACAGTACAAAATGTTCACATGAGAGTTCTAATGTTCCTCTCATGTTCTCCTAATGCTCTCCTTATGTTCCTGTAATGTTCTCCCAGTTTTCATGTAATGTTCTAAAGGTTCTCGTAAATGTTCTCTTAGTTTCCCTTTAATGTTCTCCTAATGTTCCTGTAATGCTCTCCTGATATTATTATTATTATATTAATGTTCCTGTAATGTTCTCCTAATATTATTATTATATTAATGTTCCTGTAATGTTCTCCTACTGTTCCTGTAATGTTCTTCTAATGTTTTTTCTAATGTCCCTCTAATGTTGTTCCAACGATCCGATGTTCTTCCTTAAATAAGTTCTAAATGTTTCATATGTCCTCCTAATGTCCATATGTTTCCTCTTCCAATGCTCCAAAGTTCTTTACTTAATAATTCCTGAACACTCTGAACATTCTTCTTATTGTCCCCTAATGATCTCGTAATGATTTTTAATGTTCCTCTCATGTTCTGCTATCTTATTTTAATTGTTCTTGTAATGTTCTCTGTATGTTCCTATAATGTTCTTCCCACAATGTTTTCCTAATGCTTTTCTAATATTTCTCAAATGTTTTAGACCTGAAATGAACATTGCCTGAAACTGTTCTGGAGCTTGATTGCTCCTTGGTCTCCACAATGCTGCACAGATGTTCTCTAGCAGATAAGCCTGGGGAAAAGCTTAAAAAGACTAAAAACCAAAACGTTCTGCAGAGGAACCATCAGATAAATGTAGGTTGATGATATGCTGATAATGAGATCTTGGAGGAAGTTCAGTGTGTTTTTTGGTCTCCATGCTGTGGTTATGTTTAACGTGGTGTTTAAAAAACAAATCCTTCTGAACTGCTCTGAGATGAACTGCATCACAAAAACATTCCAACTAGTGAAGAACATCTTTGGAGAGTTTTACAAGAGGCACAACAAAGTATTGGATCTGAATGACCTGCTGAGTGTGTAAAGCTGTTCTTCATGCTGACAGAGGAGTTTCACTGAAAATAAAGTGGAACATCATCAAGTGGATATTTATAGATTTATTTGGTCAAAGTTTATCTTCATCCTTTCACATGACTGAGTTTATTTCATAGAAACAACAGGAACATGAACGTGTCCCTCACACACCATACAACACCACAGCAGAGTAATACTGTGTGTGTGAGTGAGTGTGTGTGTGAGTGTGTGTGAGTGAGTGAGTGAGTGAGTGTGTTTGTAAATGTGCGAGTGTGTGTGTAAGTGTGTGTGAGTGTGTATGTGTGTGTGTGTTTGTAAATGTGTGTGTGAGTGTGTGTGTTTGTGTTCGTAATTGTGTGAGTGTGTGTGTGTGTGAGTGTGTGTGTATGAGAGTGAGTGTGTGTATGTGTGTGTTTGTAAATGTGTGAGTTTGTGTGTGTGTGTGTGTGTGTGAGAGAGTGTGTAAATGTAAGTGTGTTAGTGTGTGTATGTGTGTGTGTTTGTGTTTGTAAATGTGTGTGTGTGTGTGTGTGTGAGAGAGTGTGTAAATGTAAGTGTGTTAGTGTGTGTATGTGTGTGTGTTTGTGTTTGTAAATGTGTGAGTGTGTGTGTTAATGTGAGTGTGTTAGTGTTTGTAAATGTGTAAGTGTGTGTGTGTGTGTGTGTGTGTGTGTGAGTGTGTTAGTGTTTGTAAATGTGTAAGTGTGTGTGTGTGTGAGTGTGTGTGTGTTTGTAAATGTGTAAGTGTGTGTTAGTGTGTGAGTGTGTTAGTGTTTGTAAATGTGTAAGTGTGTGTGTGTGTGAGTGTGTGTGTTTGTAAATGTGTAAGTGTGTGTTAGTGTGTGTATGTGAGTGTGTTAGTGTTTGTAAATGTGTAAGTGTGTGTGTGTAAGTGTGTGTTAATGTGTGTGTGTTTTTGTTTGTAAATGTGAGTGTGTGTGTGTGTGTGTGTGTGAGTATGTGTGTGTGTGTTTGTAAATGTGTGAGTTTGTGTGTGTGTGTGTGTGTGTGTGTGTGTGAGAGAGTGTGTAAATGTAAGTGTGTTAGTGTGTGTATGTGTGTGTGTTTGTGTTTGTAAATGTGTGAGTGTGTGTGTTAGTGTGTGTATGTGGTTGTGTTAGTGTTTGTAAATGTGTAAGTGTGTGTGTGTGTGTGGTTGTGTTAGTGTTTGTAAATGTGTAAGTGTGTGTGAGTGTGTGTGTGTGTGTGTGTGTTTGTGTTTGTAAATGTGTGTGTTTGTAAATGTGTGTGTGTGTGTGTGTGTGTGTGTGTGTGAGTCTGTGTGTGTGTTTGTAAATGTGTGTGTGTGTGTGTGTGTGTGTTTGTGTTTGTAAATGTGTGTGTTTGTAAATGTGTGTGTGTGTGTGAGTGTGTGTGTGTGTGTGTGTGTTTGTGTCTGTAAATGTGTGTGTTTGTAAATGTGTGTGTGTGTGTGTGTGTGTGTGTTTGTAAATGTGTAAGTGTGTGTTAGTGTGTGTATGTGAGTGTGTTAGTGTTTGTAAATGTGTAAGTGTGTGTGTGTAAGTGTGTTAATGTGTGTGTTTTTGTTTGTAAATGTGAGTGTGTGTGTGTGTGTGTGTGTGTGAGTATGTGTGTGTGTTTGTAAATGTGTGTGTGTGTGTGTGTGTGTTTGTGTTTGTAAATGCGTGTGTTTGTAAATGTGTGTGTGTGTGTGTGTGAGTATGTGTGTGTGAGTGTGTGTGTGTGTGTGTGTGTGTTTGTGTCTGTAAATGTGTGAGTGTGTGTGTGTGTGTGTGTGTGTGTGTGTGTGTGTGTGTGTGTGTGTGTGTGTGTGAAAGCACACTTGGCAATAAAACCCTGTTCTGATTCTTCTATATTGAATGTGTATGTAGTAGTGATAGGAAACACGGATAGGTGGCGATGTGGAGCTCTGAGCTCGGCTTTGTAGCAGCAGCAGCAGCAGAAGAAGAAGTTGGAGGCGGAAGTAAGAAGTAAACTGAAGGCAGCAGCAGCAGAAGAAGTAATGTGAAGAAGTGTGTACTGTTTCTCTGAGTGATAGATTGGGATTCAGCATGGCGCAGTCTGGATCCGGTTCAGGTGATTAAGTATTAAATGTACAGTGTGTGTGTGTGTGTGTGTGTGTGTGTGTGTGTGTGTGTGTGTGTGTGTGTGTGTGTGTGTGTGTGTGTGTGGCAGTGTGGCAGTAGAAGAAGATGAAAGAAACATGGAGGAGATGTAAGTGAGAGTTCAGGCTGTACTTCATCAGGTCTGTACCCCGGACACCACTGTGTACATCTGCATGTGCTTACTGTTAGTTTGAATTGTGGTCTCCTTCCATCTTCTCCTTCACATGGACAATGATCACCATACTGTTCCTTCTCACTACAGCAGTGACATGGACATGGTGTTGAAGTGGTGGTGGTGGTGGTGGTGGTGGTGGTGGTGATGATGATGATGATGATGGTGGTAGTAGTGGTGATGATGGTAGTGATGGTTATGATGATAATTGTAGTGATGATAGTAGTAGTGGTGGTGGTGGTGGTGGTGGTATTAGTAGTGGTGGTGATGTGTGTGTGTGTGTGTGTGTGTGTGTGTGTGTGTGTGTGTGTGTGTGTGTGTAGTCTGACGTTGGTACGAGTTGATGAGCATATGCTGAAGACTGATCATTCTGGATGTGGAGCTCTGTAACCTGCACACACTGATTTCTGTGGTGCATCTGAACTCCAACATCACCTCCAACCAAAACCAGGTTATTGAATTAAAGATGTTTTCCATCTTCTTGTTCTCAGGAACAGGAAACCGAGACTGTCGGTGGCCCGGCCGTCCAGACTCGGGGT
The DNA here is from genome assembly GCA_039877035.1 of Silurus lanzhouensis. Taxonomy (NCBI): domain Eukaryota; kingdom Metazoa; phylum Chordata; class Actinopteri; order Siluriformes; family Siluridae; genus Silurus; species Silurus lanzhouensis. Next base: position 249,415 of record JBCEWE010000347.1, read on the forward strand.
CTCATCACTTATCCGCAGGGGGAATAGGAACAGACGTCATCCTCACCAAAATCAAACAGCACATGAGCATGCAGCAGGAGGAAGAGAAGAAAAGGATGGACAGGTAGTTTCTCTTTTTAATGCTTGTGGAGTGTGAATCAGAAGAAGCCATGAGAAGTTTGTTCTGGCAGTCAGTGACCACACAGCTAGCTCGACCATGAAGATCATGCAGTTCGGCTGTAGTGTAACGCTGAGGGTGAAACCCTGCAGCAGGGGTGTATCCTGGGTGTAACCTGGTTTTAACTCTCGGTTCTGTTCCATTTCAGAACAGTTTTTTTATTAACGATTCTGAACATCAACAGTTTTTACACCAGTTTTATACAATTAAACAGCTGCTGGTTTAAATCAAATAAAAAATTATACGCTTTTTTATTATATCGATTAAATCGAGTAATTTATTAATTTGGCACAAATTAAATTGATGAAAGAAACGAATGGAAAAAAAGCAGTTCAGTATTTTCTATTTGTTGGAACCCATTTGTGTGATACAGATGTGTGTCTATACGTGTGTGTGCTTATACACATCTGTATTACACAAAGGAGATCTATTATCATAAACCGTGTGTTTTACACTCAATATGAACATTTCTAAAGATCTGATCTACTGAACTGTTCTATTTCTTTCAGCAGACTTTAACAAACACCTTCACTCATTAGTATGTGCCCCCCTTGACCACAACACACTGTGTTTCTTCCCCAAACCCGCAGTCGGCTGTAGCGTTAGGAATTTCAGCTGAACATATGGTTGTTGGTGTTACATGTGGAATCGAAGAACCTGAGTGTCCTTCACAGAGCCCTCAGCTCCTCTGGGGAACTGGAACTGGAGCCTCCTAGATCATCAGTGTCTGGTCTTTTATACTGTGCCCCGAAATCTACTGAAAAGCCCTGGGAGCCTATTAAAACGTGCAATGAGAGAATATCTGGAGTTTCTGTTCCAGGTATATGTGGGTGAGATGTTCAGGAGTCAGTGGTGCTCATACCGTGGCCATGTAGTGTGTAGAACGTGATCTATTCTCTGATCTAATTGGACCTTTTTCCACACGCAGGTCTCGAGACTGTAAGCCTCTGGACCCGCACTTTGCATATCCCCTCCCGATGAATTTCTACGGCTCCGATGACTTCGCTAACGACGAACTGCCTCAGCATGGCTGCATAGACTTTGGGCGCGGGGGTGAACCCCAGAGGCCTCGCAGTTCTCCAGGGGAGGACCACGGGGCACAGCCTGTCTTCAGCACCCGGAAGGCGAAAAGGAAGTTATGGAAGAAGCGATCGAAAGCTCTGAAGGCTGCGTATAAAGCTCAGGCAGCGTTGGGTCTCCACACCACAGGCGGCACCGACGACATCACAACTGAGAAGGTGCACAAGAAGCTTTGTTCTTCAAGTACTTTCAAATCTAAAGCAACTAATTGGACACGCGAGAAAATAACTGTTGTTCACACACACAGAGAGAAGAGGCGGGGGGTTGGGTGACGTCACGTCAGTAAGGAGAACTGAACCTGAATTAAAATTATGAATGGATCATAGTGTAGTCTGTAGTGCGAAAGAGGTGAGGTACATCTTTAGTGGTGGTCCACTTGGAGAAAATGTGTTCCACTTCATGCAGCTCCCTCTGGAGGAAAAACAAGTTCACTACAACTATTTCTTTCTCAATGTTCCTAAACTGTATATGAGATTAAAAAAGTTACTCAAATTGAGAGCAGAGAGACAGAGATAAACAAGCAAATAAGATGCCTCACATGAAAATGCCTCAATCCAAATAAAAGTAGAAAAAGGGCAGCTTCTTGATTTGTCTTAAAAACCACTGAAGCCTGTTTTAGCTTCAGATGACCTTTTGGACCTTTGGGGTTTAGGGCATGAGGCGGGGTTCACCCTTGACAGGCTGCCAATCCAGACCATTGCAGCACACACACACACACACACACACACACACACACACACACACACACGCTCATTCACACACTATGGTTAATTTGGGAACACCAATTAGACTAATCTGCATGTCTTTGGATTGTGGGAGTAAACCGGAGTACCTGGAGGAAACCCACCAAGCACGGGGAGAACATGTAAACTCCATGCACACAAACCCGAAGCAGAAATTGAAGCCCCTCGACCCTGGAGGTGCAAATTTACTGAGAGTCACATTCGAGTCTTTTCACATAAACTGAGGTGATTAAGTGAAGAATCTTGTGATAAAAATAATAATAGGAACATTATAGTTATAATAAATCACTACTTTGGATACTGAAGTACATTTGAAGGTAAAAACTTTAAAACCTCTACATGCTCTGAGTACTTCATCCACCTCTGGTTGTTATGGTAACCGGGGAGGTTATTAGTCTGTATGTCTACACTAATAATAATGAATCACATCATGAGCTGAATTCTATTCGCTGTTAGAGAGAGAGAAAGAGAGAGAGAGAGAGAGAGAGAGAGAGAGAGAGAGAGAGATATGTGGTTCTGAACGAATCATGTGTCTGGGCTGCAGTTCTGACTCCACACGTGAGCATTACAGGTTTTGAAACGACGTCACCAGTGGATTAACATGTGGATCTGATATTAAAGCAGCAGGTCCCCCCGGAGCAAGAAGGGAAGAAGAGGAGGGACGGGCCGACCGACGCCGACGAGCCCAAGTTTAAAATCGCCAAGACCTCGTGCGAGTCCACAGGCGACCACAAGGGTGCAGAACTTCTGCCTTTAGTCTTTCTCTTTCTTTCTCTTCGGAGTAGTTCACGTTTATTTACGTGTTCTGATTTGTTTCTAAAGTTTCAGCGAACAAGGCGGAACAACCCGAGAGAGCTGCAGCTCGAACTGTAAGTTCAACCTTTTTTACTTCTCTTTTGTTAATAGAACTGTGAAGATGCAGAAGATCCATCTGGACACTTCAGGGGTTCATTCAAGGACATTCAAGTCGCTGAAGAAATGAAATGCAGAGTCTTAATAAAACAATCGTTTTAAAAAGTTTGAAATAGAATTCGCTGCATACACGCTATCACCAAAAGTATTGGGACACCTGCCATTTCCAGCCATACGTGGTTCCTCCACAAAGTTGCAGACACATCATTGTATCAGACATGCAGATCTTCCATAATCAGTGATTCATCATGTGGCTCTCTCCAGGTCTCTATCTCAGGAGCTGAAGGACTAAATAATGGTGAGCATTCTTCTTCTTCATGTTGTTCTCCTAAAATCCTCCTCTTTAAATGCACTATATATCCACACTCTTCATCTGCTGTGTGTTTTAGAGGAGCTCCCTCAGCTCAAAATCCAGTTTCAGAACAAGAAGGTCCAACCCTCAGACAATGGTACCATCCTGCACCTTCCAGATTGACCAAAAATGAATATTTATAGTATATAACAATTAAAATCCATTAATATTCATTTTCTAGAGCTTTTCAAAGAGAACATTTTTCTTGTTTTGCTGTTAAGGTGCAGGAAGTCATGCTGAGGAGATCCATGAGAAGGTAACCCCTGTCCCAGTAGGTTTGGAAGAAACCAAAAGTATTGGGACACCTGCCATTTCCAGCCATATGGAAGTTGCAGACACATCATTGTATCAGACATGCAGATCTTTCCTAATCACTGATTCAGCACCTTCATCACCTGATTTCTAAATATTTAAGAAATTATCACTTTTTAATCTCAAAGCTCCATCATTTCCCCAAAATCAGAAGACCAGTGTAACTGACTGATATCTTTTTTTCTGTCCAGGCCTCCAAATCTGCAGCTGTAAGAGAAAGCTATAGTGAGCATGCAGCTGTTTTTATCCACTTATTCGTCTGTCTATATATCCATATACGCTACTTGTTTATAAATCCACTGATCCTGCACTACTTCTTCTACAGCTTCCTTTAAAAAAGTGGATCCTCAACAAAGGAGGCAGAGTAATGAGCATTCAGGAACCAGGACTGGCCACGGTACATCACTCTCACCTCAACACCCTACAGTTAGTCACATCAGCTACATCACATTCCTGCTCACATAAGAATACAGCAGCAACTAATGATTTTATTTTTAAATCATTGATTAATCGGACGATAATTATTCTGATTAATCAAATAAAAAATTCACTTTTTTTAATGAGATGTTTTGCTTATTATAACACACAAAACTCTAATCAGGGTATTTATGTATAAAAGTGTACTTTAAAACGTCTAAATATTGAGTTGAACTTTCTTCAGATTTAATATTTTAAAGTGATCGAGGGAACAAATGCACTCATGCTGGTTTGTTTCTTACTGTGGACAAAACAAAACAAAACAAAAAACAGCATTTGAGTATGAAAGGTGACAATTTGTGTAAATCAATTTATTTTTATTGATAATTGCAGCAGATGGCGAGTTGACCACCATTCTTTAAATACTCAATATCAAATATAATAAAACATTTTGACCATTTTTGTAGAAAAAAAAAGCTGATATTTTGTTTAGTTGTGAAGATATAAGCATCTAGAATATATTACATTTTGTATAATAATGAAATGATAAATGCATAAATGAAATATATAAACAGGATTCATAAAAAGAATAAAGGTAAAAATATACATTGGTGTACAAAAGCATAACAGAATCCATAACGGCATTTGCCGAGAACCAATTTATTGGTTATTGATTATTAGCGATTTTATCGATTAGTTGTCGCAGCCCTGCATAATAATGAATTCCTATAATTTCACCCACAGAGAGTAATTTTAAAAAGAAGGCCAAAAAGAAGAACCAGACCTACTTTTGGAACCCAGGAATGAAGATCACAGCCCAGAGGTCAGCTCCAGCTCCAGAGCAACTGTTCAATGATCAGTACCTTCTTCTGTCTTTATTTTATTTCTATTAAACCCTTTGACTGACCATCTTTTCCACGTGTAAACTGGTCACCAGGGTAGCTTTTGTATGTTCGGTGTGCAAGTTCCACTCGTTCTACAGAAAAAAGTTGGCAGAACATTTGGAAAGCACATTCCACAAAGAACACTTCAAGTTCCTGTTGGAGCACCTCTCTGAACCGACTGTGAACTTCCTGCAGGTACGATGCTATTCACTACCACCAAGGAACAGAGCCAGTTAACTGCACTAACATTGTATAAATAACCAGTTAACTGCACTAACAGCCTGTAAATAACCAGTTAACTGCACTAACAGCCTGTAAATAACCAGTAAACTGCACTAACAGTGTGTAAATAACCAGTTAACTGCACTTACAGTGTGTAAATAACCAGTTAACTGCATTAACAGCCTGTAAATAACCAGTTAACTGCACTAACAGTGTGTAAATAACCAGTTAACTGCACTAACAGCCTGTAAATAACCAGTTAACTGCACTAAGTGTGTAAATAACCAGTTAACTGTACTAACAGTGTGTAAATAACCAGTTAACTGTACTAACATCCTGTAAATAACCAGTTAACTGTACTAACAATGTGTAAATAACCAGTTAACTGTACTAACAGCCTGTAAATAACCAGTTAACTGTACTAACAGCGTGTAAATAACCAGTTAACTGTACTAACAGCGTGTAAATAACCAGTTAACTGTACTAACAATGTGTAAATAACCAGTTAACTGTACTAACATCCTGTAAATAACCAGTTAACTGTACTAACAATGTGTAAATAACCAGTTAACTGTACTAACAGCCTGTAAATAAGCAGTTAACTGCACTAACAGTGTGTAAATAACCAGTTAACTGTACTAACAGCGTGTAAATAACCAGTTAACTGTACTAACAATGTGTAAATAACCAGTTAACTGTACTAACAATGTGTAAATAACCAGTTAACTGCACTAACAATGTGTAAATAACCAGTTAACTGCACTAACAGTGTGTAAATAACCAGTTAACTGTACTAACAGCCTGTAAATAACCAGTTAACTGTACTAACAATGTGTAAATAACCAGTTAACTGTACTAACAATGTGTAAATAACCAGTTAACTGCACTAACAGCGTGTAAATAACCAGTTAACTGTACTAACAGCGTGTAAATAACCAGTTAACTGTACTAACAATGTGTAAATAACCAGTTAACTGTACTAACAATGTGTAAATAACCAGTTAACTGCACTAACAATGTGTAAATAACCAGTTAACTGCACTAACAGTGTGTAAATAACCAGTTAACTGTACTAACAGCCTGTAAATAACCAGTTAACTGCACTAACAGTGTGTAAATAACCAGTTAACTGTACTAACAGCCTGTAAATAACCAGTTAACTGCACTAACAGCCTGTAAATAACCAGTTAACTGCACTAACAGCCTGTAAATAAGCAGTTAACTGCACTAACAGCGTGTAAATAACCAGTTAACTGTACTAACAGCGTGTAAATAACCAGTTAACTGTACTAACAATGTGTAAATAACCAGTTAACTGTACTAACAATGTGTAAATAACCAGTTAACTGCACTAACAATGTGTAAATAACCAGTTAACTGCACTAACAGTGTGTAAATAACCAGTTAACTGTACTAACAGCCTGTAAATAACCAGTTAACTGCACTAACAGTGTGTAAATAACCAGTTAACTGTACTAACAGCCTGTAAATAAGCAGTTAACTGCACTAACAGTGTGTAAATAACCAGTTAACTGCACTAACAGCGTGTAAATAACCAGTTAACTGTACTAACAGCGTGTAAATAACCAGTTAACTGTACTAACAATGTGTAAATAACCAGTTAACTGTACTAACAATGTGTAAATAACCAGTTAACTGCACTAACAATGTGTAAATAACCAGTTAACTGCACTAACAGTGTGTAAATAACCAGTTAACTGTACTAACAGCCTGTAAATAACCAGTTAACTGCACTAACAGTGTGTAAATAACCAGTTAACTGTACTAACAGCCTGTAAATAACCAGTTAACTGCACTAACAGCCTGTAAATAACCAGTTAACTGCACTAAGTGTGTAAATAACCAGTTAACTACACTAACAGCCTGTAAATAACCAGTTAACTGCACTAAGTGTGTAAATAACCAGTTAACTGTACTAACAGTGTGTATATAACCAGTTAACTGCACTAACAGTGTGTAACTAACCAGTTAACTGCACTAACAATGTGTAAATAACCAGTTAACTGTACCAGCAGTGTGTAAACAACCAGTTAACTGCACTAACAGTGTGTAAATAATAATGTAGTTTACTGTACAAATAACCAGTTAACTGTACTAACAGTGTGTGTATGTTTTGACTCACACACTGTCTCGAATAGTTGGATGATGTTGTCCATTGAGGGTTAATGTACCATTGAGAAAGTCACTGGAAACAGTGAGGAAAAGTACTTTCATGTTTTTAAATTTTGACTCACATCCTGTTCTTTCTTTGTGTGTGTGTGTGTGTGTGTACAGGGACATTTCAAGAAAAGGCAAAACAATGTTGAGAATTTCATTAGTCATCTACAGAATCACCGGGAGACCCTCTGTCAGCTGTATGAAGATCGGGACCTGACTCGAGGTTTCTCACTAATTCCAGCCTCCTCTGCCTCTGCTTCAGTTACTGCAAGTTGTCTTATCGTGTGTGTGTGTGTGTGTGTGTGTGTGTGTGTGTGTAGACATCAGCATGGAGAACTTCATTAGGAAGGCGGAAGCAGCTCACTGTGTAGCGTGTAACATGTACATACCCATGGTGCATCAATTAATTCAGAAACACCTCAAGTCCCCTGAGCATAATCAGAACTGCAGGGTATATATATACACACACACAGACACACACACACACACACACACACACACACACGGTTAAATAAGTAACCTAATGCACTCATACAGTATGTGTTGCTGATCTGCGTTCCGTTAAGTCTAATGGTGTATGTTTTCACGTGTTCTTGAAGATGATGATGGTGGAGTCTAAACAGATGGGGCTGTCCACTGCCCAGCGCATCCTCAGTGAAAGATTTATGAAGAAGAAACTGAAGTTGTACCTCAAGGTGAGGTGTGTCAGGTTATTGTATATCAATTGGGGGTTAAAAACATGATGGTCCATGTCATATTGTCAGTAAAGGATTTTTTTTGGATGAAGAACAGACCTTAAATGCTCTAAACCATAAATGCATTCCAGGATGCCATGGTGACCAATAAGCCTGAAGTGAACCAGGAAGTTCCCAATGCAGTACCAGATATGATGAGCCAAGACGCTTTCTGTGACCAGGTGTCTAAAGCTTCAGAGGCAGTCAGAAACAGGAAAGACCAAGTGGAGCCATTCTGTGAACAGGTGATCAACACTGAAGAAGAACCAGGAGAACGAAAAGACCAACAGGTGGAGCCATTCTATGAACGGCTGATCAATGCTGAAGAAGAACCAGAAGAACAGAAAGACCAACAGGTGGAGCCATTCTGTGAACGGCTGATCAATGCTGAAGAAGAACCAGGAGAACGGAAAGACCAACAGGTGGACCCATTCTCTGAACAGCTGATCAATGCTGAGGAAGAACTAGGAGAACGGAAAGACCAAGTGGAGGAGCCATTCTGTGAAAGAGTGATCAACGCTGAAGAAGAATCAGGAGAACGGAAAGACCAAGTGGTGGAGCCATTCTGTGAAAGAGTGATCAACGCTGAAGAAGAACTAGGAGAACGGAAAGACCAAAAGGTGGAGCATTTCTGTGAACAAGAAATTGAGGCTGAAAAGACAGTGAGAGAACCGGAAAACCAAGAGGTGGCACCATCGTCTGAAGGCATGATCACAGCTACAGAGGCAGTGATGAACAGGAGGGAGCAACAAGCAGTGCCAATGTGGGAAGAGTCAAATCCAGCTGTAGTGCCAAAAAGGAATGAAGACGTTCAAGAGAAACCTGAAAGACAAGACCTGGCACAGTTGCTCTTCAGCTTGCTTGATGAAGAGGAAGACATGGAAGGGGTGGAGTTAGGAGAAGAAGAACAGGAGGAGAATGAATACCTTTAGGAGGCAGAAGTTTCGACCCTTTGTTGGTCTCTTGGCTTTCGGTTCAGATTCTGTTGCCTGGAGCGATTTGAACTCTTGGATCTTATGTGAGTTTAAGTTGACGTTATGTTTGTATCATTTATAAATAGTCATTAAAAAACCCTATTCTTCTTTTGTTTACATGAACACTTTCACACCAAACTGGTGCTGCTCTCAAGTCTGATGCCTTTCAGCACTTCACCACCATCAAACCAGCAGTTTGTGCAATCACATCGCTCACCAGGAGGTGGTGCTATTGTGTCAGACAATTTCAGCAACAAGCCATGAATAATTTATATTACTATGAATATTACTATTTAAAAATGTTGATTATTGTAATAAATAAATGCTCAGAACGAGACACAGACCATTAACAGGCACTGGCAATAGCACACCTGGCCGTGTCTTTGTGCTGTCGATGTAGAAAACATCTTCGAAACCGCTGGAACGACGTCAGTGGTGTTCACAGGAAATTTATTCCGTTGTGGGAACGAAATAGGAACGTTTCCTCGATTTCTTCATTCTGTATGATGACAGTAGCTTCATCTAGAGCCTGGATTTATGAATTATAGGGTTTGGTGATCAAGCACATCTGCACTATATATTTATGAGTGATTATAAAGACACTAAGAATTCAAACAAAACCACTGAATTGTACATTACATGTAAATATGAGGGATGTGATATGAGTTAATAGTTACAATAATAAAAATGAATAAAAGCTAAATATTGATTTTGTCACTGTTCTTAAGCTACTTGATGATATTTTAAAGCATGAAGACATTTTTTTCCAAGAACATAAGTGACCACAGATTGGTGGTTGCGGGAGACTGGGTTTGTTCACTACTTCATTGTGTTAATAAAAATGTTGACATGACGCTAGTAAGCACTGGCCAACAATGGCCTCCATGTGGCACTGGAGTGTTCTATGGGTCACAGCCCACCTTTGGTCATGGTTCTTCTGAATCCAACCGTGCCACCTGATCCCCAGTAGGGTTCAAGGCATCCGAAAAGAACACTGGACGGTCGAACAACTGCATCCTTACTAAGACTAGACCTTCCTGATTTATGATTTTATGTTACGGTTCGATCCGATCAGGGAACCAACCCCAGCCATTAGGGTTGCACAAGCCAGTCTACTCTTAGCGCAGGTCTCAAGCCCAGATTAATAGGAAGGGTTGCGTTAGGAAGGGCATCCAGCGTTAAAAACGTTTCAAATCCAACATGCGGATCATGAATACGGATGATCCGCTGTGGCGCCACCTAATGGGAGAAGCCGAAAGAACGTTTTTACAGAAAACATGTAAATGATCAATACCATCATGTTCATTTCTGTGACGCATTCAATTAGAATGAATTTGTTTCTCCTTATCACCGCGCTGGCAAGTTTATTAAATAGGGAAATAAATAAATACATAATCAGTACTTTAATGATTCAATGTTTGTAATCTAAATGTTTTATTATTAATTAAAAATGGAATTAAATTTATTTGTAAATGTTACCTTCATTTTGACATATGGTGCTTGGGTGTATTATAATTATAATATTATAATAATAATTATTATTATTAAAAAATATTATTTATCTTTTGCCACAAATTAGTGTCAATTGGTAAAAAAAGATGTACCAGATTTTATTATTTTTTATAATTAATTGGAGTTAAATTTTTTCTTATTTTTTTAATGAATTAATTGTATTTTTCTTCCTAATTTAGAAACATGAGACAGTATCTATTCAGAAATAACATGAATTACATATATATTTCATAAAGTCTTATAAAGGGAAGAAAAACCCTATAATGTGAGTTAACAAAAAAAAAATCATGTTTATTATTTAATTTGATTTATTTAGATTTTTTTTTCACTTGTGTTTATATTATGACGATAAATTCGATGGCGGCCGCCATTTTGTGTCTCCGTGTTAATCGTTTCGATCAATCAGGTAACGCTGTGATAGCTCGCCTGATGTCTTTGGACCAATCGCATCAGTGGACTTGTATTTGGCGGTAGATTTGACCAATGAGGTTGTAGGATGAGACCTCGCCCCTTTTGTGGCGGGATTTTACCTCAGAAATCGTTTACCTCAGAGATCATTTACTCTTGTTTACCTCAGAGATCGTTTACTCTCGTTTACCTCAGAGATTGTTTACTCTCGTTTACCTCAGAGATCATTTACCTCAGAGATCATTTACTCTCGTTTACCTCAGAGATCTCATTTACCTCAGAGATCTCATTTACCTCAGAGATAGTTTACTCTCATTTACCTCAGAGATCTCATTTACCTCAGAGATCGTTTACTCTTGTTTACCTCAGAGATTGTTTACTCTCATTTACCTCAGAGATCTCATTTACCTCAGAGATCGTTTACTCTTGTTTACCTCAGAGATCACATTTACCTCAGAGATCGTTTACTCTTGTTTACCTCAGAGATTGTTTACTCTCATTTACCTCAGAGATCGGTAAAGGTCAGTGACAGCTTGGTGATTTGTATTTTTTTTATTCAGCATATCTTTTGTGGGGTTTTTTTTTGTAAATAAAAAATAGGCTTTTATCAGCCTGTGTATGCTAACATTGTTAGCATCATTGATTAGCCACAGCTTTATACCCTTAGGTCATTGCAAACCCAGAAGATCTTATAAATCTCAGATTTTTCTTATAAATCTCTGAGAAATGCTGTTTGTGGTTGTACAAAACAGGGTTTAAATCACTTTTAATTATTGATATGCTCTGTAACTCATGCTAACATGCTAGTTAGTTACCTGTCTAGCTAATTTAAGCTGACATGTAGTTCAGTAGGAATCCCCAGAGGCAAAAAAAATGGTGTGAATTTGATCATTGCTGTGTCTGTGCCATGTGGAGAGCATGGAGATGTTGAAGCATTATGATGAAGTGTCAGTGAACGTCATGATAATAACTTATTCAATTCAATTTTAGTTATGTAGCGCATTTAACAATGGACAGAGTAGCTCACAAAGATGAAGTGAGAATGTATACGTTTAGTAGCTTTAAGTTTAGCGTCTGTATGTTTATCTCTAATCAGCGAGCAGGTGGTGACTGAAGGACAAACTCCCTGAGATGGTATGAGGAAGAAAACTGGACAGGAACCAGACTCAAAAAAGAAAACCTCAATTGACCTCATGGATTTTCTTATGAAAATAAATACAGAACAAAGTTTTGTTTTAAAGTCTAACATTTGTTAATAGCACAAAGCAAACACATACAAAAAAACACTAAATAATTAATTATAGAAAAAAATTGCAGATCTGCTAATGTAATATTCATGTTATGGTCACCATCCTACATGCAGTAAACATGCTAATGACCACACTGGTATATACTGGCAATTTGTTTAGATCTAATTCACATCTATGCAGGTGCACCGCTATCACTTCATCTATTTTTCCAATTCTGAATTATACATTTGCAGGTATTACAGTGAAATCTAACAAAACTGCGAACAAAACGGAAGACACACAAATGACAGGTGAGTTCAGTGTAGGATTGTGTAGATCTCTGCTAGAAGGACAACAAGGACTCCAGACCGATCGGATCCAATTCTGTACATTCACTCTGCATCACCAGAGTCTTCCAGGTTCCACAGATGTTCACTGGTGTCCAACCATTCAGCCTCTCAGAAAAATGTCCAAGCTGGTGTTTCTACTTGTGACTAGATGTTCCATATCAGGATGATTTCGATGGAGAAGAACGTGAGAGGGCAATCTGGATTTCTTCTTCTGTGAAAGGGGTTAATGTGCCTTCTTCACCACCTTCTCAGTGTCCTTTTTAAAACGGCTTCGTTTGCTCTTCAGTCTGGAGCTCCAGGTAAGGTTTTGTCAAGTATATTAACACCTTGTTATATAAATGTAGCAAAGTAAAAATTCTTCACATTTGCCCCCATTTATTCAGACCCCAAACTGACTGCAGATTTATATTGAACTCGAATGTAACATTTTAACATGTAATTATTATATTTCATGTTTGAAAAACTAGGACCAATCAGAGCTTTACATATGAATTAATTTAACAGACTTTATTGACGTGAGCTAAACTTCTAAAGCTAAGCTCCAACTCAACAGGATCCATTTAGTTTCCAGTGGTGTTTGGGTTGAGTCTCTGGTAGAACGATTGGATGGCATCTGGGTCTAGATGCTGGTACACGGAGTCTGATTGGCTGGTGTCGGGTGTCAGGTTTTGGTAGACGATGCTGACGGATAGACGATGTGGTGGACTATTTTGATAATCATTATTGGTGGCAGCAGCAGCAGCAGCAGCAGCCTGAAACCAAACAACATCAACAATAAATCAGAATAAAACATTCCACACTGGGGAGAAGTCTTCCAGTAAACACACAACAACCATCATAGCAACACTAGGCAGAGTTTACAGTTTAGTGCTTTAATATGTAAACTGCTTAATGCTGCTTAAAATAGACAGGTGAAAATACTGCTGCAGAGGACTACAGAGGAACTACAGAGGAACTGCCAGCACCTATCAAAACAAACTAACACCTATTCTGTTATCTAGTTGTAGTAGACTTTTGGTTCCCTGTTCATTGCATAATACAGGTAAAAAGGTAGAGGTCAACCGATATGGGTTTTTCTCTGGTCCAGGTGATATTTAGAAGCCGATTGCTAAAACACGATACATCTTTTCATCCTTCATCTCATTAAATCTAACAGTTAATTAATAGGCCATGCTACAGGAAATTGCTCAAATGAAACATTTATTGTACAACACAAGCCTGTCCAATCAGTTCGCTTGTTAGCAGGTTTTGGTTGCCATGCCAACCTGCAGCCTAAACTACAGCTAGCTGAAGGATGGCTAACAATACAGTTACAAAAACTTACATTCTCTCTCCAATAGTAGCATCAGACGTAACCAACGAATAATATGAGGCTGAATTAAGAACGAGGGATAAAAACTTAAAGCCTGATTTACGCCCTGAATTTGGCGGAGCTCGTCGGCGAGAAAGAGAACTCCAATCGGCTAGTGAGCTTAGCGATTGAGCGCTGTCATTCTTGCTCTTGTCTTTGCAACTGACATGATTGAAAATAGCTACAGGAAGCGCGATCATGACAGGTATAAACTCTGAAGCTCTTCCGGTTTCCCAGTTCGGACGCCGAATCCAGATTACTGCCACCTGCTGGTATTGGAGAGTGATGTTCTCTCAGGTAAGCACAGAACACACTGCACGGTTTGGTGTGTCGGATTCTGCTGCCTAATAATCGGACTTATCTGCAGAACAATCGGGAGATGCTGATTAATAAAAAAATGCCAAACATCGTCCAGATCAATCGTTCGAACTCTTCTCTAGTGTAGTAATCTGTCCAGAAGTTATCACTCCAGCTATAGCTGTCCCAAGCAAACCACCACTGAAGACAGAAAGAACTCCAAAAGCAGTTCACCACCAAACCTCCTGCTTTCTGATTTGCAGATTGAGGCAATAAAGTCTTGTTACAGAAGGTTGTTTCTTACCGAGTCATTTCCCTCTGTTCGCCCAATAAAAGAGGGAGAGCCTACAGGAAAAAACAAGTGATGGACTGTTAATGATAAACGGCTATGTGTGTGTGTGTGTGTGTGTGTGTGTGTGTGTGTGTGTGTGTGTGTGTGTGTGTGTGTGTGTGTGTGTGTGATGGGGAGTAATACCTTGTGTCTTTCTCCCTTTCAGTTTGTAGACGAGAACAAACGCTCCAATCAGAAGCAGCAGACTCACGCAGATGCACATGCTGATGATGGTGTTGACTGAGAAACCAGTGTGAGGAATTGATTCTTATTCATACAGCATTTATTACAGCATGGACATCAGAACAAACCTACAAGTTCACACAGTGTGTGTTGTAACAGCTTACCAGGGTGACGTGTGTTTAAAGTGCCATCTGGATTCTCTTCTCCTATTTGAGTCCATAATTTTCATCCATGTTCATATGTTGATAAAAACACAAGTAGTTTAGTCACTTCAGACCTAAAGGTTCATCACAGATTTTAGATGAGTCAAATCATACACCAAAAAGTGGTGAGCAACATCTACAGAGGGTCGTTCATCTCAATAACTTTACTAAATGGTAGAATTGTCTCACCAGTAACTTGAAGGTGAATTTCTCTGAAAAAGGAGTAATAACCAACTGATGTATCTCTTTCCCACAATACACAGGAATAAACCCCTTTATCATCTTCTCTCAAATCATTAATGTTCACACGGAAAACGTTTTTCCTCTCGTCAACGGAAATGGAGAGCCTGCCCTCCTGATTCTGTTGGGTTCCACTGGTGTAGATCAGTTGGTTTTCACGTTCACCTTCCAGTTTGTATAAGTACTTGAAGCTGTTTTTGAACTCTACTGGATAGGAGCAGTTGATCATCACATTCTGTCCCAGAGATCTTCTCACTGATTGTGTCCCAGTACAACATGGATCTGTCAATCACACAAACTGAATTAGTAGACAATCGTTTCTCTCAGCGAACAGGAGCAAAACTAAACTAAATCTAAACACGTTCTAAACAAAATCTAAGGTCATCTGTTCAATCTGAATTATTGTAAAACTTGAGATAAAAACATAGAATTTCCTCACCATTATTCACTTTTAGTTGAATGTTAGAACGCCACGATAGCTGGTCTCCACACTCGTACATTCCAGCATCCTGAAAGCTCAGGTTCCTGATGGTCATTTGAACCGAACCTTTGGACTCGCCCAAAGTAAATCTGTTGTTATTAATCCGTCTTTGCTCACACTGAGATCTCGCATTAAATTTGCAGAAATACACATCGGTATTGGGAAAGCAGTGGATTTTGACTTGACCGCCAATGAAAGCAAAGACATCATAGCAGCTCACGGGGCCTAACGAAGGAAAGTTATCACAATTACATAACCACAATTACATAACCACAATTACATAACCACAATGCAACACATTTCTGCTTGTGGCCATCAAACTATACAGTGTTGAACAGCTGGTCAATATTGAAGATATACGATATAGATAATATATAAATATTATTTATATTATAAATATAAATATATATAATGTAGATTTTTATACCACACTTATAGAATGTTCATATCTTTGAGAATTTTGTGCAATATTTTCAGTGGAATAATAATAATTGTTAGATGTGCAATATTTCTACTATTATTGTAGTCTGACTTTTTTCTTCCAGTTTCACTTTTTTTTTTACTTTAACCTTTAGTTACATTTTTCTATAAGCAACTGCAACCCAACAATTTTCCTATGGGATCAATAAAGTATTTGGATTCTGATATATACAACAGTAAAGGCTGGTCCGTGTGGTCCGATCCAACAGACGAGCTCCGGTAGCGCAAACTGCTCAAGAATGCCTGCTGATTAGTTTATACATGCAGTGTATATATATATATATATATATATATATATATATATATGTGTGTGTGTGTATAAACCAAAACTAGAAACTCCAGCAAAATTTTATTTTGAATCACTAAACATTTGTTTTACTGATGCACTGAATCTCAAATCAGCATCAAAATCCGTCATGATGCTCACATCCGGCGATTAAAACCGTCCGTGTGGAAACAGAGCAAACCTTCCGTTTGGTGTCCTGATGATTTCCAGCATTTAAAACACCGTAATTACTTTAAAAGGATCACAACAATATTTAGTCTTCATGCTGTATGTTGAGTTTGGTTTTACTAATAATAATCAATATTTCTCCATTAAGCTGTTGTTAAGTTGTTAAATATATAATACAGTAGTAAAGAATTCTATATTTATTAGACCATTCGAAAACTCTAAAACATACTGTAGTTTTCCTCTGAAAAACCAAAAATCAGACTTGTGGAATGGGATGTTAATAAAGAAACACACACCGAACTTATTCTCAGATGTCCACAAATGTTGGCCATATGATGTATGTGTTCTTCACTGTTATAATTATGATCCAATCAGATGACAGATGTTCTAACCACTGCTTTACCACTTCCCAGATTTAACATAAAAGAGGATGTGCATCTGTTACTACTCACGGAAAAACACGTTTTTTGTTCAATTTTCCATGTTTTGGCAGTTTTAGAGAATTTATCTGCAGCAACATCTAACAATTATTTTTTATAGATCACACACACACACACACACACACACACACACACACACACACACACACACACACAGTTAAATGTAGCTTTGAATCTCAATTACAGTAACTGACCTGAGATCAGGTAGAAGAAGACGACGTTAAAGATCTTCATCCTGAACTGAACTTCAGCTACATAAAAAACTTTTTTCCAGCCGTGTTACTGCTTGAAATGCTTTTGAGTTTGTCCCTAAAATGAAATATCATCCGTCTCAATTTACACTTTGATTATTTCCTCTTTTTTTGCCAATCTGCTGTTTCCAAGTTACTCAACCTCATGGACCTCCTACTGAAGATGTTGTAACACTTGCATCATCTCTGCTGACCTATACAAAAATGGACAGATTGTATACATTTGAGAAGCTGATCCTAAACCCTAGAACATTTTTCAGGTTTACATTTTAATTCATCAGAGTTGCTCAGAAGGTTCAGGTTGAACCACGGAACTCCTCATAAAGACTCAGAAGAACAAACTGAAAATCCTCAGAGATTTGAGGTCCTGTGTGGTTTAAAACATTTAACTGCCAGAAGGTCCATGAGATAATGTATTCGTGATCTAGCTAGCTAAGAAAAGTTAAGCTAATTATGTATCTTACTGTACAGTGTAAATAGTGTCATGTTGGGAACTGTATGATTTGAGTTGCTGATTTCTGGGTTTATTACATTCACTCATGACCTGAATTCCACATTGAAACCATACATGTCCAGTTATTAGGAGCAGATCAACACCACTGTCCAGCACTGTGACCATGTGGGGATATTATTATATACAAACAGTCCTCTGTTACTACCACTGGACTGTCCTGCTACAACTGCTGCCTTTCACAACTCACTGTAGACATATTTCTACACTCAATTACTAACTCTCTCTCTCTCTCTCTCTCTCTCTCTCTCTCTCTCTCTCTCTCTCTCTCTCTCTCTCTCTCTCTCTCTCTCTCTCTCTCTCTCTTCCTCTCAGGTCTATAGTCTATAGTTTGCTGGAAATGTTCAGTGTAATGGGACCCTTCAACCCAGCGAAGGTGCAGATTCAGCTCCGTGGCGTCGCTGTGTCATGTGACTGGGTGTGTGTTTCCAGCCCACATACATTGCGTGCGGAAAATATTCACAGAGCTTCACTTTTTCCACGTTTCTTTATGTTACAGTTTTATTCCAAAATAGATTCAATTCTTTTTCTTCAAATTCTACAAACAAAACCCCATAAGTTGTTTCTTCGACATGTTTGCAAACGTGTTAAAAATAAAGAAAAAGAAAAATTGCTGATTATTGCTGAAATATGTACATGAGTTTTCACAGCTTTTGCTCAATAGTTTTGAAAACTGGTATCACTTGGTGCTGGTGCTGTTATCACTGAGGGTGTACTCACTCTGGTTGCCAGGTATTTAGTACTATAGTATAATGTACAATTGTATGTTGTTATTTTTAGAGGACAGTAAATCTGTACAAACTGAACATTGACACTTTCTATAGTTTTGTCCATTGAGAAGACACTAAACTGGTTGCTGAAATGTGAGGGGTGTTTGTGAGACATTGGTTTTTTAAGCCACAGTTCGGTTTAATTTTGGTACAGTTAATTTGTTAGACTCAATTGTCGTAATACAGATGTGTACACAGATCAGGCATTATGACATAACATTCTAACATTCTGAGTGGTGAAGTGAAGAACACTGATGATCTCTTCATCATGGCACCTGTTCGTGGGTGGATTTATTTATCAGGCAGCAGGTGAACATTTTGTCCTCAAAATTGATGTTAGAAGCAGAAAAATGTGCAAGCTTAAGGAATAGAGCGAGTTTGACTAATTGTGATGTCTAGACGTCTAGACGTCAGACATACGACTGTGTAGCAATGAACAGCTCAAATCACATCATCAAGCTTGCCGATGACACGACCTTGGTGGGTCTCATCAGCAAGAACGATGAGTCAGCATGAAGAGAGGACGCAACGGCGCAATGGTTAACAGCCAAGTGTGGAGCAACAACCCGTCTCCGAACGTCGACAAAACCAAAGAGATGGTTGTGGATTTCAGGAGAACACAGAGCGACCATTCTCCACTGATTATTGATGGATCCTCCATGGAGATCGTCAAGAGCACTAAATTCCTTGGTGTTCACTTGGCGGAGAACCTCACCTGGTCACTCAACACCAGCTCCATCACCAAGAAACCCCAGCAGCGTCTCTACTTCCTGAGAAGGCTGAGGAAAGCTCATCTCCCTCCCCCCATCCTGACCATGTTCTACAGAGGGACCATTGAGAGCATCTTGAGCAGCTGCATCACTGCCTGGTTTGGGAACTGCACCGTCTCGGATCGCAAGACCCTACAGAGGATAGTGAGGACAGCTGAGAAGATCATCGGAGTCTCTCTCCACTCTATCATGGACATTTACACCACATGCTGCATCCGCAAAGCACACAGCATTGTGGACGACCACACACACCCCTCATACACCCCTTACACACACACACACACACACACACAACTGTGTAACTGATCTGTACAACCCGGACTCAAACACACACTCGTACCCACTTCGCACATCCATGATTCAGTACAGACTCACTCACATCACTTTATTACCATAAACTGTTTACATGGTGTTTTTGCACATCTTCCTGGACTGCTGCTATTTGCTCTTTGCACAATATTTTGTTTGGATTTTTGCTACTGTTTACTTTGTTTTGTTACAACAGGTTTACTGGCAGAGCTATTTTTTGTTGTCTTGCACTATCTTGTGTTGTCTTTGCACTGTTTGCACCACTGTTTGCACACATGCACTTTATGTGGCGAGGACACCTACTAGTCCTTAACCCTGTGTTTTCTGTTTCTGGTGATGAGGATCATTGATGCACGTGAGGAGCGAAGGCTGGTCTGTGTGGTCCGATCCAACAGACGAGATCCTGTAGCTCAAACTGCTGAAGAAGTTCATGATGTTAATGATCGACGAGTCACGACTGTTTTAGCAGCAAAAGATGTTATGGCTGATTGGTGTGTGATATACAGAATATATACAGCAGGTGAAACAAGTCTTGAACAAGTCACTATATTTCTCAGTAAATATATTTCTAAAGGTGCGATTGACATAAAAATTTGATCAGATGTTGGTAACAACCCATGCAGCCCACACATAGAAGCAGACCAAACTGATGGCCTGTATAAACGTGTTCCTTGACCAAGGTGTCACACAAGAAACATCTCATGATGGGTAAAAACTAAGAGCTTCCTCAAGACCTTCACAACCTCATTGTTGCAAAACATGCTGATGGCATTGGTTACAGCAGGATTTCTAAACCTCTGAATGTTCCAGTAAACACTGTTGGAGCCATAATCCAGATGTGGAAAGAACATGATTTCACCATAAACCGGTCATGACCAGGTGTTTCTCACAAGATTTCTGACAAAGGAGTGAAAAGAATATCAGAAGAGTTATCCAAGAGCCAAGGACCACTTGTGGAGCGCTTCAGAAAGACCTGGACTTACTGTAGCAGGTACAATTGTTTTAAAGAGAGGAAACTCAACTGGTTTCAGAGAAAGAAAATAAAGCTGCTAGAACATTCCAGCCAATCACCTGCCTTGAATCCTATTAAGGATCTATAGAAAAAACTAAAGATCAGAGTTAATAGCGGAGGCCACAGAACATTCAATATTTGACGAGTGTTTGTGTAGAAGAATGGGTTAAAATCCCACCTGAGAAGATGTTTAGTATTAAATACATCGTGTTCAACATTTTTTTGTCTCCGTCATTTCACATCATTACACATAACTTGTGTTGATGTGTGGTTTGATTTCTGCATGGATTCTCACCAACATCTGGTGCAGCTTATAGACATGTGGTGTCTCCTTTATTCATCAGTACATTCACACTCAGGTTAAAAGGTAAGGAGTCTCCAGTTTCACTGGGATTGAGGAGGTCAGGGCTTCGTGTAGGTCACTTGAGCTTTTCCACTCCAGCAACCATGTCTACTCTGTGTCATGCTGGAACAATGTTTTGGAAATTCAAGTTTTTTGGAAAATTGTGATGTTCCACACAACTGTTTGGAGAAGAACCACATGAACGTTCAGTGATATTTTACTCTTGGAAATATTTTTAATGCTTATTTCTTTGTCTACACGTTCTGCCGTTTAATGATCAGACTTTACGATGGTATGTTGTGAGAACATCACTGTGAGAACATCATGTATCCTGAGATAAACAGGAAGTGGTTTTACACTGAAGACACACACATACACACACAGTCAGTGTAGAGTTCCTGAAAGCCAGGAAGAGATGTTTAATATTTAGCAGCAGTTAGAAAGGCACATGGACATTAGGACCAAGTTAATGTTCAGCACATGATCTTTTCAGCCAGATGCCCCACTCCCATTCTTCATTCTTTATCTGTAGAACATCCCCAGCTTCCTGATTAACCTAGTTTGTTTTACATTCATGTCTCAATTCAGGTCTCAAATAGTTTTTTAAAAGGTCTTGATTTTCCGATGTCCATGTAACGTGACCTCTGATGCCCACTGAATTGCTCCCAGCACTTTCTAATGGTGTTGTAGTTCCAGGTCCAAATATAATTCGCTGTATTACGACTACAGATGAGACCAACATGCAACAGCCAGTCAGCTTCCTGTTATTGGCACGAATCTCTCAGCTTGTACCACAGACGTAAAACGGATTTTATTGTAGCGATGGCGAACTGCAAGTTTAGTGAAATGTGGCTTAACCAGTTGCTAACAACATGTACGTGTTTTTGACCTCATGATACAGGTCTTACATTTCATTTTGAATCGTCTTAAAAAGTCTTTTAGAGACAGTGGCATTGAGTAAAAGACAGGAGGTGGAGCTGGAGGTAGCAGAGCTGAAGATGTTGAGATGTTCATTGGGAGTGACGATGATATACAGGATTAGAAATGAGTTTATTAGAGGGACAGCGCATGTAGGAAGTTTTGGTGACAAGGTGAGGGAGGTGAGATTGAGATGGTTTGGACATGTGCAGAGGAGGGACATGGGGTATATCAGTAGGAGAATGCTGAGGATGGAGCCACCAGGAAGGAAAAGAGGAAGACCAAGGAGGAGGTTTATGGATGTGGTGAGGGAAGACATGCAGGTATTTGGTGTGAAAGAGACGGATGTAGAGGACGGGGGGGATGGAGACGGATGATCTGCTGTGACGCCCCCTAATGGGAGAAGCTGAAAGAAGAATCATTTTAAAAAAGTCTTAAATTTGACTTTGTGAAACCTTGCAGCTCAAAAAAAGTCAAATGGAAGACGAAGAACCTGAAACAAGTTCTTAGGTCTCATATCCCTCCTTCCGTCATCCAGAGAAGAAAAGTCCTACCAGCTTCCACTTTGTCTTCTCTCTGGTTCCATGACGACACTGTATACCGAGCAGGTCAGTGCGTTTTACTAATGAAGGCAGACTCACTATACAGTTTGTTCATTTATTTACTGATTTGGAAAACAGAAATGATGGTGAGATGTTTGATTAATGAATAAAAACATGTCCCACGACCACACAAACACCACCACCAATGTCCCACCACCATCGGTGCACTGAAGTTCTGGATTTATGGACCGGTCCCAGACGTCTGGTTCACTCTATAAGCTACAGGAGTAAACATGAGGGCAATGGGGTGGGAAAGAGTCCAGTGATGTTTCTCCTTCAACTGTGTTGAATTTATTCATTATTTTATTCATTATTCATCAGTTTATTGAACCTGAAACATTATTGTACTTTTTATTTCAGACATAAATCAGGCTGAATGACATTTTCCCCTGAAGTACTACATTTTATACAACATTTAGCTACAGAAGCGTTTTCAGTAGAGCTGAAGGGGAAAAGGGTTAATGTGCTACCTGCTAGAAGATTCCACTACTGGCTCATAACTCGTACCATGGTACTTTTGGGGGTTAAGATCAGTGTGCGGCTCTCAGCTGTGTTGAAATTTTTATCCCATGGCTTCGCATTTCAATGTTTCTCACTTAAACACCACACACTTTTGTTTGCATTTCATCCCTATAACCATTTATATTTTCCCAGCAGTAAATTGGTGACATTAAAAACATTCACTATGAAAAAATAATGTTGTATAAAAGGTGACAGAAGGCCGTGTTTTTATCACGAATAACATCAGGGCAGTGTCGGGCTGACGTGACCCGGTCACAGCCTTCATGTTATTCGTGATAAAGCGGACCGACATGGTGCTGCTCAGGAAGCACGGCGGTTCTTCTCAACGGTCTGAGGAAATGAAGGACGACGCCATGTTTGATCCTGCAGCTGCCACCGCATGTTTAAGGCACTTTTACACTACAAGTCATTTAACAGGTATCAGGCTGCGCTCCAGACACTTCCACCATGAGTACTGATTCCTTGGAGGGGGCGTGTCCTCAGGATCGGACCTTTCTATTGTCGTCGAAGAGCCGGCGTAGCGTGTAGACCTGAGTGACTGCAACCAGGAGCATAGCTACTAACGTGGTACAGGACCAGAAGGAGACCCTCCACAGGTTGTTCTCCAGCAGGTTACGATCTCGAGCCTCGAATGCCCTCAGCACCGTCTGCATCTGCCGACTTCTCTCCAGGTGCCGATGCACAGACTCGATCGACTCCTGCATGGAGATGGAGTGAGGTTTGAGATATCACACACAGCTGAGATCCATCGCTATTTTTTATGAATCTACAGAAGATTCTGACTCTAATATTGACGATATTTATCTAATCTGGTCCAAGTCCTAGTGCAGTCACATGCCGTTTCTAATCAGAAATACAGTCTTGGGATAATTAATGATAAAGATGAAGCTCCAGGTGTAAGTGGATGATCACCCGATACCACGGTCACTTCACTGCATGGAGGAGTTCCAGCTGTCGCTGACCTTCTCAGAGTAAAACTGACTGAACTTTAGTTCTACTGCTCCGAATCACACACACACACACACACACACACACACACACACACACACAAAGTAATGCCAGAAGATTAGTTATTTCAAGCCCTTACTAATACTGAAGCTTTGGTTTGAAGGCAGATGTAGAGGACAGTAGTATGGTGAAGGATGATACGCTTTGGCGCCCCCTAATGGCAGCAGCAGAAAGAGGACAACGACTCATAATGAAGCTGTTGTTAACTCCTGGTGCGTTAACGATTTCTTCTCCAGTTCAACAGATTCATCTTGTGCTTCAAAATCCCCACAAGTTCCACCAGATACTAAACTCCTCCATGGAGCTCAGTGAGGTCATTAGGTAATGTGTACAATCAGCCGCCTCACTCTGGATGAAACTGGATGTTTCTATGGTTACAGGTGTTTATAAGCAGCGCATTTATTTTGATTCAAACGACAAACGCAAACTACCTGCGTGTTCAACGCTCTGATCTCACACCTGAACTCCTTCCAGCCAATCACGATCCAGTATTCACACCTGAACTCCTTCCAGCCAATCACGATCCAGTATTCACACCTGAACTCCTTCCAGCCAATCACGATCCACTATTCACACCTAAACTCCTTCCAGCCAATCACAATCCACTATTCACACCTGAACTCCCAGCCAATCACAATCCACTATTCACACCTGAACTCCTTCCAGCCAATCACAATCCACTATTCACACCTAAACTCCTTCCAGCCAATCACAATCCACTATTCACACCTGAACTTCCTTCCAGCCAATCACAATCCACTATTCACACCTGAACTTCCTTCCAGCCAATCACAATCCACTATTTACACCTGAACTCCTTCCAGCCAATCACAATCCACTATTTACACCTGAACTCCTTCCAGCCAATCACAATCCACTATTCACACCTGAACTCCTTCCAGACAATCACAATCCACTATTTACACCTGAACTCCTTCCAGCCAATCACAATCCACTATTTACACCTGAACTCCTTCCAGCCAATCACAATCCACTATTCACACCTGAACTCCTTCCAGACAATCACAATCCACTATTCACACCTGAACCCCTTCCAGCCAATCACAATCCACTATTCACACCTAAACTCCTTCCAGCCAATCACAATCCACTATTTACACCTAAACTCCTTCCAGCCAATCACAATCCACTATTTACACCTAAACTCCTTCCAGCCAATCACAATCCACTATTCACACCTGAACTTCCTTCCAGCCAATCACAATCCACTATTTACACCTGAACTCCTTCCAGCCAATCACAATCCACTATTCACAGCTGAACCCCTTCCAGCCAATCACAATCCACTATTCACACCTAAACCCCTTCCAGCCAATCACAATCCACTATTCACACCTGAACTCCTTCCAGCCAATCACAATCCACTATTCACACCTGAACTCCTTCCAGCCAATTACAATCCACTATTCACACTGATGAGGAGATACAGTAGAAGCTGAGTCAGTGGTTCTCCAGTTTTAAACGTATGTATTAGGTTGATTAAATGTAAATGAGTCGTGTTCAGTGTTTTAGCGTTTACACGCTGCTCCTCTTTACATCCTCTGGTCTGCGATTAGAACAATGTACAAGATATTATTGGATGTTTCTCTGACTGTCATTTTGTTTTACCCGAATGTCCTCCAGCTTGTACTCCAGCAGGTTCTCCGGTTCCCCAAGCCCCATCCAGTCATCCTCTCCCGCTGTATCGCTGGCTGCGTTCTCCAGAATGACCTCAAAGAACACCATCTTCTCAGAGAAGCGGCTGAAGCTGTTGTCGAAGCAGATCTGGTAATCTCCTGCTTCAGTAGACTCGACCCTGAACACACCATCATCCAAATGTCAATCAGGTATTTCATAATACTGCAGTCTGATTGGTCCGATCTGCACTGCACTAACAGTATATAATATCGTATATAATAATATTCATGACACTAAAACATATCCTTCATGTCCACAGTATTTAAATACATGTGGACTCAATATACTTCATCAGAAGAACATTTTGGTTGGTGGGCAGAAACTGTGAGAGCCAATCAGAACGCACATGTGAACTCCGTCGGAGCGGCGAAACTCTGAGGCCAGGTGGACGCCTTGAGGGGAGATGATGGAGAAGTCCACGTCCATACCTGCTCCGGCAATCACCTACACAACACACACACATTAATATTACACACACACACACACACACACACACACACACACAAGTTTAGGACTCATTTTGTAACACGTAAACAGATGGCAGTCACAGGGAGCACTGACGTCCATACGACACGTTCCGGAAGACGCAGGAACGTGATATTTGAAGTGATCAGGGTTTCATTTGAATAAATTCCTCTGCCTCAACTGTTTTCAACGGAACACAAACGTAAAAAGAGACACGTTGCGTTAGTGTTGTGATGATGAGCACGGCCACGTGTACTCTCGAATCAGATTAGATCTTCACACGTCCCATGTACAAGCAGAACTCAGCACCCTGGTTTCCGTCCAATAGGAGAAGACCCTGGGCTCATTCGACACTCAGGTTCACTTTCCTGTGCAAGCGACGTTCACTTAGGAGGAAACCAGCGATCATCTCAGCTACATGAGATCACTGTGGAGGTGAACAGTGAACAGTTCAGAACTTCAACACAGCGATAGAAGGGGATTATACACACTGATAAGCATAACATTAGGACCACCTGCCTACTATTGTGTTGGTCTCCTTTCCCTGACCCGTCCATCTTCACCAGCATGAACTTCTTCAGCAGATTTGAGCTATAGGAGGATCGGACCACACGGACCAGCCTTCGCTCCTCACGTCAAGTCAAGTCAAGTCAAGTTTATTTGTATAGCGCTTTTCACAACAGACATTGTCTCAAAGCAGCTTTACACAAATCAACAGTGAAGGTGAATGGTGTGAATTTGTCCCTGATGAGCAGCTGTGGCGACTGTGGCAAGGAAAAACTCCCTTAGATGTTATGAGGAAGAAACCTTGAGAGGAACCAGACTCAAAAGGGAAACCCATCCTCATCTGGGTGACATCAAGAGTTTGATCATAAATCTTTCAACAATACAGAACACTGGAGAGTGAGAACTAACATGAGCACTGGAGTATAAGATTATAAGTGATGTTCTTTCTGCAGTCTTATACAGTCTATATGGTTAGTAGCTCCGAGTTTTATGAGCTCAGCATTTGTGATCACCACAGATCCAGCATCAGCTTCTCCATGCCAGAGCCTTTAACACTCCAGGAGGTCCAATGCCAAACTCCACACATGTAGCGGGATCCAAATGGCACTGGTACGTCTCTAGATGGTTCGGGATGTTTGTGAGTTCGGCATCTACTTCTTCAAAGGTCCGTAATCATCACGAGGTGGGAGGTGACTGGAGCTGGCCAAACCTCAGGGTGTCTCGGGATGGGGAGAGAAAGAGAAGCAGTGGAGAGCAATTAGCGTAGCTGCTGTTCATGATATTAACAGCACAAGTTGATAATGTGCATGTGATCAGATGTTCTGGAGCACAAGGTTATGATGTGATGTGTGTTATGTGTAGGCTTTGCTAAAAAGATATGTTTTTAATCTACACTTAAACTGGGTGAGTGTGTCTGAGCCCCGAACACCGTCAGGAAGACTATTCCAGAGTTTAGGAGCTAAATGTGAAAAAGCTCTACCACCTTTAGTGGACTTTGCTATTCTAGGAACTACTAGAAGCCCAGAGTTTTGAGATCTCAGGGAGCGTGGCGGATTGTAGCAAGTTAAAAGACTGGATAGATATATGGGAGCCAAACCATTTAGTGCTTTATAAGTGAGAAGTAATAGTTTGTAGTCTATTCGAAACTTAACAGGAAGCCAATGTAGGGACGATAAGATCGGGGTTATGTGATCATATTTTCTTGCCCTTGTAAGAACTCTGGCTGCTGCATTCTGGACTAACTGAAGCTTGTTTATTAATGACGCAGGACATCCACCTAGTAATGCATTACAGTAGTCTATTCTGGAGGTCATGAACGCATGGACGAGCTTTTCTGCATCGGATAAAGACAACATATTTCTTAGCTTAGAAATATTTCTAAGGTGAAAGAAGGCTGTTTTAGTAACTTGATTGATATGATTTTGAAAGACAAGTCGCTGTCTAAAATAACACCCAGGTCTTTTACTGTTGAATTAGTGGTTACAGAACATCCGTCTAAATGCAGGTTGAGATGCTGGAGCTTCTGTATACTAGTTTTGGTCCGATGAGCAAAATCTCAGTCTTATCGGAATTTAAAAGTAGAAAGTTATGGGTCATCCAATCTCTTATTTCCTTAACACACTCAGTTATCCGACTTAATTGAGCTATATCGCCTGGTTTAGATGAAATATATAGCTGAGTATCATCAGCATAACAATGGAAGCTAATTCCATGCCTTCTAATAATATTTCCTAACGGAAGCATGTATATTGTGAACAGCAGGGGTCCTAGAACTGAACCTTGCGGCACGCCATAATTTACTTGCATTAGCCTGGATAGCTCTCCATTTAAATCTACGAAATGGTAACGATCGGACAGGTAGGATTTAAACCAGCTTAATGCCTGTCCCTGAATGCCGATGTAATTTTGTAATCGATCTAGGAGGAGATCATGGTCTATAGTGTCGAAAGCAGCACTAAGATCAAGTAAAACCAACAGCGAAATGAAGCCTTGGTCTGAAGCTAAAATCAGGTCATTAGTTATTTTAACTAGAGCAGTTTCTGTGCTATGATGGGGCCTAAAACCTGACTGAAATTCTTCAAAGATATTGTTCTCTTGCAGGTAGGAACAGAACTGGGCAGCGACAATCTTTTCTAAAATCTTAGACATAAATGGGAGATTTGAAATGGGTCTGTAATTTGATAACGTGTTTGGATCCAGATTAGGTTTTTTAATGAGGGGCTTAATAACTGCTAACTTGAGGGATTTAGGGACGTGACCTAAAGATAGTGAGGAGTTAATAATATTCAGAAGAGGTTCACCAGTTGTATATAACACTTCCTTCAGTAATTTAGTAGGAATTGGATCTAACTGAGATGTTGTCGATTTAGCTTTGGCAATAACATTATACAGCTCTTCCTGTCCTATACATGTAAAACAGTGGAGTTGTGGAGTTGAAGGTAACACTGTCTCAGGAGATGGTGTCAGAGGTTGAACTGCCACAATTGTTTTTCTAATGTTATCTATTTTTTCAGTGAAGAAAATCATAAAGTCATCACGTGCATCAATGAGCCTCGTCCCCCACGACCCTGTCGCCGATTCACCACTGTTCCGTCCTTGGAGCACTTTTGATAGATTCAGACCAGGAACATCTCACACGAGCTGCAGTTTTGGAGACCCAGACGTCTAGACGACTCAATTTATCAAACTCACTCAAATCCTCACACTCAAACATTTTTCTGCTTCTAACAACTTTTTAGGAGAAAATGTTCACCTGCTGCATAATAAATAAATCCACCTGCTAACAGGTGCCATGATGAAGATTATCAGTGTTCTTCACTTCACCTGTCAGAATGTTCTGCCTGATCAGTGTAGATTATTCAGACACACTCTGGTGATGAGGAGTCTGGTTCCTCTCAAGTTCTCTTCCTCGTGTCACACTGATAATT
>JBCEWE010000347.1:293951-311451 GCA_039877035.1 Silurus lanzhouensis
ACTGATTTAATCGCAGATACACTTACAAGGACATTTACAAGACAGCCTATCTGAGAAAAGGTCACCAAAACAGTTTTAAACAGTTACTTTTGTGTTTTCTTTTCTGTAGAATTTACACAAAAACATACAATTTGCCTTCATATCAAATCTCTAGGAAAACCATAATACACAAGAAAATGTATAGAAACGCACAGAAAAGCAGGAAACCCCGGGGTGATGTGATGAGGTGAATATCGCTGCTTCTGCTAGAGATGATGTATGTGGGTAGGCAGCTGTGGCTACAGTGAAAGGAGATGTGTTGAATTGTGTTGTTGTTAAGTTTTGTTAATGGTTTCTGCAGCCGCTGCATCATAATGTTCGTATTAAACGGGGATCGATTTCGCACAACACTCAGTTCTCAAAGTTAATGTGTTCTGAGCAGAGAAAAATGACTAATATGACCGTGACTGCACTGCACTTTCATTGATCCATAGTCTTCAATATAACACTGATGCAAACGCTGGAAACACACTGCATATGTTATACACGTTGCTCAGTAGCTCCTAGTTTTATAACCACAAATGACTGTAAAAGACTGTAGGAAGAACATCACTCATAATCTAATCATAAACACTCATGTTAGTTCTCCCTCTCCAGTGTTCTGTAGTGTTTAAAGACTATGATCACACTCTTGGTGTCACCCAAATGAGGATGAGGTTCTGCTTTTGAGTCTGGTTACTCTCAAGGTTTCTTCCTCAGAACATCTAAGGGAGTTTTTCCATCACCACAGTCTCCATGGTGCTCATCAGGGATAAATACACATTATTCACTTTAACTGTTGATTTCTGTAAAGCTGCTTTGAGACTATGTCTGTTGTGAAAAGCGCAATAGAAATAGACTTGACTTGACTTGACTTGACATATGCAAAAGTTCTAGTCTGGTGAACTCTGACCCAAATCATATTTATAATTCAAAATGGAGAAAATACGAATTGAGAATATGAACTCAGTATCAGAGGAGCAGCAGTTTGCATATTTATTTTATTATATCGTAAAGATTGTATATTTACTTTTATTGGTTTTGCTCTTATCCAAAACAACTAAAGGGATTATAATATTATGTAAAGTAGCTGTGAGCAAAGTCAAAAGTCCAATGTCTAAACCAATGAGTTCCCCCTTTTAAGATCGATGACTGATGTCATATCTGGTTGCTGATGTATTACATGCTAAAAGTCACATGCTAAAAGTGTTGCGTGATGCCGCTGGATGCCCTGACAACAAGCCAGTTTGTGGTGTCTGGAGGACGTGGACAAAACATCCCCAAAACTGGTTCTTAGAAAATAAAAATAAACCACATAAATGAATGGAATGCATGAAGGTGAGCACATCTACAATCTCCTGGGTCACTATCTACTTGTTGGACAGACCCCAAGATGCACGTCTTAGAGCCGACTGAGCAGCTCTGGAGCATCACAAGGAACAGTGCTTTCCTCCTTCTTTTTCCTTCTTTCCCCTTTTCCTTTTCACCCTCTGCACTGCAGACGTTCAGTACGGGTCAGACCTCTGACACTTTCAGAAATTTTTGTGGTGGTCAAGTGCATAAGGCATGGAGAGGAGGAGGAGAACAGGGACCTGATAAACATCAAGACCCATGAAATTGTGGTGGACTATAGAAGGAAAAGGACAGCAACCAGCTCCATCTCAAACATATGTCAGGATGATGAACCTATAGATACCCTGGGGTGGATCTCAACAAGCTAAGAAGCTGTATATAAAAAATGATAAGCAGACCAGGTTTTTTTTTATTTTTACTGAGCTCAGGTCCCTTAATGTTTGCAGTAAGATGTTGGACACCCTCTACCAGTCTGTGGTGGGCAGTGCAGTCTTTGCTACAGCAGTATGCGAGGGGGAAATCTTTACAATCTGAATATGAAGGCTGTTGAAATGATTGCTACAGGAGGTTGTTTGTTCCAACGCTGCACAAAGCCAGTCTTAGGGTTTAATTAGCAATATTTCAGTTTGACCGACATAAACTGTTGACAACCATACACACTTCCACCCGAATGCCATTCACACTTCACTTTAATTACCCTCAAGTCCACTGGTGTATCAGGAATGTTTCCACAAACACTCTTCTGCACCACCCGATCACACCTCCACCAAATCTGTACACACCACATCTCTTTCTTCTTTTTATACTTTCTATACTTATTTATATACTGTAACATGTATTTGTCTGTCTGTCTGTCTGTCTGTCTGTCTGTCTGTCTGTCTGTCTGTCTGTATGATCAATTCCTGGAGGTGTGGAACCCATAAACATCTCCAGATGCTCCTGCTCCTTCCCTGTCTGGGTTGACTGCAGTTGTCTTCACTTCTTGCATGTTGTTGGAGTCATTTGTGTTTGAAGTGTGAACTTTAGCTCAGTTGGAGTCTCAGTTCTGGTGACTGACCTGCCTGGTCTAGAACATTACACTCCTTTGCTTTAAAAAACAGTTTTGGGTTGATTTGAATTGTCGTCTGACATTTCGTCTGAAATCGAGAAGATAGTATATAATTAAACACTTTCGAATTCATCCAGCTGTTTTTTATGCATTGATAGAAGGAGGGCTCTTGACATGTTGGACTGCGCTGCTGTGAAATCTGGAGTAATAATGCTGCTAGATGGCAGAAGCAAAACCGGTAGGTCATGGCACCAGCCCCAAGAACCCATCAGCTCATGGATAGTTTGAGGGCAACTGGAACATTTTCATAGTGAAATCCAGGTGTTGATTCCTGATGAAGAAATAAAAACACTGAGACCTCTTAGAAGAAACCTTAAAAGGAACCAGAATCTAAACAGGACTTCTGATTGGCAGGTTGTGGGTTCAAATTCCAGCACCCCCAAGTTGCCACTGATGGTCTTTTCAGCAAGACCCTTAACCTTCAACTGCACAGTTTCATAAATGAGATAACTGCAAGTTGCTCTGTATAAGAGCGTATGCTGAATGCTGTATATCTGAACAGAGTCATCTTGGAGATCAGAATTCTAATAATTATCAGTGTGTGTGCATGTGATAGATTCCAGAGCAACAGCACTGAGTGTGTTTAAGGGATCCCCAGTATGAGCATTAAAGTCAAGTCAGGAAGCTTTTATTTTTATTCCAACCATATATATTTGACGCAGTACACAGTGAAATGAAACAACGTTCCTCCAGAACCATGGTGCTACATTAAACAACATAAAGCTACATAACAGAAAAAAAGGTGAGACCATTTTAGCACCATCTTATCACTTGCTGTTGCTGCTGGAAGTCCATGTTGCAGAAAAAGATTGAAATGAATGTGCATTTGATGAACTTTGACATGTGAAAGCAGGATGTTGGTTTCAGCAGATACAGCAGACAGGATGGAGTCAGTTTCTAGTTCATTGCAGTTCACCTCGGGGGCAGCAGGGGGCACTAAACATCACACACTGCTCTTCTAAAGCGTCTTGTGATTGAATAAATAGATGACATTTGTGTGTGTGTGTGTGTGTGTGTGTGTGTGTGTGTGTGTGTGTGTGTGTGTGTGTGTGTGTGTGTGTGTGTGTGTGTGTGTTTGGTGCAGATCCGAAATCTAGAATGTCCATGATGGATTGGGACGAGCGTGGCTTTCCTGCATTCAGGCACAACCTTAGTTACAGCAATGGCAACCTGATCATCCCTAAAGAAGGCTTTTACTTCCTGTTCTCCAAAGTGTCCTTCAGAATCAACTGCAGCATTTTCACACACGAGATCAAGCTGAACTCATCACGTTACAACGACGTTCCGATCAACCTCATGATGGACAAAAGGTACCCTCACAACTGTACGCTAACTACAAACAAAACGCACAAATGTTCGAGGAGATCTTTGAAAACGTATTAAACGGAACAAGCTCCAGCAAGTTCCTTTCCTGTTTTTGAACAGTTTAGAAAAGTAGGTTAGGATGGAAGGTTAGGGTGGTTCCTGTGGTTGCACTGTGGTTGTGATGTGTGTGTTTTTTGTGATGTTTGCTTGCAGGCGCAGTTGTGTGGACCAGAAGAAGAACCAGTTCAGCAGTTACCTTGGTGGAGTGTTTAGGCTTCACAAGAAGGAAAAGGTGTTCGTTTCAGTCAGCGATTACAGCAGCTTGATCACGGATACAAAACAGAACTTCTTCGGGGGTTTCATGATCTAGAACTTGGACACTGTTCATGATATTTTTTTCGTCTTTAATTCCATATGTTATTTCTATTCTATTCTATTTAAGATTGAAATATTTGATAACCTGCATTTTACGGCGTCTCAGTGAGGTCCTGGTGTGAACCACAGCATCACACTCGGGTGTGGGGCCAAAACCAGCACTTCTAGAGCGTTCATCTGGGTGAACTCTAATGTAGTAAAGATCAGAGCGAGAGCAAGATGGTGATGTATTGAGATACGAGCTGCTAAACTGACCTTCAAGCTGTACACTGTTGCAGACAGAGCTGACATGCTGCAGATGTGCAAAACTATTCTGGAAATGCTGGATAAAGTCTACAATTTATAATATATTTATACTCCTTTATTTATATAACTATTGAATCTATGCTGATCAAAATCCTCCTCTGGAGCTGAGTGTGTAGAGCATCTGGAGGAGGTGCTCAAAGGACTATCTCCTTTAATTTATGCAAACTAGTTCTAAAACCCTGACAGGAACATTAGCTCATTTTTTAATAGCTAACATAAAAAAAAACGTACCTCAAACCAAATCATATCTGCCCCACAAAGCTCCTACGAGGAGGATGGATGAGGCAAAGGAGGCAGTCGTTATTTATTTACGTACAGTGTATTTCTCATTAAATGTTATATTATTTGATGTTTATTTTTGGTACAGATTTTGTTGTAATGATCACATGTTTGTATGCTTTTAAAACAATAAATGAATCTATGCGCTTGATGTTGTGTTAGGACGGCTGTGAGAAGAATGAATGAAGAGGTGT
Organism: Silurus lanzhouensis; assembly: GCA_039877035.1. Classification (NCBI taxonomy): domain Eukaryota; kingdom Metazoa; phylum Chordata; class Actinopteri; order Siluriformes; family Siluridae; genus Silurus; species Silurus lanzhouensis. The sequence continues at coordinate 298,890 of JBCEWE010000347.1, forward strand.
TTTATTAGCTAGCGATGTTGCAATGACGAAAATGAAAGTAATAGCTTGAACTCATGGCAAACTATTGTAGCTAGCTGCTAAAAATGCTAAATTTTTTATTGGAGAGCCTAGGGGGAGCTATAATTGTGCAGCATTTGATAGTTCATAGAAGTAGGAGAGGATGCATGACAATGCCACAACTCGTCTCACCAGTAGGGGAATGTGGACAGTGCCAGGAGAAAAAAAAAAGAAAACGAATAAACAACCTCAGGCTGAATGTTTCGGTATTTAATCAACCTGCTAAAAACATCACACAAAAACTAGCTAACTACACCGGACTAAGCTAACAAGAAATACATGGGTGTGTTTAGACATTAACAACACCTACAGGATAAAGTGTAGGTGATCACACAACCTTAGATGTTCTTAAACCAAGGGAAAGTTTTGAAGAATGGCTTGAAACAAAGTGCTAATTAGAAGGAAGCTTATATAAAAAAAGATTTCTGCCGCTTTATGATCTTCTGATTTGTCATTTGCTGTAAAGAATTGAACGATGATTGGTACAGATCTCCACCTATAGGAGAAGCACATCCAAGCTAGAGAAAGTTTAAAAAAGAAAAACAGTGAGAAAGAAGCAGAGTGAGAACACAAACGTAAACCGTCAACTTCGTACTAAAATGTCGAAGGTTTTCTAAGATCCGAGTCAAATTCCGTGTCCTCCTAATCACAGAGATCATAAACATCAGTGTCAAAAGTTCAGCAACTGTGTTTGATCCAGTTTAGGCCTTTGAGAACTGTTTATCTACGTGCTATCGAGGAACAGTCGCATTGAAAAGGCAGCTCTTATACGTTTTATCACCTGGAAGTCGGGGCTGTGGAAAACTTTCTGAAGGATCATCTTTCTGAGATGTTAGACCTCTGCGGGTTTTCGGAAACCAATCCGTCTGAGCGATGAGCCAGCGTAGAAGTGTGAACAGATCCTGTGGATTAGACGGATGATTAGTGGTTAATCAAGAGATAGAGAATCAGTGTGGGTTTTGTGTAGTAGGCTTGTAAACATTGTTTATTCAAGAGCAGACTTGAGTGTGTCTGACAAGAATAAGCTACGAAAGAGCACAAGCATCTACTTGAATCATCTCATTAATCATGCAGAAATATTCCAAAACCGTTGCACAATTGTTCAAAAGCTTCTGAATTGCCGATATGGGGACCTCTGCCATTACTCACCAGGTTCTCTCTGAGGTATGTTCAGAAGAAAACCACAGAAACACAACAATGACTTGATCTCTGTAAAGTTACTTTTTTTGTTCCGCATCATTTTAACCATATATACAGTGCAGCGCACAATGAAACCAAACAACATGGTGCTCCATCGAACAACATCAATTAGCAAAAGGAACACAAAAGAACTACACACAACTGTAAACTAACAACGCAGCATCCAGTGCTAAAACGCTAAAAACATCATGACACAATGATAAACAGTAACAGTGTAGACCAGTGCAGTACAGAAGGATGTTCGAGTGTTTTGTGTGTATAAAAATCTAAAATAAATACTGTACATGTAAACAATTGGTTGTATGTAAACTTTCGATTCAACAAGAAGTGTGCAAAACGCAATTTTTTTTAAACAGAGGGTTTTTTTTTCATTCAGTTTTGTGTGTGTGCGTGTGTGTGTGTGTGTGTGTGTGTGTGTGTGTGTGTGTCAAAACAATTTGTACAAATAGCACAATTGATTTCCGGAAAAAGACTGTATTTTTTTTCAGACACTTGTACACAATCGATTAAATGAATTATGCTAATCTGTTTAATGACCATGATGTGAAGGTGAAACGCACCATTCTGAGAATTTTACATTTGAAAAACGCTCCAAAAGCAACTGAGGAAAACTGTAAATGAAAAAAGCTCTAGATCAGTGGTTCTTAAACGATTAGCAATCTTCTGGAAATCTTCTGGCTCTTACACACGTGCACCAGAACGAATCTGTGCTGCTTTGCTTTTCCTCAAGCTTCTGGAGCGTTGCATGGAGCGTTTTTACACAGCTGCAAATGATCAAAGTGAACCTGACACCGTGCACTGCGGGGAACGTTACGGCTTCACGGCTCGCTTAGAACAGTTTCCCAGTTTATAAGAAATTATTACCGTAACACTATCATGTTATTTTCACTAAGTGCAAGAGCTTTAAACTGCGAGATGAAGGAGATTTACGATGAGGAAAAACCTGCGATGGCCTGCAGGAGAAACTTTTGATACATGATGAAATACGTCAGCTGTGAGAACTCTCGGGATGGAAATGTTGAGTGGGTGTTGATGTGAGAAACAATGCAGAGTGGTTTGATGTTTGAGGACTTTGTCTGCTACTCCTGAGTGAGTGAGTTTGTTAAAAATGTTAAGAATGTTAAGAACTCTGCTGCTGCAGAAGAAGGCATAATTGTTACCTCACCACCCTTAACTCCTCTCCACATTCATGGCATTTGGCAGATGCCCTTATCCAGAGTGACTTACAACCGAGGGTTAAGGGGCTTGCCCAGGGGCCCAGCAGGGGCACCTTGGTTGTCCTGGGATTTAAACTTGTAATCTCTTGACCCAGAGTTTAGTGCTTTAACCACTGAGCTGCCACCTCCTTTATAAGGCCTTCACCTACTGGGGAGGTGGAAGGAGGAATGGGAATCTGTTAGTTTAGTCAGAAATATGAGGGGTTGCATAGATGAAGATTCAGGTTTCAGCCAGTTTTACAGATAACGGTTCACGTCTGAACAAAATACGTGTCCGTATGTGGAAAACTGGCCAGGTTCCAATCACATTGTTTTGATGTAATGTAATAAGTACAAGCCGTTAAGGTGAATCAGGACATCCGTCATTATGTGGAAGTTTAAGTGTGGCAAGTTTAATTTGAATTAGTCCTGCCTTGGAAACATCGCAGAACTTTACAGGCAATGAAACATAGTTGCGGTTGAACTCTGCCGGTATTAGAGCCTGACGACTGTTCAGACTTGTTCTGCAGTCAGCACGAAGAGTGAAATCGAGTTGTAGTGTAGGGTATTAGATAAGATCGGTGAATTACCATGCGTCAGCCATGTTTCGACATGACACTTAATTTGGAATTCAGAAGCAACAAAAGTGGAAGGGATGACATTAAGGATGACGATGACGACGATGACGAAGGAGATGGTGATGATAATAATAGCACGTATTAATAATATTTCATCATGGAGTGCGGATGAAGAATGAAAGCGACCTACATCACACTTATCACTACTGCAACGATGAAACGTCAAATGGTGCAGGAAAGTCCATTGCACCCTAAAAATACAGCACGTTCTAAAAACGGTGTTAAAATGCATGTAGCGTCCTCACAATCAGGTTATCTCTGTCTTTCATCTGTGTTTCTTACTTTCGCAACCTCCACCCACACACGGTGCAGAGAGAGAGAGAGAGAGAGAGAGAGAGAGAGAGAGAGAGAGGGGGAGAGATCAAAATATGTGAAATAGGAAGTGGTGAAAGAGAGAGAGAAAGAGAGAGAGAGAGAGAAAGAGAGAGAGAGGATGCAGGGGAAAGAAAATTGGGGGGAGGATGGGTTCAGACTAAACAATGCTGACTCAGTGGTTTTCTGCAGGCTCTGCTGAAGTTTCCATAACGCAGCCGCAAACAAACAACTGCAACGCTTTTTATTTTTATGTCTTCCGAAAGCGAGACAGAGAAAGAAATGATTGTCACAGGAAAAAAAAAAAGGTTTGACAAGAAACCACCCACTCACTTTTTTCTCACTCTGTACACATTTTCACTTTTGTTCTGCAGACCCCATGGTTACAGAATTACTGCACCTGCACCCAAATCATCTCTACTCAATGGTGCCTCCTTTCCACTTATGCGACTGGAGATGTGGCCCATGGAATTCTTCTTTTCCTTAATAGTTCCACCTGCTATGTGTCACCTTTCCTTATTACAACTTTAACTTATTTAGCTTTGGACTCATCTTGGTCTTGACTATTGGTTTTGCTAAACATGGTCTTTTTTTCTCACATTCACAAACAGATGCAGTGTTGCAGAGTTTTTATTTTCTCATTGATTGTGATTGTGTCCAGTTTAGTGTGTGTCCAATTTAATGTGTGTGTACGGTTCAGTGTGTGTCCAGTTCAGTCCAGGTCCTTCATGTTGAGAGTCTGTTGGCTTGTGGTGAAAAAACTGTTACACAGTCTGGATGTGAGGCCTGAATGTTACTGTTCCTCTTTCCAGATGGCAAAAGAGTGAAAATGTGTGTGTGTGAGGGGTATGTGTGAGGTGTATGTGTGAGTGGTGTGTGTATGTGAGGGGTGTGTGTGATTAGCCACAATGCTGGTGGCTGATCACACCAGTTTGTTAACCTCTGCACCTCCTCTCTGTATGCAGACTTGTTGTTCTTGCTGATGAGACCCACCACGGTGGTGTCAAGCAAACTTAATGATGTGATTGGAGCTGTGCATTGCTACACAGTTGTGAGTCAGCAGGGTGAACAGCAGGGGACTGAGTACACAGCCTTGTGGGGCCCCAGTGCCCAGTGTGATGGTGCTGGAGATACTGTTTGTGATCTGGAATGCTAGGAGGTCTTCCATTCAAAAAGTGCAGGATCCAATTACAGTGGAATATGTTGGGGCCTACAGGCTTATCTTCTCAATTAGGTACAGATGAATGGTAGTGTTGAATGCTGAACTGAAGTCTATGAACAGCATTCATAAGTATGAATTCTTGTTTTCCAGGTGAGTGAGGGCCAGTTGGAATGTGGTGGAGATGGCGTCGTCGGTGGAGCGGTTTGGGTGGTATGGGAACTGCAGTAAATACTGCCAGTATTACAGGCAGCAGGGTCTTTATGTGCCTCATGACAAGCCTTTTGAAGCTCTTCATAATAAAAGGATGTTTGGCATGTTGGGACAACAGCACTGCTCAGAGACATGTTGAAGGTGTCAGTGAGAACATATGCCAGTTGGTCTGAACACCCTTTAAGCACTCTGCCAAGAATGTTGTCTGGTCCTGCAGCTTTCTGTATGTTGACTCTGTTTAGAGCTTTCCTCATGTCAGCAGTGGAGATACAAAGCACAGGCAAAGTGAGGGTTGTTGGGAGACGAATTGGTCTTCCATGCCGTCACGTCGCAGACAAATGATGATGTCCTGTAGTTGGTGATGGCGTGGATGACCTACCACATGTGCCTTGTGTCGCCGCTGTCCGTGAAGTGTTTGTGGATACTCTTAGCATATGCACGCTTTGCCTCTTTGATGGCCCAGGACAGTTTGACCCTCACTTTGGCCCTGCCTTGTCACCCTTCCCTGAATGCAGAGTCTCGGGGCTTCAGGAGTGCACGCACCTCTCAAATCATCCACAGTTTCTGGTTGGGGCGTAAGATGATGTTCTTGTAGACAGTGACATCATCAATGCACTTGCTAATGTAGCTGGTCACTGATGATGTGTACTTCTCTAAGTGAAGTTGCCATTGGGTGCAGTCTCCTTAAGCATGTCCCAGTCAGTGCATTCAAAGCAGTCCAGAAAAGCAGAGAGCCTGGCCAGGTTCTCACTTGCTTTTATACTGGTCTTGAACGCTGAGTTGTCTGTATGTTGTGATCAACATAACAGAGATGTGGTCTGAATAGCCGAGGTGGTGGCGGGGCTTTGCCCGGTATGCGCCCAGGATGTTTGTGTAAACAACATCCAGCGTGTTTTTTCCTCTGGTTGCAAAGTCCACATTCTGGTGCAATTTAGGGAATACATTCCTGATATTTGCATGGTTGAAATCTCCAGTAACAATCATTATTCCTTATAGAACCATAGAGTACATAAAGTGCCTCCTTAGCACTGTGCTAGGTGAAATGTACACTCCGAGCACAATATTTCCAGGGTAAATAAAAAGGTCTACATCTCACAACCATAAACTCCACCAGCAGTGAGCAGTAGGAAGAAACAAGGACAACCATTCTATGTTGTTGTAAATACACAGTCCGCCGCCAGGAGTCTTACTTACACAGAGCTGCATTTCTGTCGACACGAAACCCGGCTAGCGCGTCCAGCTGAATGGCGGCTTCTAGAAATCTGTTGCTCAGCCACACCTCTGTGAAAACAAAGATGCAGCAGTGTCTGTACTCATGCCAAGTAGCTTGCTGAAGTCTTATGTAGTCCAATTTATTGTCCAGAGAGCAGACATTTGCTAGCAGGATTGATTGTAGAGCAGGGGGGCTAGGGTTAGCCTTTAACATAGCACTAGCCCTCCGCCCACTTTCTGCACGTCCGCCTCCTTTTGATGCCGAGGTCTGGAGGCCTGGTCCTCAAAGCAAGCCGAGGTCATTTAGCCTCTCCCACAATTCATCATAATGATGGATGTTTCTGCAAACATTTTCTGCAAAAATGTTTCTGCAATACTTTTGCTACTACTTTGTTTGGTGCAAACCAAAAATCTTTACTGTAATTTGGTCTATTTAAAAAAAACTGTACTTTAAAGTCCACAATCAGTATTGGTTCATCAAAAAAAGCCATACTCATCTCTGGTCCACCAAAAACCTGCAATCAGCCATGGGCTATCCGATACTGCATTCAAGCCTGGTCCACCAAAAAACCTGTACTCATCTCTGGTCCCTAAAAAAACCTGAAGAAATGAATAAAATAAAAAAAAGAATGATACTGGACTGTTCCTGGAACTGTAAGCTGGAGATTGAGCCAGTAAAACTACATCACTACATCCGAGCTACGTCATTTCCATCATCTTTGGCATTAAAATGTAAACTGCTGAGTTCAACTGTATGAATATATTTAAGTGAAACGAATGGTTGAAGAAAGATAAACATCAGTATGAGCACAGGAATTGTTGCGTGCAGGAAGAATGCTAACGCATGTGAGATCTCCTTAATTTCTTTTTCACAGTTGTGGTTTCTGTGACAGGAAGGTCTGAAGGTCTGCCCTATGATTCAGAAAAAGAAGTCAGCCGGAGATGAATCATCACATGGTGGCCATTGAGGCAGAGAAATTGTACAATTGAGACCTTTTCTTCCTCTCTGATATGCCTGGGAAAAGGGGGGAAAGATATTTTTGTAAGAATCACCCACTCACTTTTGTTTTCTCCACAGATCTATTCATGTTGTCCTGCAGATCCTGTGGCTACAGAGTTACTGTACTTAAATCATCGCCAGAGCAGCAACTGGATATTTGGTCAATTCAAATTAAGATTTTTAACCCCTGACACGTGTGACACGTCTTTCCCTATTACTCTAACTGATGGTGGAACTTCAGTCAAGTCTTGAGCTATGTTTCTGTATTGTCTCAGATTATTTAGCATTTGGCTTCGGACTCGTCTGGGTCTTGACACAAACAGATGTTGTGAGGGTGTGGTGTGAAAGAGTAATGAGGTTAGTGTTGATACAAGGATTTTATAACATTTTGGGTCATAAAATTGTCTTAGATTTGATATGCTGCATTTTAAAAATGTTTTCAAAGTGCATTTTTTCTTTCTTTGATGAAAAAATCAAAAACCCAACCTCAAACCTGGTCCATCAAAACCTGTACTGAACCCTGGACCATCAACTATCTTCGTCTGACTGTCTGTATCATATTCATTCTGTCCATCTGTCTCTCAGTTTGTGTCTCTGTCTGTCTCTCATTCATTCTTTCTGTCTGTCTTTTTCTGTATTTTTGTCTGCAGCCCTGACTGCCTTGATTGTCTCTTTGTCCATCTCTCTGCCTGTCTTTCATTCTGTTTTTTTCTTTATCTGTTTGTCTCTCGGTCTTAGACAGCAGATGTGGCTCTTCTGAGGAAGTGTAGTTTTGTTTCTCAAAATTGGTGCATCACTTCAGGGAAAATCTCTGCACAGTGAGAGTTCATTCCTTTACCCTGTCTTTCCTGCACTCCTTCTCCTCGTCTTCGTTCAATGCTTTCTTTTATTATAGATGTAATTCGTATTTCATACCTGACCAACAGTGTGAGATGTGAGCACCAAACGTGTGGTGAATTAAAACGCCAGTTCAGCTGAGTTCAGCTCGTTGCCACTTTCCATGAAGTGGTTAAACTTTGAGAGCGATGGCAGAGCGGAAGTGTGGAGAAGGAGGTAAAGGTCTAGGTAAAGCCGCACTGTTTCTCTTCAAAGGAAGACAAAGTCATCCTGCCGTGTCATCTTAAGATCAGCTTCCCACACGCCTAATCATAACTTAACCTGTCTGATATTCTAAACAGGCCTCGTAATGGACTGACTGGTTTTTCCCCGGAAACATTCTCCAGATCTGCAGTGGAACCTGAGCAGGAAATTCGTCAATTTGGATTTAATTACAAGGTGTGAGGAACTTTGTTGGTGGAACACTGGGATGAACTTCTCAAGAATTAGAGACAGAACCAAAATAACTGAAAAAAAGAATGTTAAACAGGTAAGTGTGTGTGTGTGTGTGTGTGTGTGTGTGTGTGTGTGTATACAAAATGTCTGTAGAACTGAAACCTTGCTAGCTGAGCTGACAGTAAATGACGTGTACCCATTTGAGTGTGTGAGAGAATATGAGCGATACAGTACTGTGTGTGTGTGTGTGTGTGTGTGTGTGTGTGTGTGTGTGTGTGTGTGTGTGTGTGCTCTTAGCTCAATTTCCCCCTTGCCACTGGTTTCGGAAACTTCCGGCCTTTATTAACGCAGGTTTCCAGTTCAGGGCAGCAGGAGGGCGCTACGGAAATCACACTCTGTAATAAAGATAGACCGGGAAGCTGCTGTCACTCTTCTCACTTCCACGTGTACGTCACTTACCACCCGTAACATCGCTTCACTTCCACATGCCCCACGCCATGCAACATCTCTAATAACCTACTGACCTCAGCACCTTAAATCCCAGCGTGTAACTGCAGCTTCAGCTCCTTCATCCACTGAGACATTTTTGGTGTCTGGTGTTTACACTGGAGTGATAAATCTAACAAGTGACGGGAGTTTTTTTTATTTCATCATTTTTATTTATATAGCGCTTTTAACAATGGAAATTGTCTCAAACCTGTTTGTAGCCTCGAGCCCCAGTGTCTAGACGAGGCATCTTCAACACTCACAGAGCTCTTTCCATTAACCTGTTGAAGTTTACTCTCTCTCGAATAAACATTTTTTTACTTAGAAAATAGAAATTGCATATATAATAATCATACTTTTAATAACAAAGTCTAGACAATGGTTTCAAAAATTCTATAAATAATTTTAAATAAAGAGACGCTAATAATAAACTAATAAACAATTAACAATTATTTAAAATAAAACCTAATATTAAAATTAAAAATTTCATACTTTCATACTAATTTAATACTTTTTTTATTAAATAAAAAATTAATAAAAACATTTTTATTTATGATCAAATTGTAGGTTTACAGGGATTAATACTAATATAAACAAGATATACAGCATAGTATTTTATAGTCTCTATAATGCAGTATTTACTGTATATAATGCAGTGTATAGTCTCTAAAATGCAGTGTATAGTGTCTATAATGCAGTATGTAGTGTTTATAATGCAGTATATAGTCTCTATAATGCAATGTATAGTGTCTATAATGCAGTGTATAGTCTCTATAATGCAGTGTATAGTCTCTATAATGCAGTGTATAGTGTCTATAATGCAGTGTATAGTCTCTATAATGCAGTGTATAGTCTCTATAATGCAGTGTATAGTGTCTATAATGCAGTGTATAGTCTCTATAATGCAGTGTATAGTCTCTATAATGCAGTGTATAGTGTCTATATTGCAGTATATAGTGTCTATAATGCAGTATATAGTCTCTATAATGCAGTTTATAGTGTCTATAATGCAGTATATAGTCTCTATAATGCAGTGTATAGTGTTTATAATGCAGTGTATAGTCTCTATAATGCAGTATATAGTCTCTATAATGCAGTGTATAGTGTCTATAATGCAGTATATAGTCTCTATAATGCAGTGTATACTGTCTATAATGCAGTGTATAGTCTCTATAATGCAGTGTATAGTGTTTATAATGCAGTGTATAGTCTCTATAATGCAGTATATAGTGTTTATAATGCAGTATATAGTGTCTATAATGCAGTATATAGTCTCTATAATGCAGTTTATATAGTCTCTATAATGCAGTATATAGTCTCTATAATGCAGTGTATAGTGTCTATAATGCAGTGTATAGTCTCTATAATGCAGTGTATAGTCTCTATAATGCAGTATATATTCTCTATAATGCAGTGTATAGTGTCTATAATGCAGTGTATAGTCTCTATAATGCAGTGTATAGTCTCTATGATGCAGTATGTAGTCTTTATAATGCAGTGTATAGTGTCTATAATGCAGTATATAGTCTCTATAATGCAGTGTATAGTGTCTATAATGCAGTGTATAGTGTATATAATGCAGTGTATAGTGTCTATAATGCAGTGTATAGTGTCTATAATGCAGTGTATAGTCTCTATAATGCAGTGTATAGTGTCTATAATGCAGTGTATAGTCTCTATAATGCAGTGTATAGTGTCTATAATGCAGTGTATAGTCTCTATAATGCAGTGTATATTGTCTATAATGCAGTGTATAGTCTCTATAATGCAGTGTATAGTGTCTATAATGCAGTGTATAGTGTCTATAATGCAGTGTATAGTGTCTATAATGCAGTGTATAGTCTCTATAATGCAGTGTATAGTGTCTATAATGCAGTGTATAGTCTCTATAATGCAGTATATAGTGTCTATAATGCAGTGTATAGTGTCTATAATGCAGTATATAGTCTCTATAATGCAGTGTATATTGTCTATAATGCAGTGTATAGTGTCTATAATGCAGTGTATAGTGTCTATAATGCAGTATATAGTCTCTATAATGCAGTATATAGTCTCTATAATGCAGTGTATATTGTCTATAATGCAGTATATAGTGTTTATAATGCAGTATATAGTGTTTATAATGCAGTGTATAGTGTTTATAATGCAGTAGTTATCATTACAACTAACAATTTTGACACGTTTTCCTTTGTTTCTTAATCAGCCACGAGAGGGAGTCTCCCACACTGTCATGATGTCCCGTGCACCGTAAACAAGGCGTGTCTGCACAATACACTGCATTATAAGGTACTGCAGCGTGACAGTGACGTTTTTGCTGATATGCTTGTTTATAGATAAATCCGAGCGGTTTAGGACACAATCAGCCACTGATGTCACATGGTTGATTATATCGCCTATATAGTGTAGAATATGTGTGATTTGAGACAGGTCCATCTGTTAAACCGTGTAATACACACAGTAGGGTCAGTTGAAAACAATGTACCCTAGTGCAGGGGTGTTAAAGACACACAGGTGTGTAAAGAGTATATGGGTAAAGAGAATGTTGTGGTCCACCATGTGGATTTCACATCTACTGTTGTTGACGTGAACGGAATCAAACTGAAAGAATTCAGAATGCTTTATTCTGTTCTTCCACTAGAGGGCAAAATGACACTAGAGGGCACAGCTACCGACAAAAATGCGCTAATGACGTAATATTTTATAAGCAAGCAAAAAGAAATGGTGATGTAAACAAACCTCTGTACAGAAGCTTCTTCTTCTTCTGTTATCCATGATATTATGCACTAAACTATAATAGGCAAAAGTATGTGCATCATCACCATGACCATCACCAACCCCCACCCCCTCCTTCTTCACCATTATAATAAGCGCCACTCTTCTGTGAAGGCTTTGCTATTGGATCTTGGGGCATGGGTTTGACGTGTATTTACACACTAATGGTGGGACGATTGAGACGTTCCAGTTTGTCCCAAAGGTGTTCAGTGGGATTTAGCAGGTCAAGGTCTGTCTAGGTCATTTAAGTTCTTACACTCCAACCTTCAACCATGGCTTTATGGCATTACTGCAAAGTGTTTTGGGATCTCTTTATCTTCAGAAGAAAGCCCTAACCCTTAATATGTAGGGTGCACATACTTTTGGCCTTATATTGCAGTGTGTAGGGTGTGTGGGCGCAGGAACACGTCCACAACAAATGGAGATATTTGATGTGGACTCAGAGACACACTGTACAGTTTCGCTGTAATGAAGTCCTTTTATTGATGATGTATTAGCATAATATTACTGAATATAAATTAACAATCACATGGAAAGTCTCAGTCAGAGAGACATTACATAAATCTCGCCAGGTCGTGGTGAAGACACGTACAGGACGCCTGAGCTCTTCAATCCAGGCACTGAATTACTGAGCGTGATTAGCGCTCGGTGCCTGTCGCTAGCCAGCATGGTGGCCGTACATCTGTAGTGATGAATACTCTTCGGCTACTGTGTAACAGTAAAATAATCCCTGCTGTCTTACAGTACAACAGTTTTCGCAAAACAAAACAATGCATAAATATAGAATATATATACACAGAAATAGTATATAAATAGATTATGATCATATAAAAATATATAAATAGTGCTCTGTGAAAAGTTCTTCCTGAGAAAAAGCAGCGTCACTTGGACAACACACGCTAATATACTGCAATATCCAGGACACGTAACACGACATCCCGAAGCTTAAACGTGATCAGAAACGTCTGTGGGTGAGAAATTTCCGTGCTCGGATACTCCGTCACGTGAGCTTCCCATACAAAAGAAGCAACAGTTATACGTTAGT
>JBCEWE010000347.1:321451-338951 GCA_039877035.1 Silurus lanzhouensis
TCATACACACAAATTATATAATACACACCAATACATCATACACACCAGTATATCATACACACAAATTATATAATACACACCAATACATCATACACACCAATACATCATACACACCAGTACATCATACACACAAATTATATAATACACACCAATACATCATACACACCAATACATCATACCCACCAGTACATCATACACACAAATTATATAATACACACCAATACATCATACCCACCAGTACATCATACACACAAATTATATAATACACACCAATACATCATACCCACCAGTACATCATACACACAAATTATATAATACACACCAATACATCATACACACCAATACATCATACCCACCAGTACATCATACACACAAATTATATAATACACACCAATACATCATACACACCAGTACATCATACACACAAATTATATAATACACACCAATACATCATACACACCAATACATCATACCCACCAGTACATCATACACACAAATTATATAATACACACCAATACATCATACACACCAGTACATCATACACACAAATTATATAATACACACCAATACATCATACACACCAGTACATCATACACACAAATTATATAATACACACCAATACATCATACACACCAATACATCATACCCACCAGTACATCATACACACAAATTATATAATACACACCAATACATCATACACACCAGTACATCATACACACAAATTATATAATACACACCAATACATCATACACACCAGTACATCATACACACAAATTATATAATACACACCAATACATCATACACACCAATACATCATACCCACCAGTACATCATACACACAAATTATATAATACACACCAATACATCATACACACCAATACATCATACCCACCAGTACATCATACACACAAATTATATAATACACACCAATACATCATACACACCAATACATCATACACACAAATTATATAATACACACCAATACATCATACACACCAATACATCATACACACAAATTATATAATACACACCAATACATCATACACACCAATACATCATACACACCAATACATCATACACACCAATACATCATACACATCGAGGATATAATACACACCAATACATCATACACAAATTATATAACACACACCAATACATCATACACAAATTATATAATACACACCAATACATCATACACACAAATTATATAATACACACCAATGCATCATACACACCAATACATCATACACATCGAGGATATAATACACACCAATACATCATACACAAATTATATAATACACACCAATACATCATACTCGCTAATTATATAATACATACCAATAAATCATACACACCAATTTTTTATTACACACCAATACAGCATACACACCAATACATCATACACACTAATTATATAATACACACCACTACATCACACACACCAATACACTGTACACACCAATTATATAATACACACCAATACATTATACACACCAATTATATAATACACACCAATACATTATACACACCAATTGTATAATACACACCAATACATTATACACACCAATTATATAATACACACCAATACATTATACACACCAATTGTATAATACACACCAATACATCATACACGCCAATACACCATACACACCAATTATATAATACACACCAATACATCATACACACCAATTATATAATACACACCAATACATCATACACACCAATTGTATAATACACACCAATACATCATACACACCAATACACTGTACACACCAATTATATAATACACACCACTACATCACACACACCAATACACTGTACACACCAATTATATAATACACACCAATACATCATACACACCAATACACTGTACACACCAATTATATAATACACACCACTACATCACACACACCAATACACTGTACACACCAATTATATAATACACACCAATACATTATACACACCAATTATATAATACACACCAATACATTATACACACCAATTGTATAATACACACCAATACATTATACACACCAATTATATAATACACACCAATACATTATACACACCAATTGTATAATACACACCAATACATCATACACGCCAATACACCATACACACCAATTATATAATACACACCAATACATTATACACACCAATTATATAATACACACCAATACATCATACACACCAATTGTATAATACACACCAATACATCATACACACCAATACATCATACACACCAATTATATAATACACACCAATACATCATACACACCAATTGTATAATACACACCAATACATCATACACACCAATACATTATACACACCAATTATATAATACACACCAATACATTATACACACCAATTGTATAATACACACCAATACATCATACACACCAATACATCATACACACCAATTATATAATACACACCAATACATTATACACACCAATTGTATAATACACACCAATACATTATACACACCAATTATATAATACACACCAATACATTATACACACCAATTGTATAATACACACCAATACATCATACACGCCAATACACCATACACACCAATTATATAATACACACCAATACATCATACACACCAATTATATAATACACACCAATACATCATACACACCAATTGTATAATACACACCAATATATCATACACACCAATACACTGTACACACCAATTATATAATACACACCACTACATCACACACACCAATACACTGTACACACCAATTATATAATACACACCAATACATTATACACACCAATTATATAATACACACCAATACATTATACACACCAATTGTATAATACACACCAATACATTATACACACCAATTATATAATACACACCAATACATTATACACACCAATTGTATAATACACACCAATACATTATACACACCAATTGTATAATACACACCAATACATCATACACGCCAATACACCATACACACCAATTATATAATACACACCAATACATCATACACGCCAATACACCATACACACCAATTATATAATACACACCAATACATCATACACACCAATTATATAATACACACCAATACATTATACACACCAATTATATAATACACACCAATACATTATACACACCAATTATATAATACACACCAATACATTATACACACCAATTGTATAATACACACCAATACATCATACACGCCAATACACCATACACACCAATTATATAATACACACCAATACATCATACACACCAATTATATAATACACACCAATACATCATACACACCAATTTTATAATACACACCAATACATTATACACACCAATTATATAATACACACCAATACATTATACACACCAATTGTATAATACACACCAATACATCATACACGCCAATACACCATACACACCAATTATATAATACACACCAATACATCATACACACCAATTATATAATACACACCAATACATCATACACACCAATACATCATACACACCAATACATCATACACACCAATTATATAATACACACCAATACATTATACACACCAATTGTATAATACACACCAATACACCATACACACCAATTATATAATACACACCAATACATCATACACACCAATTATATAATACACACCAATACATCATACACACCAATTGTATAATACACACCAATACATCATACACACCAATACATCATACACACCAATTATATAATACACACCAATACATTATACACACCAATTGTATAATACACACCAATACATCATACACGCCAATACACCATACACACCAATTATATTATACACACCAATACATCATACACACCAATTATATAATACACACCAATACATTATACACACCAATTGTATAATACACACCAATACATTATACACACCAATTATATAATACACACCAATACATTATACACACCAATTGTATAATACACACCAATACATCATACACACCAATACATCATACACACCAATTATATAATACACACCAATACATTATACACACCAATTGTATAATACACACCAATACATTATACACACCAATTATATAATACACACCAATTATATAATACACACCAATACATTATACACACCAATTATATAATACACACCAATACATTATACACACCAATTGTATAATACACACCAATACATCATACACGCCAATACACCATACACACCAATTATATAATACACACCAATACATCATACACACCAATTATATAATACACACCAATACATCACACACACCAATACATTATACACACCAATTGTATAATACACACCAATACATCATACACACCAATTATATAATACACACCAATACATCACACACACCAATACATTATACACACCAATTGTATAATACACACCAATACATCAATACTAATACACACCAATACTTCTCTCAGAATGAGAACTTCCCCTAGATGTCCGTACAGCAGAGTCCCTGACTATCTTCAAGCGACGACTGAAGATCTTCATCTTCCTGAAATACCTAAATTAGCACTTTTCAAGTTTGTAGAATTTGAGTTATATTTATATTAAGTTTGTAATCTTGCGCACCAGTGTAGATTTATTCATTACTAGAGATTTAAAGCACTTTTGTACGTCGCTCTGGATAAGGGCGTCTGCTAAATGCCGCAAATGTAAATGTAAATGTAATACATCATAGACGCCAAGGATATAATACACACCAATACATAATACACACCAATTGTATTAAACACACCAATACATCGTAGAGACCAAGGATATAATACACACTAATACATAATACACACCAATTGTATTATACACACCAATACATCATATACACCATATTGCCATTTATTACATAATGCAGTATTGGTTTATTAGTGTGTGTGTGTGTGTGTGTGTGTGTGTGTGTATGTGTGTGTGTGTGTGTGTGTGTGTGTGTGTGTGTGTGTGTGTGTGTGTCTGAAACTTTAGGGATTGCCCTGACCCAGCATTTTCACTTCCTGTGTCCCAGGTATGTCTCACACACACCACATCAAAACAACGCAGTTTACTGAATTAGTGTGTATGTGCGTAATAGGCTGTGCGTGTATCAGAATGCATGTGTGTGTGAGTGTGTGTGTGTGTGTGAGTGTGTGTTGGCCTTTGCCTGGGTGTATTGGTTTGGAAATGTGGCCAAAGCTCAGAAATGTCAGTGGTCATGTTCTGATTTCAAATCACTTTATACACATGCTTATGTGTGTTTGTGTGTGTGTGTGTGTGTGTGTGTGTGTGTGTGTGTGTGTGTGTGTATGTGTGTGTGTGTGTGTATTATTGTATATCATTATACACTATGTACTATATAATTGGTGTGTATGATGTATTGGCGTGTATTATATATTACACACTAATACACACTATACACACACTAATTACATTATAGACATCAATACACCTCATACACAACAATTTCACAATACACACCAATTAAATAATAGACACCAATACACCATACACACCAATTACATAATACACATCAATGCACCCAATACACACCAACACTTCATATAAACCAATTACATAATACACATCAATTATATAATACAAAACAATACACATCATACACACCACTTACATAATACTCACCAATACACATCATACACACCACTTACATAATACTCACCAATACACATCATACACACCAATTGCATAATTCACAACAATACACTTCATACACACTAAACACACCAATTACATAATACACACCAATACACCATACACACTCATTGAATAATACAGACCAATACACTGTACACACCAATTATATAATACACACCAAAGCACACCATACACAACAATTATATAATACACACCAACACACATCATAAACAACAATTACAACATACACACAAATTAAATAATACCCACAAATTACATAATACACACCAATACCCTTTATACACACCAATTACACAATACAATACAATACACCATGCACACTAATTAAATAATAGACACCAATACATTATACACGCCAATTATATAATACACACCATACACACCAATTACATAACACACACCAATACACACCATACACACCAATTACATAACACACACCAATACACACCATACACACCATTTACATAACACACACCAATACACACCATACACACCAATACACACCAATTACATAACACACCAATACACACCATACACACCAATACACACCAATTACATAACACACCAATACACACCATACACACAATCACATAACACAGACCATACACACCAATTACATTACACACACCAATACACACCATACACACCAATTACATAACACACACCAATTACATCATACACACCAATACACACCAATACACACAAATTACATAATACACACTTATACACACCATACACACCAATTACATAACACACACCAATTACATAATATACATGAATGAAAGCAGAAGGAGAAAGAGGTTGGAGAAACAGAATTGGGATCGACAGAGTGATGAGAAAAGAAGGCAGGAGAACAAGGAGATGCAGCAGCAGGTGAAGAGAGATGTAACGAAAGACAAGCAAAAGGCATACAGTGAGGAAAATAAGTATTTGAACACGCTGCTATTTTGCAGGTTCTCCCACTTAGAAATCATGGAGGGGTCTGAAATTGTCATCGTAGGTGCATGTCCACTGTAAAAGACATAATCTAAAAAAAAAAAAATCCAGAAATCACAATATATGATTTTTAAACTATTTATTTGTATGATGCAGCTGCAAATAAGTATTTGAACACCTGAGAAAATCAATGTTAATATTTGGTACAGAAGCCTTTGTTTGCAATTACAGAGGTCAAACGTTTCCTGTAGTTTTTCACCAGGTTTGCACACACTGCAGGAGGGATTTTGGCCCACTCCTCCACACAGATCTTCTCTAGATCAGTCAGGTTTCTGGCCTGTCGCTGAGAAACACGGAGTTTGAGCTCCCTCCAAAGATTCTCTATTGGGTTTAGGTCTGGAGACTGGCTAGGCCACGCCAGAACCTTGATATGCTTCTTACAGAGCCACTCCTTGGTTATCCTGGCTGTGTGCTTCGGGTCATTGTCATGTTGGAAGACCCAGCCTCGACCCATCTTCAATGCTCTTACTGAGGGAAGGAGGTTGTTCCCCAAAATCTCGCAATACATGGCCCCGGTAATCCTCTCCTTAATACAGTGCAGTCGCCCTGTCCCATGTGCAGAAAAACACCACCAAAGCATGATGCTACCACCCCATGCTTCACAGTAGGGATGGTGTTCTTGGGATGGTACTCATCATTCTTCTTCCTCCAAAAACGTTTAGTGGAATTATGACCCAAAAGTTCTCATCTGACCACATGACTTTCTCCCATGACTCCTCTGGATCATCCAAATGGTCATTGGTAAACTTAAGACGTGCCTGGACATGTGCTGGTTTAAGCAGGGGAACCTTCCGTGCCATGCATGATTTCAAACCATGACGTCTTAGTGTAATACCAACAGTAACCTTGGAAACGGTGGTCTCAGCTCTTTTCAGGTCATTGACCAGCTCCTCCCGTGTAGTTCTGGGCTGATTTCTCACCTTCTTTAGGATCATTGAGACCCCACGAGGTGAGATCTTGCATGGAGCCCCAGTCCGAGGGAGATTGACAGTCATGTTTAGCTTCTTCCATTTTCTAATGATTGCTCCAACAGTGGACCTTTTTTCACCAAGCTGCTTGGCAATTTCCCCGTAGCCCTTTCCAGCCTTGTGGAGGTGTACAATTTTGTCTCTAGTGTCTTTGGACAGATCTTTGGTCTTGGCCATGTTAGTAGTTGGATTCTTACTGATTGTATGGGGTGGACAGGTGTCTTTATGCAGCTAACGACCTCAAACAGGTGCATCTAATTTAGGATAATAAATGTAGTGGAGGTGAACATTTTAAAGGCAGACTAGCAGGTCTTTGAGGGTCAGAATTCTAGCTGATAGACAGGTGTTCAAATACTTATTTGCAGCTGTATCATACAAATAAATAGTTTAAAAATCATATATTGTGATTTCTGGATTTTTTTTTTTAGATTATGTCTCTCACAGTGGACATGCACCTACGATGACAATTTCAGACCCCTTCATGATTTCTAAGTGGGAGAACTTGCAAAATAGCAGGGTGTTCAAATACTTATTTTCCTCACTGTATGAGGAGCTGTAGGAGAATTTCAACACTAAAAAAGGTGAAAAAGGTTTATAGCGATTGGCTACAAAAAAAAAAAAACAGGAGGTGGAGCTGGAGGTAGCAGAGCTGAAGATGTTGAGATGTTCATTGGGAGTAACGACGAAAGACAGGGCTAGAAATGAGTGTATTAGAGGGACAGGGCATGTAGGACGTTTTGGAGACAAGGTGATGGAGGTGAGATTGAGATGGTTTGGACATGTGCAGAGGAGGGACATGGAGTATATCAGTAGGAGAATGCTGAGGATGGAGCCCCCAGGAAGGAGGAAAAGAGGAAGGGCAAGGAGGAGGTTTATGGATGTGGTGAGGGAAAACATGCAGGTAGTTGGTTTGAAAGAGGCAGATGTAGAGGACAGGGAGGTATGGAGACGGATGATCCGCTGTGGCGCCCCCCTAATGGGAGCAGCCAAAAGAAGAAGAAGAAGAAGAAGAAGAAGACATAATACACATCAAAACACATCATACACCAATTACATAATACACACAGATGTTTTATCAGAGTTCCATTTACATTTATGGCATTTGGCAGATGCCTTTATATAGACTTACATTTATCTTGTTTACCCAACTTAGTAGCTATGGGGTTAAGGGCCTTGCTCAGGAGCCCATCTTGGTGTGGCTGAGATTCAAACTCATGGTTCCTCGGATCCAAAGTCCAATGCATTGACCACTAAGCTTCCACCTCCTCAACTGACACCTAAAAACTACACTTGGATTCTACATAGACTCTATAACGGCGCCGCCCTTCAGTTTACACTTGTATTGTATGATCCACTTAAAGTAGATTGAAACAGAGTGTGATACTTAGACCAGTTAGGAGACCAGGTGGCTGAAACGAGTCGGCTTTGCGGTAATGAGACGTGTTTCATAGCGTGCGCCATCGCGTAATATTGGATGTGGGTTAGCAGGAATGCTGATGACTTGCACGATCCGGACAGTGAGTCTGCCGCATGCTGGGGTGTGGTATCACTCTTTCCCACTGTCCAGCTGAGCGCTTGCTTTGTGTTTGTGCATTCTTGTCTTGTTTCATGTCAGAAGAATGGGTGTTTTCCCAACAATTTTCTTTTTTAAACTGGTCTGAAAGACAAACATGTCCTTATCTGAATAATTACAAAGAATGCACACATTCCTTAAGATGTGTGTGGGTGTGTGTTTGATGGTGGGGTATTTCAGGTGTCTCAATAAACATCAGAATCAGGATCAGATTCATACTTTTGTCATAAATTATTATTATTATTGTTATTTTTAACATGAAACGTGTTGCTATGGCAAGGCTCCTGTCATGGTTATGCCAAAACTGCTGCTGCACTGCTTTACCCATCATCCCTTCGCACTGCTTTACCCGTCATCCCTTCGCACTGCTTTACTCATCATCCCTTTGCCACTAATATTTTTCACCTGGTGCTTGTTAGACTTATCACTCTTTTAGTTCAATTCATGGTTGTTGGAATGTTTGTGTGCAGTGGTGAATGCGTTACTGTACTTCAGTTGCTTTCTCTCTTATCTGTACTTTTTTCATATTTCCAATCACACTGAGACCTCTAAAATGATACCAAACATGCATGCATTCCTAAAATGTAATTATTACATTATGCAAGTATAGTAGCTTGAATTCTGGGAACTTCTAAGTCACCTTTCACTGACCTGGCCATCTCCCCAGGAGGGAAATTGTGGGCTCAAGGATGAGTGAGTGGGCAGCTGAACAGATTGCTTTCTCTCCTCAGATTAGAAAGTTTATTGTTTTGTTGCATGGCAGTGCACGGGTCTGGGATCATACAAGGATCTGACCATCTTCACACCAACATAGAGTTCAGCATCAGTTCAACATCAAGCAGAACATTTAGGGAGGAATAAATGATGAAGAAACTCCAGACTCGAACTCACCACAACACACGTGACCTCATTTACACGTTTATTTTAAAGTGGTCGAAAAGAAGGTTTTTGTTCATGATCATTGTGATAGAAATCAGTGTTTGAGTCTTTAATCTCATTCTAATAATAGATCAGTGTGCTGAGAGTCACATTCAAGTCTTTACACAGAAACTGAGGTGATTAAATAAAGAGTCTTGTGATAAAAATGATAATAGGAACATTATAGTTATAATAAATTACTACTTTAACTCAACTCAATTGCAGTGTTGGGCAGTAACACGTTACCGGTAACGCGTTACTTTTGACAGTAACTAATACTGTAACTCGTTACTTTTAAAAATAAATTAACTCCGTTACCGTTAATTTACCGACATATACTGTAACACACCTTAGGTTTTCCATGCATACAGTATTCTTAGTTATTTACTGTATGAATCAAAATCCTGTGATCCTTATACTTCTATAATTTACAATATATTTTCTCATGTAGGACTGCAAGACATCCTTGCAGAAGTGGCAGAGGGCCCCTTTTCACACCTCAGCAGGAGGAAGCAATTTGAAAGAAAGTGAAAGAGCTACGACTCCAGTTTGTACAGGTATGTTGTATACCCACTATACTGTAAGAGTAACTTCTACACATTTGATATTGGTGGAACTTCAGAGATCTTTACATTTGATGTAGCTGTAAACAATGAAGACAAATACAGTAATTTATGCACACTGTGTTTTTTCTGGTATATAGCGCCTAATGGAAATGGAATCAAGAGAACCACCTCACAACTTCATATACTTGGATGAGGCTGGCTTCAACCTGGCCAAAGGCAGAAGGCGTGGTAGAAATCTATTCGGCCAGAGAGCTACTGTTGATGTCCCAGGCCAACATGGAGGAAACATCACTATGTGTGCTGCTATTTCAGACGATGAGAGGGACCTAAATTGAGATGATCTACCAAAGTATGTAGTAATTTGTGACAATGTCAGTTTCTAGTCATCAAAACCTGACATGAGTATAATTTAAATAACTAAAACTGAGTATGATGTTCTACTGACAACATGACTAATAATTTTGCCTGTCACGTTCACATTGTTGAAAAAATGACATGGGATTCTGCTGCCTCTGACACGATAATTGATAAAAAAACACGCTTTTGCACGATAGATAGATAGATAGGCATTTTGAGCAGGTGACGCGTATTTTCCAGTTATCCACTATGTTGTGCAGTTTGTATGTGTTGTTTTGAGAAATGCACTTGGAGATCTGCAAACTTGAATTCTGATCTGAGAAATGACTAAAAGCAGTTGAGAAAAACTGTAAGTTGATTAGTCACACCATGAAGTTATGGGAAAGAGTAGTGGAAGCCAGGCTGAGAGAAGAGGTGACCTTCTGTGCGCAACAGTATGGTTTCCTGCCGAGGAAGAGCACCACAGATGCCTTATTTGCTTTGAGAATGTTGATGGAGAAGTGTAGAGAAGTTCAGATGGAGTTGCATTGTGTGTTTGTGGATTTAGAGAAAGCGTACGACAGGGTGTAGAGAGGAGTTGTGGTACTGTATGAG
Source organism: Silurus lanzhouensis (assembly GCA_039877035.1). Taxonomy (NCBI): domain Eukaryota; kingdom Metazoa; phylum Chordata; class Actinopteri; order Siluriformes; family Siluridae; genus Silurus; species Silurus lanzhouensis. The sequence goes on from JBCEWE010000347.1 coordinate 333,076, forward strand.
GAGGTCTGGTGTGTCAGAGAAGTATGTGAAGGTGGTTCAGGACATGTATGAGGACAGTGTGGCAGCAGTGAAGTGTGCAGTAAGAACAACAGACTGGTTCAAGGTGGAGGTTGGACTGCATCAAGGATTGGCTCTGAGCCCTTTCCTGTTTGCAGTGGTGATGGACAGGTTGACGGACGAGGTCAGACAGGAGTCTCCCTGGACTATGATGTTTGCGGCTGATATTGTGATTTGTGGTGAGAGTAGGGAGCAGGTGGAGAAAATCCTGGAGAAGGTGGAGGTACACGCTGGAGAGAAGAGGAATAAAAGTCAGTAGGAGTAAGACAGAGTACATGTGTGTGAATGAGAGGGAGGACAGTGGAGGGGTGCAGTTGCAGGGAGAAGAGGTGGAGAAGGTGGAGAAGTTCAGGTACCTGGGGTCAACAGTGCAAAGTAATGGAGAGTGTGTTAGAGAAGTGAAGAATAGAGTGCAGGCAGGGTGGAGTGGGTGGAGAAGAGTGATAGCAGGAGTGATTTGTGATAGAAGAGTATCTGTTAGAGTGAAAGGGAAAGTTTATAGGACTGCGGTGAGACCTGAGTTGTTGTATGGTTTAGAGACAGTGGCATTGAGTAAAAAACAGGAGGTGGAGCTGGAGGTAGCAGAGCTGAAGATGAGTTTTTTATTGGGAGTGATGACGATGGACAGGATTAGAAATTAGTTCATTAGAGGGGCAGTGCATGTCACAAAAAAACCCTTATTCAGTATGTCTTTTAGAGCATGCATATGAGAAAGTCATGTGCTGTTCCTGTATCCCCGAACAGGATAATCCAATCTCCCAGATAGACAGGTATGAAGGGGATGGTAGTGAACCAGTAATGCAGGGAAAGTGTTATTGGACATACTGTATTTATGAATCACTCTGGAACACCACACTCATTTAGGAATTGAGGATGTTTATAAATTGCAACACTAACTAGGTCATGGAGTCAACAATATAAAGGTAATGTCAACAGCAGATGAAAAGATTTTAGTGTATGTAAACATCAGTGTAAGTGCTGAGTCAGCATGTGGTAATAAGTTTAGGGAGAGTCCAGTGATGTAATAATAATTGGACAGAACATTTGTGGAAATTACGGAAAGTATATTGGGTGGAAACAAAGCAGAGGTCAAGATAGAGGACACCAAGAGTGGGGGTCTGTCAAGGTAAGTAGGGTACATGTACTGAAGGAGACTCTCAGGAAACTCTTTGCAGGAGATCAGCAGCTTAATACAGAGGGCTGAATCCCACCCATAATCGGTGAGTGTTGTTGGACGTATGAAGGGAAAAGAATCATGGCCACCATGAACTGATTTACTGAGATACCTGTTTAGACAGATTCCCAGATTCATTTCTAATTTTGTGAAGAATACACTCAGGTGCACTTGTCACTGTTGTACCAAACCTTTGTATTATTGTTTTGGACTGTTTTTGTCTTGTTCCTGCTCTGTGTAATCCTGGTTGTTGATCGCCGGACCTATTTGCCTTACCCTATGCCTGCATCAGGGCAGTGCTGGTTCAGCGGTTAAGGCTCTGGATTACTGATCAGAACTCCAGGGGTTCACACCCCAGCACCGCCAAGCCACCACTGTTGGGCCTTTGAGCAAGGCACCTAACCCTCTGTTCTCCCTGTGCTCTGACCCCAACTTCCTGACAAGCTGGGATATTCAAAAACCTTTAGGGGAAGTGGTAGCTTAGTGGTTAAGGCTCAGAAGGTCAGGGGTTCAAACCCCAGTATCACCAAGCTGACACTATTGGACCCAGGGTTGCTGTATAATGGCTGACCCTGTGCTCTGACCCCAGCTTCCTAAATGGTGATATGCGAAGCAAGAATTTCACTGTGCTGTAGAGTACATATGACAAATAAATGCATGAACAACAATCTTTTTGATAACCGCTGATTTTCCGTACTTCTTGTCAACGTTCTTGCTGATGACAGCTGATTTTCCGATCTTCTTCTAAATGGTCTTGCACCAACAGGAAGCATAACTTTGCTGATGACTGGGATCAGTTCTGCAAAAAGATACCAAGGGAAATTGGCAAAATATTAGAAGAACAGATCATCATGTTAGTAGTTGCTTAAGGGTTGGGGCTCTGAGTTTCTGCTCAGAAGGTCAAGCCCAAGCACTTCCCAGCTGCCATGTAATGCTGTTAATCTTATCTGGTCCCGGGGCGCTGTATCATTGCCGATCCTGCATTTTGGGCCCAGACTCCTAACAAGTTGGCGAGAAGTTGTATGTGACAAATAAAGGCTTCTTTTTCTAGATCAGGACCTCAAACTGTATGAAATGTCCACAACTCTACAGCAGCTTGGATTGGTGTAGATGGGTTTAAACCACCACTTAAAGCAGTCTTTTCTTTAAGAAATGTCCAAATATTCCTACAAAAGCAGTATTATCACTATCTCTGAAATAATGCCTGAGATTTAAGATCTGGAGATCTGGATTGTAACAATGCATTGATACCGTAGTGCACAGTCTTGCATTCTACTGTGAAACTCACCGCAGCGCATTTTTGCATTTTTGAAATCTGTTTCTTTCTGCTTACAGAAAGAAACAGATTTCTTCTGAAATGGTTTCATTCAGAAGAATCCTTGATTTTTCTGATTTAATGATTACTGCTGTCAGTAAAATAAAAAGAGAACTCATACCACGCTGAACAGAACTAAGGATGGGAAGATCGGATCATTTCGGATCAACTCAAAATGAACGAATCTTTTTTTTTGAGTCATTTAATAATTTTGTTCCTTTGATCCGAAATAAAATTAAATGTTAGATTATCAATAAGCAGATCCTCAACACGTCTACATACACCAACTTTAACTATAATAGAAATATGACAATTCAGCTAAGCACAAATTATAATAAACAGATTAGCTTACCTCTTATATCTCCTGGTCTGTGTTGTTAATTCTTTTGTCAGGTGACTCCCATAATTATTGTAACAATAATGTCAAGATTCGGACCAAAAATCCTGATCAATTGCACTGTGTAGCGTATATGGGAGTCACCTAATAAAAGAGTACAGTAGAGATGACTCGTTCTTCTGAGTTACATTAAAGACTCATTCAAAATGAACAAATTGTTTATAAATAACCCACCACTAAACAGAACCACTGTTGTGCAGAAGAATATCGAACTGCAGGGAACGTCTATTGTTGCCATATGAAAATGTAGCGTTGTGCAAATGACACACAGTGCAACTGGAAAGTCTTCACAGCACTTCACTTTCTCCATAATTATTTTCCTCAAAATTCTACAACCAATACCCCATAAAGACAACATGAAAGAAGTTTGTTTGCCTTAGCCAGCAAGGTGACCAAAAAACCACTAGTCACACTGAAAGAGCTTCAGCATTTCTCGGTGGAGAGATGAGAACCTTCCAGAAGAACAACTAGCTCTGCAGCGCTTCACCAATCAGGCCTCAGTAAAAGGCACATGACGGCCCACCTGGAGTTTGCCAAAAGCTACCTGAAGTACTCTCAGACCTAACCCTTACCCTAACCCTAACCCTAGAAACAATAATTGAACTCTTTGGCCCGAATGCCAAGCATCATGTCTGATGGAAACAAGGCACCTCTCTTCACCTGGCCAGTACCACCCCTAAAGCGAAGCATGGCAGTGGCAGCATCATGCTGTGTGGATGTTTTTCAGCGGCAGGAACTGGGAGACTGGTCAGGATCGAGTGAAAGATGATGTACAGAGATGTCCTTGATGATAACCTGCTCCAGAGCGCTCTAAACCTCTGACTGGGACGACGGTTTCATCTTCCAACAGTACGACGACCCTCAGCACATGGACAAGATAACAAAAAAATGTCTACGGGACCCTGTGAATGTCCAGAGCTCAGACTTGAACCTGATCGAATATCTCTGGAGATCTTAAAATGACTGTGTACCGACGCTCCACATCCAACCTGATGGAGCTTGAGATGTTCTGCAAAGAAGAATGGGAGAAACTGCCCCAAAAATAGGTGCTGAGCTTGTAGCATCAAACTCAAAAATACTTGAGGCTGCAACTGGTGCCAAACGAGCTTCAACAAAGTACTGAACAAAAGCTGATACTTTTTTTCGGTTTTTTATTTTTAATAAATTCACAGATTTCATACAAACTTCTTTCACATCATCATTACAGGGTTTTGTACACTTACAATGAAGCTATTTGAATACTTTCTGGATGCACTGTTACCAGGAGAGCGTGAGAGACCAAACAACAAGAGGAAGTTCTAAATTAGACCAAATAGCAGAAGCAAATGTCGTCTATGCAAACAGAAATATTTTAAGATGGTTGTATGTTTTCCAGGATAAGATCCGAGAAGATTATGATTATGATCTTCCTTCAATTCTCCAATTTACCAGTAATAGAAAGACATTTGATGTGAGATCTCCCAGTTCACACCTTGCTCCAGAAAATATATAACTTGACATATGATAAGCACTTGTTCACAACATGGACTATCATCAGCTCTTTGTTATCAGTCTGTAGCGAGAGCTGAAGATGAGGCACTCAAAAACTCTTCTTTTACAACTGATCCAATCCAGAATAATGCCATTGAGATACATCCAGCAAGCAGGGATTAATCAGGATCATCTCATTCGGCCTGGAAGACAGCCTTCAGACTTCACAGAGACAAACAGTGGTGTCTACTGCACCATTTTCAGGAGATCTTATCTCAGCCATCCCCTCTTCTTCAGAAAGGATCTTGGACGTACTTCTGGAGGATGCCAGCAGCTTGTGATTATGATGATCATCAAGAGGAGGGATTCTGTCTGGTGACAAGTGACAAGTTCTTGGTGTTTGTGTGTGTGCGTGTGTGTGTGTGTGTGTGTGTGTGTGTGTGTGTGTGTCTGGATTGATGGTTCTCTCACCGTGTGTGTCCATTCAGAAGCCAGATGTTTCACTTCGTTTCCTCGAGCAGAAATGTAAAAGGAGTTTTACTGATACTGGAGTCATTTTTTCAGCAGGTGCTGAATGCGCTGGAGGGGTGAAAGGACGAGTCTGCACTTGTGGATGATTTGGTGATGATCATACGCAAGAAGATAAGAGGAGAAAGAGCCGAGGTGTAGTGCATTGTATCGTGTGTGAGACAAGAGTCATTGCCTTGTCATTTGCGCGGCTACCCTAGTGAATAGGACGTGAGCAGGCTGAGTGCAGTCGTGATAAACGCCATGTCTGGTTAACACAAGGTCAGGAATTCATCACCAGAGATGAGCTCTGCTGTTCTCACAACTTCCTGAAGATCAGGGAAGGTCAGCCGCCAAAGCAAACAGTGCCGTAAATCAGTCATTCTGTCAGAACGCTCTTTGTGCTGCAGGAGGAAATGTTCCAAGGTGATTCACAGTTCACTTGTTCAGACATTCAGACAGGGAAATTTCACCAAGTGCTCTGACCTTGAAATGACCGTCCTGCAGTCGTCTCCATCTCTGCTCCAGCTGTCTCATCCCTTCACCCACACTGGAGACATTCATGTTGAGTTCACACATATTTGTACAGAACTGGGAGGTGTATTTCATACATTTATATATATATATATAGTAGTGTGCCATTAGGTCCACGAAGTACTGATATTTATTCTCACTGTATGAGATTCATGTGTGTGTGTGATGCAGCTGTTCTACTGCGTTTCTCTACAATATTGATGGTTTCTATAGACGCCGCACGTTAAGGACCTAATGGCTGAAGGGCGAGGGTTAAAATGCACTGGATCTAAGACAGAACCCTACAGAACATTGAGTGTGTATTGATAAGTGCAGTGAGAGGTTTAGAGTCCAGATGTTAGAATCTGACTGAGATTGTCAGGGTGAATCTGCTCTGCATGTTCTCTCCACTGTGTGTGTGTGTGTGTGTGTGTGTGTGTGTG
>JBCEWE010000347.1:343951-373951 GCA_039877035.1 Silurus lanzhouensis
GTGGACAGACAGACATGCAGACAGATGGACAGACGGACAGACAGACAGACAGACAGACAGACAGATAGACATCTAGATAGATAGATAGATAGATAGATAGATAGATAGATAGATAGATAGATAGATAGATAGATAGATAGATAGATGAACTGGTAGACAAACAGGTAGATTACTGAATAGCCAGACACACAAACAAATAGACAGAAAAAATGAATAGACCGACAGACAGAGAAATAAACAGACAGACAGATAGACAGAGAAATAAACAGACAGAAAGATGAACAGATAGAGATGATCATCAGTCTCGCTGCCAAAACTCCGGATTCTCTGGATAGTAGTTTTTAGCCGCTTGTATTTATATGTTTATTTTTAAATAAACAGGATTTAACTGGATAAAAAAGAGAAAGAGAGAGAGAGAGAGAGAGAGAGAAAGAGAGAGAGAGAGAGAGAGAGAGAGAGAGAGAGAGAGAGAGAGAGAGAGAGAAATCTCTATGTCCTATGAAGAAGGGATTTGTGATTAACTGGACTTTTAATGCCTTTACCGTTGTGAAAAAAGTCTAAGCAGGTCAGACGAGTGCAGTAGGAGGTGTATTTATTAAGAGGCAGACAGACACATCGAGATTGTGAGACAAGATCAAGGGTCATAAGAGGTGTGGGTCAGGTGATCAAAGTGTAGATGGAACAGAGTCAACATGTCTAAATGATTGATGAAGGAACAGAGCTCACAGGGAGGTATAAATATACAACTGAAAGGCTAAACGGTAACAGATTGGAGCAGGTGCCACGTCGTCTGCTTCTGGTTGGAGCTGGGCTGAGGAGAACACCTCTCTGAGCTTTTTGAAAAAAGCTCTGCAGGAACAGCCACCATGCTGGAGCTTTTTCTGGAAGCTCACCTCATCGACCATGGTGATGGTAACTGCGTCAGCATCGAGCTACACTTCATTTCCTTCTCGTTTTTAGAAATATTCTCATTATATTCTTGCCTAAGCAGCTGTGAATTTATCCAGTGTGGTTTCTCAAGACTCAAAAGACTTTCACAATAAATTTGGCTCGGAAGCAGGATATCTTCAGAACCAATGAATGCATCTATTGAAGATAACGGGGCTTTTTACGTGTCACATGTACATTACAGCACAATGAAATTCTTTCTTCGCATATCCGGCGATAGGAAGCTGGGGTCCGAGATTGATACCGCACCCCTGTAGGAGTTAAGGGCCTTGCTCAAGAGCCCGAAAAGGGTCAGTGTGCCAAATCCAGGGCTTTGTGTGTGTGTGTGAGAGAGAGAGAGATTGGAAACAGGTGTATAATGGTGATTATAAATGCTATAGTGTGTATTGGACGTGTGGGAGGTGGAGTCCACGGTGGCCATGTTTGAAGGTTGTGGTGTTTGCTGGGATGTTTGCAGCGATCTGATAAATTTTATATCCTCGTTATATAGAATCACCTTTTCTTTCTTTTACACTATCACCTTATAAAGAGCTTTACAGTCACTCCACCACTCCACTGCTGTAGTATAAGTAATGGACTGGCTCCAGACAATCACCCACACCCCAGGGTCACCATCTTCTCATTCCAAAATTTCCCCTTTTCCTGCAACAACCTTTATTTTCTATTTTAATTGACATCTCTGGATGCAGGACCATGGAATTTTCCCTGCACTTGAAATAGGAGAGCCAAACCTTTTGTCATTGGTGCACAAAGCCAGCTCCATGAAGATCTGCTTTCCAGAGGTTGGAGTGGAAGATCTCCTGCTAAAGAGCTCCAACTCTATTGAATGTGAATGCTTACTGCACCACAGGCCTCATTACCTCTCAGTACCTGACTTTTCTAACACACATCCTGGTGGGTGAATGGATCTCCACAAAATCTAGTGGAACATCTTCCCAGAAAAGTGGAGGTTATTATAACAGCACATGGAGACTGCATGTGGAATTGGATGCTTAAAGGATGTTCACAATCTTTTGTCTATATTATGTATAGTAGGTGTTTTTCACAATGTTCATCTAACAAAGCTGTGAATTCTTCCATTTGATTCTGTAACTTTGCAGGTTGGTGGGAGTTTATTTGACTGGCTTTCAGCAATGCTGTCTAGGGGGAAAGTTTGGGGTGGAGTGATCTGGGGACAGGGAGGAATTTATTTGATTCATTTCTACTAATGTATGGGAAGTTCCCATTTAATTAATTCCAGCAGGCAACAAAACCCACACCTGCAGACATGCAAACAGTGGAATTTTATGTCAGAGAACTAACAGTAAAATGTCTGTTATGATTGCTAATGATTCATAAAACACAAGGTCGCAGCTAGACGGCATCACGTGCACTGCCCTGCGATGCTGCTTCTTCAATTTCCTCCTTTGAAGACAAACTGTTTTCTAAATGTAGGCAATTTCTAAATGTTTAGGGATCTAATGCATGTTTTCCATTTGTACTAATATGATAAACAGCTGTATTGACATGGCTCAGAGACAGATGTTATTTGTGCACTCACTAAAGGGTGATGCAGATAAGCAGCTGGCCAGAGAGAAGCAGATCTGTAAGCATTCACCAAGCTGCTGTCTGTGTCGTGTTATATCTTTTATTTTTCATTTCTTCATTTGTTTCTAAGGAAGGATTTGTTTCTTTATATGATTCTAAGGAAGTTTGGGCTTCTGATTGGAAAGGAGATTCACATGCAAAACACCAAGTCATGGCATTAATCCCAGAACTACACTGTCATATTCTGGCTCAGTAGTTGCTGTCTGCAGCCAGGGAATGTCACAAAACTCCTGAGTCAGCGTCCAGAGAGTTTTCATCACTGTGTGGAGGTGTTAGAGGAAGAAGCATTTAATAGACTTACATAATAGACTTAAGAATTTGGGGGTGTCATTACTTTTTCCTCACACGTAATTGGATATTATTTTTATTACATTTTACAGATCATTTGAAAAAGTCTTTTCTTTGCTTTTATTTGTTTAGTGTCTGTGCATTATCTAAATCCCCCTATATTGTTCAAATTATAATCATAAATGCACATGTTTAACTATGATTAAAAAAATAAAATAATAATAAACAATAATGGGGTGTCCTAATTTTTTCATATTACTGTTTATGGGGGATTCTGTGTGGGTGTATATGGGGGTAGATTTAGAGGTGTATATGGGGGATTCTGTGTGGGTGTATATGGGGGTAGATTTAGAGGTGTATATGGGGGTAAATTTAGAGGTGTATATGGGGGATTATGTGTGGGTGTATATGGGGGTAAATTTAGAGGTGTATATGGGATTCTGTGTGGGTGTATATGGGGGTAGATTTAGAGGTGTATATGGGATTCTGTGTGGGTGTATATGGGGGTAAATTTAGAGGTGTATATGGGATTCTGTGTGGGTGTATATGGGGGTAGATTTAGAGGTGTATATGGGGGATTCTGTGTGGGTGTATATGGGGGTAGATTTAGAGGTGTATATGGGATTCTGTGTGGGTGTATATGGGGGTAAATTTAGAGGTGTATATGGGATTCTGTGTGGGTGTATATGGGGGTAGATTTAGAGGTGTATATGGGATTCGGTGTGGGTGTATATGGGGGAAAATTTAGAGGTGTATATGGGAGGTTTGTCTGGGTGTATATGGGGGTAGATTTAGAGGTGTATATGGGGGTAGATTTAGAGGTATATATGGGGGATTCTGTGTGGGTGTATATGGGGGTAAATTTAGAGGTGTATAGGGGACTCTGTGTGGGTGTATATGGGGGTAGATTTAGGGGTGTATATGGGGGATTCTGTGTGGGTGTATATGGGGGTAGATTTAGAGGTGTATATGGGGGATTCTGTGTGGGTGTATATGGGGGTAGATTTAGAGGTGTATATGGGGAACTCTGTGTGGGTGTATATGGGGGTATATTTAGAGGTGTATATGGGGGACTCTGTGTGGGTGTATATGGGGGTAGATTTAGGGGTGTATATGGGGGATTCTGTGTGGGTGTATTTGGGGGTAGATTTAGAGGTGTATATGGGGGATTCGGTGTGGGTGTATATGGGGGTAGATTTAGGGGTGTATATGGGGGATTCTGTGTGGGTGTATTTGGGGGTAGATTTAGAGGTGTATATGGGGGACTCTGTGTGGGTGTATATGGGGGTAGATTTAGAGGTGTATATGGGGGACTCTGTGTGGGTGTATATGGGGGTAGATTTAGAGGTGTATATGGGGGACTCTGTGTGGGTGTATATGGGGGTAGATTTAGGGGTGTATGTGGGGGATTCTGTGTGGGTGTATTTGGGGGTAGATTTAGAGGTGTATATAGGGGACTCTGTGTGGGTGTATATGGGGGTAAATTTAGAGGTGTATATGGGGGACTCTGTGTGGGTGTATATGGGGGTAGATTTAGAGGTGTATATGGGGGACTCTGTGTGGGTGTATATGGGGGTAGATTTAGGGGTGTATATGGGGGATTCTGTGTGGGTGTATTTGGGGGTAGATTTAGAGGTGTATATGGGGGATTCGGTGTGGGTGTATATGGGGGTAGATTTAGGGGTGTATATGGGGGATTCTGTGTGGGTGTATTTGGGGGTAGATTTAGAGGTGTATATGGGGGATTCTGTGTGGGTGTATATGGGGGTAGATTTAGAGGTGTATATGGGGGACTCTGTGTGGGTGTATATGGGGGTAGATTTAGAGGTGTATATGGGGGACTCTGTGTGGGTGTATTTGGGGGTAGATTTAGGGGTGTATGTGGGGGATTCTGTGTGGGTGTATTTGGGGGTAGATTTAGAGGTGTATATAGGGGACTCTGTGTGGGTGTATATGGGGGTCAATTTAGAGGTGTATATGGGGGACTCTGTGTGGGTGTATATGGGGGTAAATTTAGAGGTGTATATGGGGGACTCTGTGTGGGTGTATATGGGGGTAGATTTAGAGGTATATATGGGGGATTCTGTTTGGGTGTATATGGGGGTAAATTTAGAGGTGTATATGGGGGATTCTGTGTGGGTGTACATGGGGGTGTATTTGATGGTGTATATAGAAGTGTATTTCACAGTGTGTATTGGGTGTATTTGAGAGTCTTTGAGAATCGAGTGGGTATGAGAGTGGTAATGAGAGTGGGAAAGTGTTAACAATCTTTTCTCATGACTGTAAGTTTGGAAAAAGTTGGGGGAACATGCAGTTGGCAGATGGTCAAACATGTTGCAGGAGTACAAGTTCTGCTGGGAAAAGAGATCAAAACAGAAATGACTTTTCTTGTCACTGCTCTAGAAAGTTGTTTTAGCATCTTCAGTTAGTGCTGCATCCTGTCTTGAAGAATCTGAAGCATGTACTTGGAGGTCAAGCCAAATATATGAGAAAATAGTTTTACTGTACTGTAATTTATAAATGAGAAATAAATGCTTTTTCTTCTCAAAGAATTCAGAACTAAATTGAAAGATTCTCTCACTTTTTAACTACAATTCAGTTTTTTTCTAGCATCATTTGACCTCGTATATTAATGCTATACTTTTGTTTTAGGTTGTACACCACATGGAAGCCTCTTTTCTGATCTGTGTATCATTGTTGTCCCTCTGAAGTCTGACTGCCATGTGCAATCAACTTCTTAAATAGTGTTCCAAATTTATCCCACTCACAGGATTGCATCATGCATCTTACCCAATCACATCCTAATTCTAAATGGACTTTCCCTTATAAACAGGCAGACTAACAGGAATCAGTGTCCTGTTTCAGCTTGAAAGCCCTCCAATAATATAATGAGTCATCAGTCGCAGATATTTTACATTCCATTCTTTTAATAACATTGGCAGCAATGCGGTGCAGACAGTCTGAGACACGTTTGAGTTGATCTGCTTTTTTTTCGGTAAATTCCCTCTCTTATGTAGCATGCAGACTGTTAATTGGTTCCTTCGATTATCCAGAGACACATAAAAAAAAAGGGTTTTAAGAGTTCTGCACTCAAAAACATTTCATGGAAGCTCAAAGTTCTAAAATACAACAAACATCCAACATTGTTTTGAGCACTTTTTTGAAAGCGATTTTGTGTCCTGGCATCAGAGAGGAAAAGATTTTGCTGTATAACCCTTTGAGAACCTGCGTAGAGACAGAGCAGTGCAAAGCAACCATTTTTCTTTGTTTTGGAGTTTAGGAATTAAGTGACTCAGTGCCAACCTACAGTGATTCAGCACTAAGGGGGTGTGTGTTGTGACCGTTAATTTTTTCCTTTGCTAATAAGGACTAATGGAAATTGGATTGCTGTGTAACCTGTAACTTGGAAACCTGGAAAGCAGTGCTGATTGGAACATTTGAAAGAAATTGATCTCAAGAGGCAACTCTGTCGAAACCTAGTCAGGCTGAGGAGAATGTTAATCTAGGGTTCTCCATGTTTGTTTAATGTCATTGTTTATATTTTAAGGTATATATATATATATATATATATATATATATATATATAGTGTGATATAATTTCTCTTAACAGAATTTTAGGCTGATGGTATTCTAAATCTGTAACCTCGCCCATGTCCACACTGATACGTTTGTTCTTTTGAAAATGCATAAGTAGGCAGCATTTTCAGTAAAAAAAAAAAAACGTAGCTTTTTTAAATCGTTCTCCATAGTAAACAAATGTGAAAAAGACGCAATTTTTGTTGTTGCCGCAACGTTTCAAAGAGCCGGAAAGGAAACAAACGACAGGGTTGTATCGGCTTATGTTTTGCTCATGCTCCAGACAGGAACGCAATAGCGTTCAGATGTTTCAGTGTGGATGAGCAACTATTGGGAAACGATCGAAAAGTGTGGAGAGATTTTTACGTGTTTCCAAATTTATCCGGTTTTGTACAGACGTTGCCCAAGAACCAGTTTTAAATGACTGATAAAAGACTCAAAGCACTTCAGTAAATTTTTCTGGAGAAACTCATCTGCTAAATGCCCTAAATGTAAATGTTAAGCAGGTGAAGGATTTCACAGTGTAAACATTTATCACTCTGCATTTTCTTTAGATTGACAGTAAGTAGGCCTTTTTGTGCCACTGAAGAACAATTCAGAAACTTTCTCATGGCCTGATTGGAAAGTCTTCATAAGATTGCCGTCTGTTAGAGGAAACACGGCGAGCATGGTGAGAACATCCCACACACGACATTCTTGCCGAACCCTGTGTCTGTAAAGAAATTCTTCTATTCTCATGTAAGACTTTTAGACCACCCTGTATTTCATTAACTGGAATCAAATCAGGTCATAAGAAAAACAATCAGGTCCAGAGTAAAATATTCCTATTAGCGCTGAGAACCTTGGTTGTAATTCTTACAGGAACAGGTAGGAGGCAGAAATTTGCGACAATATTTAGCTATTTTATGTATTTACGTGGCATTTTTGTTTGTTCATTTCTGTTTGATTTGTATCTTTTCATCATTGGAAGCTAATTCATTCTCCCACTTAGATTCATTACTGAAAAAGCGTTACTGTTACAATCTTTAAGTTGTGGATGGAATTTCCTTTTTTTTAATAAGAGCCAAACAAATTAAAACAACAGTTTGTTCTCTTCAGCAAATCACACCCTCAGTTTTTCCCCCATCACATCTTTGACTGCGCAGTTTGGGTGAGATTAGTAAAAGATTCAGCAAAAGTTGCAGAACGTCAAGACCTAAAGTTTAAGATCTCGAAGTGATCAGAATTTTCACATCTGGACTTGTTCATCTATTCAGAAAATGCCACCTTTTGTTTGGCCCCTGCTCAAAAGTATTAGAAACGCTTGTGTTGCCCAGGTGTGGGCTGCTAGATTGATTGGTCAACATAAACCGAAACTGGGACCCCAAACACACTGCAACACATCAAAGGACTTTGAAGGTTTTTGCAGTAGACTTCACACCCAACTGAGCAGTGTTTTATTATATATTATATATATTACTATACTTCTGCTCACTGAAGTATTTGGTGGTCTGCAACTATAAGTGCCATGTTATCAGCAAATGGGGAGTGGGAGCTCAGTGGTTAATGTGCTGGGTCACTGATCGGAAGTTCAGGGGTTCAAGCCCTGGTATCGCCAAGCTGCCACTCTTGGGCCCTTGGGCAAGTCGCTTAACCCTCTGTGCTCCAGGGGGCGCCATATCATGGCCGACCCTGCGCTCTGACCTCAGCTTTCCGAGCAAGCTGGGATATGCGAAGAACGAATTTCACTGTGCTGTAATGTATATGTGACAAATAAAGTCTATTTTATTCTAAATGACATTACACCTACACAACACCTGGCCAGAACGAAAGACCCCTGGATTTCCAGTCTTATCTGGTTATCTTATCTCCACAAATGTAAAGCATTAGATTGAACTGGGAGACTCAAACCTGTTCCAGCAAGATACAAAGTGCACAAAGCCAGCTTCATGAAGATCTGATTTCTGTTGGTTGGAGTGAAAGATCTTCTGCTATAGAGCTCCAATCCTGATTGAACACTTTTGGAATAAATGTTTCCACGCTGACCGCACCCCAGAAACCTCCTTACCTTCTCACCTACATCACTTTACTAACACCCTTGTGGTTGAATAGATCTACACAAAATCTTGTAGAACATCTTCCCAGAAGAGTGGAGCTCATTATAACAGTAAAGTGTCAGTAAACAGAGTCCATGTAAACACTAATTTATCTTCGCATTGGCCTTCTGTCCCACACGGAGACGTCCTTTTCATTGACCGTAGCTATTTAAAAAAACGCTTTCTAAAATAGGATATGGATAAATTTAAAAAGGGCATTTTAGTGTCATTTTAGTGTGGAAAACAATTTACTCATATTTAGTCATCGCCATGACGTTTTTAAAGAGCCAGAACGTCAATAAACCGCAGGTGGAAATGATGCGGGCCGAACATTTTTTTTTTACTTTTGAAAGAACAATCAAAAAGAAAGTGTGGAAGTGGAGCATTTTTAGACAAAAATCGCATTTATCCAGATTCGTGTAGATGTAGTTTTTTTTATTAAAAATATTTGTACATGTATATTTTCATAAATATTGACACCACCGGCCCCCACCCCCCTCCCCCGCCATACTTGGAATGAGATCCGCAAAAATCATATACAAGCAAAGAGCATTTTATTCTCGTGTTCACAAACGTTTGTCCAGATAGTGTAAATGATAGCGAGATTAAAATTGGTGTTACAATATTTTTGGTGAGACTGTGACTCGGGTTATTTCCTCATTACTGTTACACTCCAGTTCACTCCACTCTTCAGGAAACGGTTCTGTCCTGCTGAAACGTTCAGGCCTTTAAATTCCAAAGGAGGCGAACTGTAAAGTCTACAGGTGTGCTGGTCAGTGAACTGGTGCAGTCCTGACACCTAGTGGTTACAATTTGAAGTGCTAATGATGCTGAATTTCCATTTCATACGCCAAATGCTTTTTTTATTTACTCCTGCAATACGATTACACTGAAGAATCTTTCCATCTTTAAATCCATCTTAGAGACAGGAATTTACAGAGTTTTCTTAACCCGGTGCTGAATAAAACCACAGTCTCATCTCATGGTGTGCTGAGTGCAGATATGGCATTATTGAGGTTAAGGTTGTTTCTGTTGAAGGGATTAGTATCTCCAATGTGGAAAACACCTTCCAGTTGGTGTTTTATTCTTTGGACATTTTGTTCTTGTGAACTGAGGACTTTTTTCTGCAAACCAGCAGAAGAAAAATCAGTTGAGGACCACCGCGTAACCGGGAAAGCCTGGGAAAGATCTGCCTATTGCGTGAAGTACATTATATTCTACCTGGTTCCACACATCCAGCACGTGGACTTCAGACATGAAGAAAGCATCCAATAAAAACAAAGCGGAACATTTCGACATGTTTAAAAGAGGGTTGCCGAATTCCAGATTCTGGACAGAAAGTGATGATTAATATGAGATTACAGATGCTTTGACAATAACATGCTTGTCTTCAGGAAGTGGTGGATCAGTGGTTGCTGATCAGAAGGTTGGGGGTTGAGCCTCAATATCACCAAGCTTCCTTGGGCCCTTGAGCAAGGGCCTTAACCTTCTGTGCTCCAGGGGGACTGTATCATTACAGACCCTGTGCTCTAACATGGAAAAAGTATGATGGATGCTTTCCATTTAAAATGTTTGTACTTGTTAATGCAGGGACTTTTTTAATGTTTACTGCATTTTCTCAGACACAGGTATCCAGAGTGACAGTTATACACGGTTAAGGGCCTCGTTTAAGGGCCCTGCAGCAGCTTTGTGGTGCTGGGATTTAAACTCATAAGCAGTCAGCAGTCAGAGGTGAAGCTTTTACGTTTGAGGAGTCGTTTACGCTTCTTCATGGCAGTTACTCATCATAGAAAATGATTCTAGAGGAAAAAGATTGCATCAGATTTGTTTCCAGTGTAAAGGGTTCATGTGGAGGTTGTGAATCCGAAGAGGAAACGAGGAAACCAATCCATCCACCGCATGTTTTCACGCACAGCGTTCCAGACAGGCTGTCTTCTAGTATCTCCTGTTTATTTTCCGATGTCCAGTAACCCGTGCTGGAATTTCACTTCAGGAATCCCCGTTTGCTGTTTATGTTCCGTATGATTGCGACATTCGATGTTAATTCTGTCTTTCCTCCAATTTTGTTCCTCGTTTATACTGTATGGAGAACATTTTGATCCACAAATAAATAAAAAGGAACGACTGATTCCACAAAATGTAGTAAAAAGATTTAAATTTGAATTTACAGTAAAATCTACCCAAATGGAAAAAGCAGTAAAATACAGATAAAAAAGCTACTTAATTACAGTGACCAGTTGCATTTACGTACTTACTGTAAACCACTGCTCGCAAAAATCTTGAACAGAAACCTGCGCCCTCTGGTGGTGGTGCATTAGAAACAAAACTCAACCCAGGTGTTTGACTTCTTTCTTTATTTTATTTTTTTTATAAAAACACATTTGTGTATTTCTATCTCTTTAACAAAATCCTGTCCGTCTGTCCCCCTCTCAGACAGGAAGAGCAAAAAAGGGAGGAAAGATAAAAGAAGATAGAAAAGACAGGAAGAAAGGATGAGAGAGAGAGACAGAGGGAGAGACTAGTAAAAGATGTAGAGTATCATTCAGGTCTTCTACACATCCTTGTTATTTATGTATTCATTTATTTTTTTAACGTGATTTTTTTTCCTTTTGTTTGTAACATTTGTACATATTACAAGAAGCAGTTTCTCAAACTTTCATTCTCTTACCGATATTTACATCAGATACACAACGATACACACACCACCCCGACCTCCAGCGAGTCCAGAAAAAGGGGCGGAGCTGTGAACTCGGGTACGACCCCGGGGGCGTGTCCGAGGTCCGTGGTGCTGAAAATGTCCATACGGGTTGCGGCAAACCAAACCGAGCAGACCAGTTCTGGATCTCTGTTCAAGGTCACGACCCCTTCAAATGAAACTGAATGTCTGACCCCTGACCTTTGGGGAAGGCCTTTCAGTGTGAACACTTAGAATGCAAGAAAGTCCGCACATGTGTGTGTTTATGTGTGTGTGTGTGTGTGTGCGTGTGTGTGTGTGTCCCCTCGAAAAAGGATTTTTTGGCAATGTCAAAAGTTTTTGTTCTGTTGTCTCTGGAGGAGGCGTCACATTCTTCTGAAAGGGGCTTAAAGAGAGGGAACGAACGAACAATACATCAAATAAGAACCAAGTCGCAAATCCAACACTCCACCCTGAGAGAGAACGAGTGAGACAGAAAAAGAGGACACTGGAAGGCCGAGCGAGGGAATTGGACAGAGAAACGACAGAGAGATGGAGATATCTGATAGACAAATATACAGTATATAGAGAGAGAAACAGGAAGAGAGAGTTGATGAATGGCAGTGAAGATGGACAGGGTGAGTGTGGAGGTGACCAAGAGACAGAGACTCAGAGGAGGAAGCCATGCTAATCGTCTTTCTTCATTGTTGTCCTTGCCTACATTATCATCATCATCATCATCATCATCATCATCATCATCATCACCACCAGGTTCTTGGTAAATGTGCTTTTTTAGGGTGCCCTGATTAATCAAATACCACAAGTCACCCATTCCCTAATTGTGCCTATGAAAAGAATTCGTTTCGTCAATGGACTGAATAACATACCTGTGTGATAGCTATAGTTAGTTGTTCCACTGGACCAGCTAAAACAGGTCCCCAGGGTTTCTGTTCCAATTTGATTCCCACCAGCCTCTAAAGCAGCTCTCTATGTCTTCTGCTTTCCCAACAAACCCACTGGACATTCATTTATTTGAGTACTGAAGTCAGGACTAACCCCTGTATCATGTACCATTCAGTCACATAGCAACATGGCACTTGTGGGAGTTTTCTCCAATGCCCAAATAAGCTGGAATGTGATCAAAAGGAGGAACCTAATGGAGAACCTTGGGCACAGTCCTCACAACCCTTAAGATAAAACCTTAAACCCTAGAGATTTGGACATTGGTGATGCAAAACAATGCCTGGTTTTATAATCACAGAACAGTGCTGCTAGCGTAAAAGCTATTAGCATCTGTTGATTCCAGTCATTAGCTGCATGACTGGAACTTCTGGTACTGGGCTCCTGGTGAAAGTGAAAGATATGTTTGAAAGTAGGCGTATCAGCACTCACACTACAAAACTTGCGCACCAAGGATCATCTCAAGCTTTTAAATGACTAACTAGCGTGCTGTAGTTCTGTACTAAAGTCATGGATGATGATGATGATCTCACTGCCGTTTCTTCCTCCTCTAGATCTCCATGTCCTGGTCACCAGCGCCCTAGTCACAGACTCGTCACCAGCTGCATCTGTCCATCGCCTTCTCCATTTGAAGATTCTAGCCCCAGCCGACTCTCCTCATTGGTCCGACGGGATGGGGGCTGGTAGAAGGCAGAGACATGGGCGTGTCTACCTGTGCTGAAGTACAATTCATCAGGGGGCAAAGCTGAACGAGGCTCAGTCCCTAAGCCCTCAGGGCTGCTGTCAGGATAGGACGAGTCTCTGTCTCTTGCATACAGGGAGGAGGAGTCAGGCCCAACTCCACCCACGCTGTCTGTAATTTCAGCCGAAAAGCTTTCCGAGTCCTCCTCACTCTGATAAAACACCGACTGTGTGTGCTCCAAGAGGCGGGGTTTCTCTGGCACGTGGGGTTTCTCCGGAACACGTGGTTTCTCAGGAAGGTGAGGCTTTTCCAAAGCCTTGTAAAGTGGTTCTTCATCCTGTGGAGGCGGCGGTGGTGGGCGAGGCAGAGGACGCTGGGGCGGCTCCCTGTGGCCCATCCCTGTGTTCGCATACTCCCTTGGCTCCGCCTCCGCATCCGTGTTGCCACTGTAGCGATCTGCAGGAGGACGCAGGTTGCTCTGAACCAGCTCAGAGATGATCATTTTCTCCAGCGCTGCCGCATCCGAGAGGTTCCTCCTCATGCCTCCTGGAGGCTCCGCCCCTCTGGGGGTCAAAAGGGCAGGACTGACGTCCCCCACAGCGACGCTGCCAAGCAGGTCCGAACTTCCACCGTGCACAGAGTAGCTGTTGTTGTAGCTTCCATTTAGACGAACAGGCTCCAAGCCACATGACTCACGACTGCGGGATAGAGTGCCCTCTGCAGGACAGAACAAAAACCGCAATAAATCAGTGGACAACAAGAATCATAAATCTACACCACTGTCAACCTAATCCCCGCAACACCACATGGGATGGACAGAACCCTTTTTTTAACAAATGTGTTTCATCATAACATTTCAAACTTTGTTTACTATCTTGGCATTAGCATCAAGGCATGAGTGGAACTGATGGAGGTGGGAACGCTCATGGAAATGAAATGGTGTAACAAGTATAAGACAAATATATTTATTGTGGCTGATGTCATGCATCAAGCATGAAAAAACATCAAGCAAACGTGTGTGTGTGTGTGTGTGTGTGTGTGTGTGTGTGTGTGTGTGTGTGTGTGTGTGTGTGTGTGTGTGTGACAGAGAAGTGGGAATGGATGAACACATGGAAATGGGACACATGGGAAAAATGTTTGAACACAAATTCCATACTTGAATTTCTGAAGGTACCTGCAGATCAGAGAGACAGATAACAAGAAAAGATAGATGGCGATAGAGTGACAAATACAGACAGATACAGTCAAAGATAAAAAGAGAGAGAAACAGAGAGAGATGTATGGAGATATAAAATAAAGGACAGAAAGAAAAGAAAAGACAGAATAAATCCATATAAGTACAATCACTCAGGACCAAATATATTAAAGTAGGACATACACACACACACACACACACACACACACACACACACAAACACACACACACTGACCGGTGGAATTGAAGACAGCAGGTGAGGGTGGGTTAAAGGTTTCAGCCAGCAGTGTGTTATAGGGGGAGGAGCCTGAGCGAGTCTGCAGCACGGGATTGGCCAGGAGGTGATTCCCCATAGTTCCTGCAAATAGATGCAAATATGCAGCTTGCGTCACAAATCGGGAAGACGTGATAGTGTCTCACCTTAAACATGCTCGTGTGTGTGTGTGTGTGTGTGTGTGTGTGTGTGTGTGTGTGTGTGTGTGTGTGTGTGGTAAACACTTGTAGAAAACCAACTGAAACAAACAGATTTTGAAGGACAGGAGGAAGCCACACGTGACAATGAGTCAAAGAGTGAGAATCTGGTTGAAGACACTGCTTGGTTTCTTAGTCAGGGCGTGATGTTCAGACTGCCCCATGTGGTGTGACGAGATAAACTCGATTACCTCTGTTGAGAGTGGGCGTGTTGTTGAGGTCAGCCATAAAGGAAGACTCGGTCTGTCTGCGTACTGTGTCGTTCCACATCCTCCGGATACGACTCTGAAAGCCAAACACACACATGGGTTATGAGGTTCTCACACATGTATGACGTTCTCACACAAAGGCAGTAGAAATAATGGTGTGTAAGTGTTACCTGTCTGTGCACTTGATTGTGCCTCGATTGCCCCCCGCTGTAGTAGCGGTTGTTCCCACGGTGCGCTGAGCTCTTCAGGGAGCCGTGAGAGCCACCGGTTGAGACATGACCGCAGCAGGATGACTGACGGAAGCATTTAGCGTACTCCTTCTGCACCTGCAACCATTTCAATGTTTAAAATTACATGTGGATAATAACACTAATAATAATAATAATAATAATAATAATAATAATAATAATACTACTACTACTAATAATAATAAAAAAATTCAGGAAGTTTCTTTTTCTACCATTTCTCCACTTCTGGAGTTACTTCGTATTTAAAAATCCGATAGGCTGCAGTATCCATCTGAACTAATTCAGAGTCAGATCAGCATGACATGCCCCATCAGAGAGCCTGATGCAGACTTGTTTCAAAGTTCTACTGAGCCAGGAGTCAAACATGGCAGAAAAACTTCCCCTGTATACGGCTAAGCTACAGCTAGCTCCCGCTCTGTGTCTTCTGTCCACCACCATCTTACTGATGTACCAACCTAAATGGCTAGTCAAATTAGTGCAATCAGCTTCTCTTCTATCTACTGTATACTGACGATGGTAAAACAACGCATCTGGCGTACCTTCTTCTGCAGCGCACAGTGAAAGATGAAGATAAATAGACCATGCAGGGCGTTAAAGGATGTGAAGAGGTAGGCCATAAGTGCGCTGTTCTCGTTGATGAAGAGCAGTCCGAAGATCCACGTCAACGTCACCAACAAGAGCAGAGTGACTGAACACACTGTCCAACACCTGAGAGACACCAAAATGAGACCCAAGGAGGAGAAAGGTGGTTAGAAGTACAATCAAGCATATAAATATCAGAATCTCTCACATGGTCTACATCTGGGGTGTCCAATCTTTTCCACAAAAGGGACCTGTGGATGCAGGTTTTCAAATCAACCAAGCCTCACCAGATTCCACCTGTTTAGATCTCGATTTTGAAAGGGCTATCAGGTGTGGTCCTTGTTTGGTTGAAATGAACACCTGCACCCATACTGGCCCTTTGTGGAGAAGATTGGAGAGCCCTGGTCTATATGTTTGACCCACAACAGAAAGTGTGGGTTCATTCATACAGTCTCCCCTTCATCCTAGACCTTAAACCTGCGTTTCTACAGACATTGACCCCCCCCTTCAAATGACCCCTAATTTACGTACTTGATGTTGTCGAAGCGGCTGGAGTCCGGCTTGAGTACGTTGGAATGGCGGATCATTCTGTGCACCGTGACCATAAGGATCACCAGGTTCAGCTAAAGGTCAAAGGTGCAACATGAGTTACGTAGAACAGTAAAGTGTTACGTTTATGAATTCAGCTTTGTCTAGCAAAATTCACATGAAATGAGTTTCGCTAACACCTTGCTCTGTTACCGCTTCCTTGTAACTTACCAGGATAACAAGCGAGACAGGTCCAATGAAAAGCCAGATGAAGTAGTCGTCCACACGCAGCCAGCAGCTACACAACAAAACGTGTTAACTCACACATACACTACACACACGGAAACTTGCTTTACTTATTCGGGTCAGAACGTTCTCTTGAGTCGTAATTATTTCTTACTTGGTGGTGCTGGAGTAGCCGGTGTAATCGATGGAGGCAGAAATGGCCACGACCAAAGTAGGAAAGCCGTAGGCAGCAATGTAGTAGTACTTCCTGCGTGAGGACGGACTCTCGAACACCTCGACCAGCAGCACGTAGAGCTGAACGGCCTCGACGCACAACCAACAAAACACGGAGAGCAGGAAGAAGTGCAGCAGGGCAGCAAGCACGGGGCATGCCACCTAGAAACACCAAGAACACACATCATGTAGCAAAACTTTTAATCTTCATTCTAGTGAGATTGTGGCAGCTACCATATCTGCTCATGCTGCATCACAGGGTAAGTAACAACCACCGGGGGTATCAGTACCCACCCTGTTTTTTTTCCCTGTTCCTATTTGTGCATTACCATACTTGCTTCTTCTGTTTAATTCAAATCTGCACTCCATTTGTTAATATGTGAATTGGTGCCTCTTTGTTTTTACCAGATCTGTAACGCTGTATTTGCTGTTACCAGATTTGTGTACTATTCCATTACCAAGTCTATCCCATGTCAATACTAGATCTGAGTTGCCGGTCTCATTACCTGATGTGCATTTCATATGTCAATACCTGATCTGAGTCACCAGGTCATCAATAGATTCCAAGATCTGTGCCATTATCTATGTCTGTAGTGATTACCTGGTCTGCCCCCATTGTGTTGTTACCAGATTTGTGACACTGTATTATTACCATAATTGTGTATGACATCATTGCCAAATCTACACCGTATCAATACTAGATCTGAGTCACCGGTGTCATTACCACATCTGCCTCCTCTGTCATTACCTGATCTGATTCGCCAGGTCATTACTTAATTACCAGATCTGTTCCACTATCATATGATTACCAGGTCTGTGATAATGTGCCAACACAAAAAAAACACATCTTAGTCAAATACCAGATCTGTGTCCTGTACATTATTACCAGATCTGCATCCCATATTTCTTTATTGAAACTGGGCCCTTCTCTTGGTCAATGCCAATCTTGTATGTCTTGTATGTTGGTACCCAATGTGCAGCCCCTCTCCTGAATAGAGTCTAATTCTCTACTTCTAGCATGGTTAGATGTTCGAGCTCCTCCCAATTTAAACCCCACACTCATCTCCTGCTGTAATCATCGAGGGATTGTGTGTGCTTACGGTGTAGTGGGTCCGGTCATTGCCGATGAGGAAGAGGAGTTGCGAGACGAAGAGAGTGAGGCACAGGTTCTTGTGGATGGTGGTGCGCTCACTCTGCACAGCCTTCACACAGCAGAAGGTGGATATACACAGCGCTAAACACACCAAGGAAATCGCCATGCCCACCCAGGAAATGACGAACAGAATGTGCGCCTGCACGCTGCTTGTGTACTGAGAACGCGCGAGAGAGGAAAATCAACAGAAATCAACAAATATATTGGCAGGAGGAGAAGAAAAGGTTGAGTACTGAGTACTGAGTGTGGGTGTCGAACTCACAGCGGGGGTCTGGCGACTCATCAGCAGAGCGAAGTTGGTGAGATGTGAGCAGGAGCAGGTGGTGTGTGTGTTGTTGCTGTAGACCAGCCTGCAACCCTGAGAAGACCACTGACCCGTCATGGTGCGCTCCGAGTAGTTCCAGAAAGAACAGTTTGGTCCAAAATGATTCTCTAACTGCGCACAAACACACACACAGAGAGCATTAAAAATAAACCATGTCTGCCATGTTTTAATGGCGTAACCTTGTAGTAATGGATATGCAAGAGTGGTGTGTGTTCGTAGGTGTGTGTGTGGGCAAACCTGCAGGTGCCTCAGTGTAAAGTTTACAGGTTCAGTCAAAAACACACGACTGGACTCCTTATTCATGGAGGCGGAGATGACATGGGAATTGACAGCCAGTGTCCTCGCTCCTGATTTCAGCTCCACGTCCGTCTTCACAGTGGCATTTTGGGTGGACAGGAAAAGCCCAAGGTTTTTATAAAGCGCAAACACCACCTTCACTTGACCTGCAAACCCAAAAGCCAGTTCAGTCATACAAATACATCCTGGACTGACTATTGTTACGTACAAAAGCTGCATCTTTGTGTTAAATCGAGGAGCTGTGTTTTATTCACTAGGGGGTGCTCATGTGGTAAGAATAGCACCAGCTGCACAGATACACATGACGATATCCTTTGGCACACTGGCTTATGAAGGTTGGTGCTCCCTGTGACTGTGCGTGCAGACTTGTGCTGGCGTGTCGCAAAACCAGTCTCAAAATTTGTGGCTTAAAGAACAGCGCCGTATACACAAACCTCTCGCGAGAGTACAGGACATACCTGTCTTTCCTTGTCTGCATTCTTTACCTTTATAGAAGAAATCATAATCTTTCTTCCTCTCCTCTCAGTGTCCCTGGGAATGTAGCTTTAGCTGTTGAACTCTAGTTAGCGCTCAGATCATGCTACTACTAGCCTAATGCTAATGGTGATACTAATAATATAATGATCATCATCATCATCATCATTATCATCATCATCATTATCATTATCATCATGAACCCCACTTCGTATTTGGTGTCTTAAACGACTATATGCATATGTTAAAAAATAATAATAAAAAAAAAAAATACAATGATACAAATTGTCGTACCAAAAGTTCCAACCGGTTTCAGCGTCATGGGGTTTAAGAAACGGGTGTTTCCATACACGTGTTTTATGCTCATGCACGTCATATTGGGATTTTAAAGTCAGTGGTGCTTAACGTTTTTTTTTATTGGTAGTTTTATCACCATTTATTTGTATGCACTTTATTAATAGCTTTGTCAATACTGTAGCGAAGAGCAGTTTCCCCTGAAAGAACAGTTCATGAACATTTATCCACTTGGACACATTGCTGTTATGAGATTATAGGATGCATTCTGTCCTTTCTTGCAGTTTCTGGTGTTTGTCTCTGGGGCTCTATTCACACCTGGATGATGGGATCGCGAGTGGACAGCTGGGACCTGTAGTTGTTCACACCTGGAGTTAGACTGTGTCTCAAGAAACCATGTGATCAGATTTATATGTTATTTCCAGTGGGAAAATTCTGTCTTTCATGTCTGGGACGCATTAAAAGGTTACAAATGCGATGTGGTGATTTGCATTGCGATTTGTCTTCTGATCTGTTCACCCAGAATTCATGCTAATGGTGAGTGTGAACGTAGCCTTGGATGGTGCTCGTGCATCAGACTGGTGTCGCTTTAACTTCTTTTATTCACTAGATTAGCAATGGGATTTGCAAGACGTCTGTGCAACGTTTGTGCGTCTGACTATCACTCTAACACCTATAACATCCGACTGCACATTTAATCCATTTTTGAGGTTATAATGAGCTCCACCCTTCTGGGATCATTTAAGATTTGGGATTGGTGTTGATTCGGAGTATATGTGATAAGATGTTTGGAGGATACTCCGGATCAACCCAACCTTCACACCAACAACCATGTCTTCATAGAGCTTGCTTTGTGCATCAAGCATTGCCATGGTGGAGCAGTTATTGGGCCCCTTAGTTCCATTGTAATGCTACTGTCGCTTTGTTTTTCCAGCACTGCCAAGCTGCATATGGGCCCTCAAGCAGGGCCCTTAACCCTTGTATAAATTGGGATAAATTCTCTTGAATAAAGCTGTATACCAAATGCAGTGTAATGACGTACCGTTCCGGCTGTACTGTTTGATTGTAGCTTCAGAAAGATGGATGGTGCTGTCACTGTCATATGAGTGAGGGAAGTGCAGGTCTCCAATATCCGTATCCGCGTTCAGGACATAAACCTCCAGATCTAAACATGCCAATGGAAGTTTTTTTTTTAATATATATTCATGTAGATGTTTAAGTGTTTAGGGTTTATATCTGTGAGGTCTCACCAATATTGGGTGCACGCTCACTAAATCGCCCCTCATAGAGGTTGTTGGCGAGCAGGAAGGAGCCTTTCTCCATCACGTCCAGCATCATGGTGGCAGTGTGAGACTGATCGGTCACGTTCATGTCCTGCCACGAGTCCAACGCCTTCAAGCTCAAAAGGTTGTCCGCCGTCTGCACCATGGCCTGTACATTCAGGAAGAAAGAAAAGACCAAATATCCTACAGTACATGGAGAAATATACGTAGCATAATAACACCCCATGGCAGTCAACTATTTTACTTATAATATAGATGATAGATTCATTTGTTCCTTTTACATTTATATCCTTAAATAAAAGTCATTTTTTTGGTCTAAATAATTTTTAGATCATTTATTATCTAGTAATTTGTTCCAGCTGCATTTTGAAGGTTGAATGATGATTTTTTTTTACATTTAATGCTGAGATTTTAAATAGAAATGAACTTTGTTGTATAGTTTTACTGTAAAAGCTGCTTTTAGACAATGTCCGTTGTTAAAAGCAGGATAGAAATAGGATTGAATTTAACTTTCTATAATAATTGAATGTCAGAATGTTGGATTTTCATGATGGACCCTTACATTTGTGTTTGTGTAGTTTACAGGCAAAGAATTATTATTGAAATCAGGATTTAATTGTGTGAAAAAAAAAAGAAACTTCTCCTGCAACTGTCATAGTAACGAATCTGTTTAAACTTGCCTGCTCTCATTTCCATACTAATGTCCTTCTTGTCTTGTCTGAGCTCCTTAAGATCTCTGAGGAAGTTGTTGAGGTTTATATAAGATTGTTATTTGAGTGGCTGCGCTCTGGTTTTCCAGTTTATTTTTCACATTGTAACAGTTTTAGTCACATTAGTTAAAAGTCGATTTTGGTATGTTATAGTTAACATCATCATTAGGGGGCGCTCTTTTGTCTGAGTTGCTTGCTTTGATTAAAAACTACTGTTATTATTACTACTAAACATTTTTTTAATGAATTATTGCTATTTTAGAGTTTTTAGTTGATATTAGCTTAGATGACGCTTCTAATCTGGAAGTCTGAAGGTTGTATATATATATATATATATATATATTTTTTTTTTTATTCCTCTGAACCAAAAACACATTTTGTGAAAAATATTGTTTGTTATTGACAGGAAATTGTGATGTTATATTTCTAGCCCATGTCACTCATCTCGGCTATAAAAGGTTACCTGTATAAATGCTCTGCAGGTCCTCTCTCTCTTCTGCAGCTGCAACAGAATGAAATTTATTTGAATGAATTGATATAAAGGTCTAAATGTGTATAGCTCTCACATGCATGTGTGTGTGTGTGTGTGTGTGTGTGTGTGTGTGTGTGTGTGTGTGTGTGTGTATACCTTGTTGTAGTTGCGTGCGGCTGAGTCCTTGTTGGCAGGCCGTAATGCCTGCAGCTGCATGTCCAGGATGTCCAGCAGTTGCTCCATCAGACGCACAGAGGAAGTGACATCACCAGCGTACACCTGTCCCCGTGTGTGATTGACGAGCACGGCAGCGATATGCGCCGCGTTCTCCCCACTCTTTATCTACATTCCGATGATGGGACAGAATTAGGGAAGGCTTAAAGGAATTTCAAATATAGTCAACTTTAGATTTCCTTAAACATACAGTTTGACCTCTAGACTGACCTTTTGAGCAACCTGGTTGACCCAGGGTGAGGTACAATTGCTAAGGTCTGGACCTCTGGGATTCCACACCACCTCATCAGCCATGCAGTGGTAGGAGGCTAAACCTAAAGAGAGACAGAGGAGAAGGAATTCGGCTAGATTGTGAGGCTACATTCAGAAAACAAAGTGTCCTTGGATTCTCAGTATTTCAGCCTCTGGCTTATAAGGTGGTGATGATAAAAATCCTGTCTGACAGTCTTTATTTTAGCAAACATTCCTCAGACACCAGAGGAAGACAAGCTATTCACAGTGGTGCTGAGGGTAGTTATGGACTCTGTCTGTGTACAACATACTGCATTTCCTTTCTCAGATTTTTGACCAATTTATCACAGATTGTTGGGATTAGTGAAGACAGTAATCAAGAAAACTCTAATTGAAGACTGCAATTGACAACCTGCAAGATGAAGTTTACATTTATGGCATTTAGTAGACATTAGGGTTGTGCATCTCTATAACTGAGGTCGACGCAATTCACATCTTGATGACTAATCTCCTAATCTTCTTCTCCTTCTTCTTATTTCGGTTTCTCTCACTAGGTGTCGCCACAGCAGATTATCTGTCTCCATACCCCCCTTTCCTTTACGTCTGCCTCTTTCAAACCTGCATGTCTTCACCACATCCATAAACCTCCTTCTTGGTCTTCTTCTTTTCCTCCTTTAAAGTGCAAAAAAAAAAAAAAAAAAGATGGAATAAAACCAGACGTTCTTTTCCTGTTCTGTCTGCTGGAAGATGCAGCTCTACCTCTGCCATGTTAATCTGAACTCTATATGGCTCACAGAACATGCTCGAGAAACAGTTTACGAGGACAAATCAATCTACATATTAAACATTGGTCACAAATTATTGGTCACTTTCTGAATAATAAAAGTAAAGAACATCTAATAACTATATATGATCTTAGTTATACAGCTGAGCAATTGAGGGCTAAGGGCCTCACTACAGCAGTGGCAAGCTTGGTGGTGCTGGGATTTGAACCCATGACCTTCCAAATCAGAAGTCCAACATCTTACCACTGAGATAGCACTTCCTTCTGTTCTTTACACATATATTACACTCAGCATCTGCTATATGAAGGAGAAAACTCAACCTACTACAGCTAATGCCAGCCAGAAGGTAATTGCTTTAAAAAAACTATGAATTTAAATGGATTCATTAGCGACATTAAAATGTATATTCACACGATGCACTTTATGTGACGAGGCAACTTTCTTTAGTCGTCAGCTCTGTGTTCTGTAGCTCTGTTGTTTAATGTAGCACCAGGGTTCTGGAGAAACGTTGGCTCATTTCACTGTGTAGTGCGTCAGATATACATGGTTGAAATGACAATAATAGTTTTTTGACTTGACTTGATCTTCGTTATCCATTTATTTCTGTGAAGCTGCTTTCAGACAACGTCCCAAAAGTGGCATACAAATAAAACCGAATTGAATATGGAACACTAAACCAGGACATTACTCCTCCCTGCTAGCAGAGATGATGGTCTCCAGAGTATGGAATGGTCATTCATTGCTTGACCCTGTGCCTCTTCTTCAAATGTCCTTTGTCCTGATTGGACTGTGATTACTCATACATGGTTAACAAATCTGATCTGATCAGATTCAGTTCTGTACTCTTGGGTCCTCATTCAATCTCACAGCCTGGTCAGATCAAATATCTATCTTGCCTTTGATATGAGGGTATTGTTGCCTGAGTACCTGCTCGCTGAATAGAATGGTGATATCTTTATTCCTTAGTGGGTACCTCAAATAGCAAGTCTAATACTAAAGAATACCTTCCCCTGAAGTTTTCTGGATAAGATTCCTTTAATTAAAGATTCTCCTCAGAATCTTTCCAACTGGCACGTAAGATCTCGGTACTTTCTGCAGGAATTTTACTTGATTGACGTATGGAGATTGCTTAGGCAGCCTGCTCCAACCTCTAATTCTCTAACCTGCTCTCCTCAAACTTGAATTTTAGTGGAGAAAATGATAAGTGCCACCTAGAGGTGTGGATCTACACTCAAGCTAACATCTGCTTAGTAAAACTAAAAGGGCCAGCAATAATTACAGCCCATTTTCTACAGTTTTCTATTGAATTATTTGACCTAGAAGTTGGTAATTATCCTGTTTCTGATAGCAAACTAAGACCTTAACTGAGACCTCACAATTTTAAAGTGGTGTGTCAACAATTGGTTCAACAATTCCTACCAAAATGACACTGTAATACTGGTAAATAACAACATACTGCTCTAGATTTTTTATATCAAAACACTCTAAAATTCCAAGCTTTACATCATGTACAGCTTCTGGATGTCTGGTTTGTCTTCTGTAAAGACATCGTCACTGAATTGTAGCCACTTGATATCTTCAGCACTTGTCTTAGTTTCATCTTGTGCCAAGAATGCTCGCTTCCCAACACACACTTTACTACTTGCTATGTATTTAGCTCTTTTGCTCAGGCCTTGTTCACACCGATATGTTTTCGTTTGAAAAATATTTTCAGTCAACGAAAATTTAGATTTTTGAAAACATTCTTCAAACTTGATCAATTTGAAAAAGCCATTTTCACGTCACTGTGTGGATGTGTGAAAATAGAGGCTTTCGAAAACGGTGATGCATTGTAAGTCATCACCGTGATGTTTCAAAGTGCAGGAAAGTAGATCAATGCCAGGCAGACATGACGCAGGTCGAAGCGTCTTAAGATTTGCGAATGCGCAGTACAGGGACGCGAACAATTTCCGATGTTTCAGTGTGGATGAGCAACAGGGGACTTTAATGCTATGTCTATACTAATCTGGATCTAAAACCCACAAGTTTGTTTTTAATTGGTCGAATTTAGATCTGGATTAGTATAGACATAGCATCAGAGTTCCTCGTATAATGGAAACACACACTTACCGAGTGATCCTTTTGGACAGGGTCTCTGGACATTCTCTCCATGGGGTGTTTGAGGCCACTGTACACCACGGCTCACTCTTTCCTCACACATAGGTACATGACCTTGAGGCTGGCGCGGGGGCCGCAACGTCACAGGCATTGAGACCGTGATGGGCCGGCCCCGGTTTTTTGAACCAGCTGGGTTAAACGTCACTGAAAGTGGGGGGCTTGGACTGAAGCCCATAAATATTGTGGAGGAGACGGGAGAGATTGTGGTGGTGGAGGACAGGAGGGGTGTGGAGAGAGGGTCTGATAGAAACACAGAAAGAATAAGAAAAAAAAATGTTATAGCAAGACAAAGCTAGCTATTTAAATGATATATATTTAACTGATTTAACTGATGTCCCTCCTCTGCACATGTCCAAACCATCTCAATCACAAGTCCCTCACTTTGTCCCCAAAATGTCCTACATGAGCTGTTCCTCTAATAAACTCATTTCTAATTCTGTCCATCGTCGTCATTTACTGTCAATGTATCAGAAACTGCAAATGAAAACGCTTTCTCACTGTTTCTCACCTGCAGTGGGTTGTGGGGGTCTGAACTCCAAAGGGTAGCGTAGGACATTATAGTTGTTCCACACGTACAGCTGATTGTCTCGAGGGTTGTAGCTGATAGACGAGATGTGTTGGTACGGGTTGGGAAAGGCGATGCTTACAGGCTCGGCCCTTTCTCGCCGAGTGTCATAGGCGTAGAGGATAAAATCTCCCCCCGCCTCGCTGTCGTCATCCTGGTAGACGGAGCGAACAGCGTACAGGATCCCGCAGGCTACAAATGCGTCCGATGCCATGCGCTTCTCAAAGCCGGTCTGCCAAGTGCCCTCAAAACGCAACGTGTACGGGTTCACCTGCATAACACGGGGTCATGAAAACTAGTTATGGACAAGAAACAGATATGCAACATAAATCTAAATGCACAGAAAAACTCTCAAATGGAAGCGTTTTTTTTCCTAGGAATTCCAAGCATGTTCTGGGAAAGAAATGGTTTATTGTTTACTTTTAAAGACTACGATTGTAATGGTGCAACCAGGATTCCAATTCATGTATCTGTGATGACCTGAATGGTGTAACTAAATCTAGTCTCATACAATAATAATAGTCTCTAGATTCTGGGACACTGGAAGCATGGTCTTGCTCAGGTATCTGGCATGGCCTTGCTGGAGCAACCTGCTTTTTAAAAGCCTGGTCTTGCTTGTGCATTTAGAATGGTCTTGCTGGGACAACTATGAAAAACCTGTTGATGTAACTAGCCTGGCTAGAGCAGCTGCTTGCTGTGGAAACTAGCTTGGTCTGATTTGTCATTGTCTCACTGGGACAACACTTGCTGGTGATGGATTTGGACTGCAGTTAATGTCAACAGTCTACTACAATGGCTCAGGACCACATGGTTGCGCTCAATCACCTATCACTGCACACCTCAACAATGATGAACTGTAATGAATAGACATTTGGTGCCACCAAGATGGGGACCGGTTCCTTAGTGAGTCTGGTTCCTCTCCAGGTTTCTTCCTCATGCCATATCAGGGAATCTTTCCTTCACCACAGTCACCACTGGCTTACTCATAAGGAAAAAACTTATACATTATTTTATTGCTGCTTTATCTCTGTAAAACTGCTCTAAGAAAAAGTATATTGTTAAAAGCTCTCTACAAATACAAATGTATTGAATTGGTGTAGCAACGCCAGATGAATCTCTTTTTCACCCATCTGTCGTTCTGTCTCTGACCTGGCTGAGGACTATTCGTCCACTGTTCTCCTCTGTAGCATAGATGACCCACAGGCCATGCTCGTCAACAGCAAGGTCAATGTCTGACTTCCCTCCCCAGCGATAGGGTGATGTGTCGTGGTAGTTGGCATTGGTAACGATGGCCTCTCCACTCTTGATGCGGGTCCGTAGGTCATATTTAACAATGTTTCGGGTCCGTTCTTTATTGTAGAACACGGCACCATCGTACACCACAAACCCGGTGCCATCCACTCGACTCGGCAACCTGAGGACAGCCAGAGGGCAGTTATTTACAAATGACTGCCTACAACGTTCTTTCTTTATGTTCTGCATGCTTGGAGCTCATGTTACTTGTTTGGAACTTGTTCATATCTTAGCACCCGCCCACGCCCACACCACCAACACACAAACACACAAACACACTCACTTATAGTTAGTGGTGACTCGGTTTTGCTGGTAGTCGTTCCAGGAGGCGTACTCGTACAGCGTGTCTGTGCGATACGGAGTCCATGGCATTACGTACAACCTATCAGCAGCCTGCAGGGGGTCTTTACACCACGCCCCTGACTGATGCTCCGCCTCCCGCACCAGACTCGCCTCTAAAACCCCGATCAGAGCACCCGGACACACGAAGACTGGGGAGAGAGTGCAAGATGACAAAAAGAAAAAAAACAGGATGGGAAGAAATAAAGAAAGAAAAGTTCGGTGAGATTATTAGAATGCCCGAGGTCTACAATTATCATGCACTATTCTTTCTCTCCCTCTCTCCCTCTCTTTCTTTCTATTCTCTCTATCGCTTTCTCTCTGGCTCATACTCACACACACATTCATCCTTCATCACTAGTTGGACGCTGGTGTGTATTGATGCCTGTTTGCGTGAAGGAAAGAAACACGATTAAAGCAGCAGATTTACAGTGCAAGTGAGACTGAGTGCATGTGAGAGAGAGAGAGATAGTGAGGGAGTTGGATAGATAGAAAGAGAGACAGATAGACTTGCTACAAAGTTAAATGAGGTAGACGAGAAAAAGGGGAGGGGCTACATAACAGGAACGTCCTTTGGAGCCAATGAAATGTGGGTTAGTTCACGAGGAGGGACGCTACTGGCTGAGGGAGGTGTCGATCACTGACTCCCAACTTTGGTTGGTCAAAAACACACACACACTCTCGCACACTTGTGTACACACACACACACACACACACACACACACACACACACACACACACACACACACACACACACACACACACACATTTGTACACACAAATAAACAGTAGGGCTGAACCACATCAGGAACACTTCATTCATTACTGAGACTACAAAAGAGAAGGAGTTTGTTGGTAAAAATGGCAAAAATGAAATGACAGGTCTGCCCTGAAGGAAGCAAAGGGATCAACAGATGAACAAACAAGTGGAGGAGAGAAGGATGAAGACTAGGAGGATAAAGAGTAGGAGGAGGAAGGAGGTTTCGCTTGGATCTGAGGAGTCCAAATTGAACACAGCAAGCAAATGAAATTAACAGTAGAGAAGAGTGTGCGTGTGTGTGTGTGTGTGTGTGTGTGTGTGTGTGTGTGCGTGCGTGTGTGTGTGTGTGTGATCGGGGGAGAAAGTGCATGGGTGAACAGACAGAAATAGATGAAAGAATGTGTATGTGTGTGAGTGAAAGATAGAGAGAGAGTGTGTGTGTGTGTGTGTGTGTGTGTGTGTGTGTGTGTGTGTGTGTGTGTGTGTGTGTGTGTGTTTGTGTGTTTGTGTGTGTGCTTTTTGGCTCGCTGAGAGAAGAAGAATGAAGAAGAAAGAGGTTACATCGAACCGGACCACATCACAGGGGCCAAGGATTTGCAGAACGAAGGATAGAGAGAAAGAGAGGAAGAATGAGAGAGGGAGGGAAGGAGGGCGGGAGGGGGAGAAACTGCGGCGTTAACATGGTCTTTACCTTTTTGGTCCACTTCTACTCAAGCGTCGGAGATAAAGAGAGAAGGAAGGACGGAAGGAAGGAAAGGAGAGAAGGAAGGAGGAACAAAAGTTGGCAGAGAAAATAGGAAAGCAAGAGAGAGAGAGAGGAGACGGAGGAGAAGAAACAAAAAGAGAAAGAGAGAGATTTCAGTTCACACAGCAGCCTTCTGATTTTCTTTCAAGCTTTAAAGATCAAGTGGAAATTTGTTCAGTGTTAGCCATAGGGTAAAGTAGAGTGGAGAGAAAGAGAGAGTGACAAAGATAGATAGATAGAGAGAGAGAGAGAGAAAGAGAGAAAAAGAGAGAGAGAATAGACGAGAGAGGGGGCGGGGTTTAAACGAATGGGTATGAAGGGAGGGAGGGAGGAGGGGAAACTCTAGACTCAAAAATGTCACCTATCTGTAGGATTAGCAACCAGAAATGTTTTTGGTGGGGGGCTTGTTAGAACAGAACTGCCCCCGATCTGACACCCCATATCACCCCTGTTCTCTCTCCACCCCTCCACCCCTCCACCCCACCCCTCTCTCCATCAGTCCATGCATCCATCCATCCACCCATCAATCTATCTATCCATCCATCCATCCATCCATCCATCCACGTTTTCCCGCCTGGGGCTGCTGGAAAGCCCTAGACATGAAGAAACGAGAGAGAAAAACGGCAAAGCTGACGATGAGGATGAAGGTGACGATGGGGATGAAGGTGATGATCAAACATAAATAAAAACAATTAATTATCCATTTGATATTTTGAGTTTATTGAGTATATTGAGTTTGATCAGGCATTATCTTTGGGGAGTAAGCGCTCTGGGTTACTGCTCGGAAGGTGGGGTTCAAGCCCTGGTATCGCCACTCCTGGGCCCTTGAGCAAGGCCCTTAACACTCTGTGCTTCAGGGTATAATGGCTGACCCTGTGCTCTGACCTGGGTTCTGTATAAGCTGAGACAAGAATTTCACTGTGCTATAAAGTAACTTTGGATCAGAAGTTCAAATTCGAGCCACACCAAGCAGCCACTCCTGGGCCCCTGAGCACGGCCCTAAACCCCATACCTCCTCAAGTCTATGAAGGAGATAATTGTAGGTCACTGTGGATAAGGGCGTCTGCCAAAATGTAAATAATTGATTTCTGGGTTCTGATTGGCTAAAAAATGTTGTTTCTATAGCGACCGCTCATTCATTGTACTCTCGGACCAAGCAGATTGAAAGAATCTGGTGTGAATGCTGATCTGGAGAAGGTTTCTGTTTGCTTTGTTATGTAAGGAGTCTCCAGTTTCAGAACTCTGAGTTTTTATGTGGAGAAATGAAAAATAAGCAAAAAATGAATAAATGTAGGAAGGCGATGTAGGAGGAAGGGATGATCGAAGTGTGTGTGTGTGTGTGTGTGTGTGTGTGTGTGTGTGTGTGTGTGTGTGTGTGTGTGTGTGGTTGAGCCTGGACAA
>JBCEWE010000347.1:378951-393951 GCA_039877035.1 Silurus lanzhouensis
ACATTAGTTTATGCTAGCATTTTGCTAGTTTACATTGGTTTATGCTAGCATTTCACTAGTTTACATTGGTTTATGCTAGCATTTTGCCAGTTTATATTAGTTTATACTAGCCACCTTGTGATTTTGGATAAATTGTTAGCATTTGTATCATGATGAATAATTTGTATTATATTTGCATCAGTAAAAAATGATTTATTTATATATAATTATATAGTTTATGCTCGCCGGCTGTTCTGATCCGCTCACAGTGCTGAAACACACATCGCTAATCAACCACTCCATTTATACAGCACTGAACTTAGAGCTAGAATTGTAGGAAGCACACTCTCCCTCTCCCTCTCTCTCTCTCTCTCCATCTCCCTCTCTCTCTCTCTCTCTCTCTCTCTCTCTCTCTCTCTCTCTCTCTCTCTCTCTCTCTTTCTCTCACTTTCTCTGTCTAGCTCCTCATGCTCTCCCTCTGTCTCCCTCTCTCTGTCTCTCTCTCTCTCCCCATTTAGCTACTCATGCTCTCTCTCTCTCTCTCTCTCTCTCTCTCTCTCTCTCTCTCTCTCTCTCTCTCTCTCTCTCTGTCTATCTAGCTCTTCATGCTTTCCCTCCGTCTAGCTCCTCTCAATCTCCCTCTCTCACGCTCTCCCTCTCTCTTGTTCCTCGATGCTCTTTACTTGGTGTTTAAAGAAAGGCGATGAGCTCTGTGTGTGAGAGAGCATGTGTGTGTGTGTGTGTGTGTGTGTGTGTGTGTGTGTGTGTGTGTGTGTGTGTAATGGGAGAGAGCACAATTGATTGATTTGCTCTTCTAGGAAGCAGCAGCAGCATAAACAGAGGAGAGACATTGTGGCGCCATGGAGAGTGTGCACGTGCACACACACACATACACACACACACACACACACACACACACACACACACACACACACACACACACATACTATCACTCAAGCTGCAGTAATCGATAACTCGGGCAAATATAACAGATAATTTGTCTAATCGCTTTCGAACAGTGTCGGAAAACGCAGCTTCTCGCTGTGCTGCTGTTTGTGACGGAGTAAAACGATCTCTGGGTCTGCAGGAGAACGGGCGTCTGACGTGTGTCTGCGTGTTAAGTGAAGCGTATTTATCTCTACACATGTCTGGTTCAGCCATGCAGCTCTTTCTGTGTTCTTTCTGATGTTCTCTTGATGCCGGAGCTATGACCTATCAGCCTAAGCTTCTCCATCCGCACTCCTCAACTCTTCATATTCTGACTAAACTAACCGGGCGTGGTCACACCTTCCCATTCCTGCTTCACCTTCTCAGCACCACCTGATTCTGTGGAATGGGGGACGTGGGGGTGTCACTCTTACTACACCTTCAGCATGGTTCTTATCATCTCTGGGTTTCAGAGCAGATTCATTTAGCAGGAGAGCAGCAGACCTTGTCCCGAAACCATCAAACCTCTCTACACTTTATTCACCTCAATATCTCATAGAACTCCTCTGTGTGTCATGGCTGAAAATTCTTTAAAACACTTTTGAAAACATGTTCATGTGAAGCACCTACAGAAAAACTGCAATGTTGTTTTAGATGTTGCCACATTTTAGTTCTATATCAGATTATTT
Organism: Silurus lanzhouensis; assembly: GCA_039877035.1. Lineage (NCBI taxonomy): Eukaryota > Metazoa > Chordata > Actinopteri > Siluriformes > Siluridae > Silurus > Silurus lanzhouensis. The sequence continues at coordinate 380,547 of JBCEWE010000347.1, forward strand.
CTGATCTGGTCCTTGCCTGGCATGAAATCCTAATATCTAGCCAGGAGCATCGCCAAGGTGGCCTCCATGTGGAAGGTCCAAAATATGCTTTCTTAAAAATATACACTGTCCTTTGGCCTTCAAGTAGACACTCATCTGCAGGTGGAAAAGATGTCCAAGATTGAGAATTAAAAAAACACTACATAGAGATATCCAGAACTTCAGAACTTGAGGGTAAGTTCCTATAACCATGTTTGGTTTTGGTCAAGAAAAACAACATTCAGACTCTCCTGTTGGTTCCTGGGTACAGCCAAGATCAGAAACTATAATCCAGCTTTGCTGAATAACTACAACAACTGGGCAATCTGTTACAGTGCTACACAAGGGTAATCTATCACTAGAGGTGGTGGCTCAGTGGTTAAAGGCATGGACTCTGCATCAGAAGGTCCAAGTTCAAATCCTAGCACCAGCAAGTTACCACTGATGGGTCCTTGATCAAGCCCCTTAAACCTTAATTGCTTAGTTGTAAACCTATAAGCATATTACACCTGACCATGATAAGTTCTGAGAAGCCCAGGGACCTCCCAGTTCCTCGTATTAGACTGTGTGATAGCAGTCAGACACCATGCCTCCATATTGTGCATGAGCAGTGGTGCTCAGCTCCATTCCTACATACAGACAAACATTTACCTTCCATGAAGTACTTAACTTTTTATTTTTGCCCACAAATATCCCTTATCTCATTGCTTTAGCTACTACTGTGGTCCGGCCACCTGCCACCACCGTATCAAACCCTGTGGTCAGTCCCACACTTCCTTATGCTTCCCATCACTTGTAAATACGACCCTGAGGTTCAGAAACATCCACCTTATACATAGCTCCTGTGGTTACATAGATACATACCATCAGAATAGACCACAAAGCTACAGGGATAAAAGATACTGCTGCCAAAATGGAGATATAATACGCATGTGTAATATTTATTAACAAATCAATACAGAATTTCTCGGAAACAGGGTGGCATACTTCTGTCCACCTGAAGAACCCAGGCAGAACCTATGCTGAGCAGGTTAAAGTTTCCAATATCATTTTTCATAAACCCTTCCAAACATCCCCTAAAGACCTGTTCACTTGCAGCACAAGGTATGTGTAGCAGGAAAATACAGAAACCTGACTAGCTTGCTAGCTTTATGCATAGCTTCCAGGTAACACATCTTCATGCATATTAGCTCCTTTTCTCCATTCTAATTTTTGAGATCTTACTAGGCCTGTGTGAAAATTTCAAATCACAATTTAATGTGGCTCGGAAAGTCAGAGATAATTAAAGAGGAACATTCAAAAAGTTCCTCTTCAGTTCCTGGAACTGGTCAGGTGGTTAAACAACATCTCATTAGGGGCAGATCTGGACCTGATCCTGAACCTGTTGTTAAAGGTTGAGATGCTCTACAGCATGGAACCATATAAACATTTGTCCAGCCTTGTCGACAAACACCATGAGTTGCCTCCAGATGTTTGATTTGACTCTGGACCAATCAAAAAGTTTGATGAGATCCGAATTACCCCACTGATTGTTGGTTCTAGATTGAGGGGTACTTGTGTCTTTTGACTAATATGAGGTGATATCAAAAGGTTTTGAGAATAGTTTTGTAACGCATCAACAGATGGCAGCACGAGGCTGCACACACAGTCACAAGGAGCATCGACCTACATAAGTCAATGTGCCAAAAGACATCGTCCTGTGTACACACTGTGTGACAAAAGTCTGCTTACACAGCAATACAGCTCCCAGCGTTCTTATGGACGCTCCCAGCATTCTTCTTCTCCCAGCATTGTCTTGCTGAAACAGTGTTTGGAGAAACTAATCTACAACAGTTGTCTGCTTACAGCTTTGACAAAACAGTGTGCCGTTATAATAAACTGGAAAGTCCTCAAAGGCCATTTCCATTCCACAGGGGTTCCCTGGAGTCACTGCTTTAGGTCTTACATTATTTTAAACAGGTCTTAATTTTCCGACGTCCATGTAACACTACCTCTAATGCTTACTGAAATATTATAACCCCCTGTAACTGGTGGACAGCCGAATGTTGTCCAAACTGATGTCTCTGGAACACTGGACTCTACCACAAGTTTGGACTTGGAAAACACCAATATAAATCCTAGGTGTGTCTATGAAAATCCACCTTGCATTATTACAGACCTGTGAGACATAATCTTGAAGGCGTCTGGTTGGTAACACTGCACGTTCTCCATCTGGAACGGATCAGCATCGCAAATCTTGTCATCGGTGCGGCCGTAGTTGGCCGTCTCGATCATGATGACATCACTTCCTGGGCAGCGAAGCTCAATAGGGTAACCTTCGCAAGCCAGCTCTCTCCTCATCAGACCAAAGGGCATCGCCGCCCTGCTCAGAGCTGAGAGAGAGACGGACAGACGGGAGGCAGAGCTTCAGAAGCAATTTCTACAACTTTAATCGCAAGTTGCAAGAACTATGTAGAAAAGTTCATCTAGCTAAGGAAACTTGTTTTCTGCAGTACTCACCTTGTTCTGAGGGGCTGATGCTGCTCAGAGAGATGGCACACATCCACAATAACCACAGTGACACTGCCATGGTAATGGGCGGAGTTAGGGGTGGGGCCAGGAGGAACGCTCAAGCGTAGCAACTTGAAGTTTATTAGCAACTTGAACTTGAGTTTATTCAACCTGCGGGAAGAATAATAGAGAATGAATTTTTTAAAAGAACTTATGAGATACCAACCTATTTCTCTCAAAGAAACTATCAGTAACACACACACACACACACACACACACACACACACACCCACACACCCAAACACACACCATTCAGATATATGATCTGATGCTATAAACTTTCTGTATGTCACCTTGAATTTCATGATCCATTTATACCATTTTAAATTGCTGCCTATTTTGGGAAACCCCTTTCACACCCACCTGAACCCTGTGCATTACTGCATTGCCATATGTTTGCTGGAGAAATAAACACAGTAGTCCATGCAGAACCATGCTGAAACAGTTCCCCAGAGCGAAAACCATTAGGGCAAAGTGGATTGTGTGTATCAGTCTGGCTTCGGTGGTCTCGATGGCTGATTGGGCATCTCGAGCTCGCTTACCTTACACCAGCCAGCACTATTCTCCTGATGTAGCCCTGATGTGGGTAGCAACATTGTAGCAAATCATATACCCAAGCATCTCGATGGCACTATAACAGCCTTTAGCTGGACCATCGACATTAACACACCAGATGTGAATCCTGTAAATATGTTTCATTTGACTGAACATATCGGATACAGCAATTCCGTGGTAGAACGTTCTGGAATCGGGCATACTGTGTGGCATATAAACGAAGTTATAAAAGACCAAAGGGAATGTTTATGGAGTATAAAAGCCAAGGAAGTGTGGGAAGGTACAAGATTCCAACAGCTAATTGTTGTCTTAAAATCTAACTAACATGCCAGAAATAAAAAAAATTGAGAAGTAGTTTATTTGTTGCAGATTCTTTGCAGCATAGTGAAATGTTAGGAAGTTGGGGTCTGAGTGCAGGGTCCGCTACACCTCAAGAGTAAAGAGAGTTATGGGCCTTGCTCAAGGGCCCAAATGTAGAAAGTTGGTGCAAACATTTAGATCAGTAACTCTGAGACTTACCCCTTGAGCATTTTGTGACTGACATTTCATTATTTATGGGGTATGCGGTTCAACAACTATGGTGTTGGGGGTCTTGCTCAGGGGCCCAAGAGTGGTGTGGCTGGGATTTAAACTCATGACCTTCCGATCCACAGGGTTAGGGTCAGGGTTCCATTTTCATTTCGAAATTCCATACTTTTCCAAACTCATATATGTAGACTTCCTTTAAAATGTTTGAGACTATATTTAACATGAATTAATGATTATAAATTTCAGCTATAATGTGTGTTACATTACAATCCCTGATGTTTGTCAGAATCAGAATCTCGGATGTTTTCCATGTGTTTAGTCGCATGGCAGGGGGCGCTGTACTGTGCTGTACTGTCATGGCAACTACTGCCTCACAACGTAACAACCAATCACAGCTATGTCCGATCTTTTGGAAGCGCTGGGAGTGTTTTCTGTTTTCTCTACGTTTTAGGTTCCGTTCACACTAAGACACAGTTTTCAACTAAAACGTAGCTGTTTTGAAAGACCTCTCCAAAGTGTGGACTGTGAAAACCAAGGCTTTCGAAAACAACGATGCATTTTTAATTGTTGCCGCGACATTTCAATGAGCCGTAAGAAATGACGAAAGTTGTGAACACCTTTTTTTTTTTTTAGACATTTCAGTGTGGATGAGCAACTTTTGGGAATCGATTAATAACGAAAGTGTGGACGAGGAGCATTTTTAGACGAAAACGTCTAAATCCACCTGAAGTCACCTGAGCAAAAAAAAAAAAAAAAAAGCAGAAAACTGAGAAGAACCAGACTCAAAGGATCATGGGATTATATTCTATTACAATATAGAGAAATAGAAGAGCAAATCCAGATATTACTGATGGTGCAGTACTGATCTTCAGCATGTACAGGTTGAAGAGCAAAAGACAGTCGCTATGCTAACAGAAGCAGGTTTTTAGTTAGCCACAGTATCTGGCTGAGATCATTTTCTGAAGATGTTCCACACGAAGCTGTTAATATTTATTAGAGTTGATCATGATCATGGTTTGCTTCCTGGCATTTAAGGTGAACGTGTGTGAGAAACAAATGATAATATATATATTTTCAAATCAGTGTTTTTCAAGAAATCTCAAATCTATGTGAATCTGGTTGTGGTTTATTTGAAGAAAAAAACAAACCCATCAAGAGAAATGACTTTTGTGAATGTTCAGACGAGCCGCTATTCGCCTGTCGAGAAGTAAATGCGTCCAAACACCACTTGTCCTTTTTGAACACTATAATTTAGCTCGAGAACATCGTTTTACTGCTCAGTTGCTCGGAGAAGCAAATGGAAACACTCAGCAAGGTGAAAGGCGTCCTGATAAATGGATTTGCTTTTAGATTTCAAGGCGATCGAGTAGCAATCAAGTGCAAGATAGATCTGTCTTGAACAGGCTGTTCATCAGGCTGTTCATCAGGCTGTTCATCAGTGGCATTATTCATAAGAAATGAAACAAATATATATAAAAAAATCAGTAACGTGTTTGTAATTTCTATAAAACATGTAAATAGATTATGGTTTGATGTGGAGACACTGCTGCAGTGTTGGTCTGTGTTTTCATCCCGTCTTCTTTAATCCGATTTTTTTCTAATAAGGATGATGTGCCATGTTTTCAGGTACACTGTATGAACAAATAGGATTTTTGAACATTCCACATTAAATCCCCATGTGATCTTATAGTTACCTCAACGATGTTCCATTGGATATTGTGGAGATTCATTCAGCCACAAGGATGTGTGTTAGTAAAGTATCTTCTGATGTAGGTGAGAAGGTGAGGAGGGGTGCAGTCAGCGCTCACGTTTAATCATGTTCTTTAGCTTTATAGCGGGAGATCTTCTGCTGGAACCCATGAAAGCATATTTTCATGGACCTGGGTTTGTCACAGGGTCTGCATTGTCACACAGGTTTTGTGTCACCTAGGAAGATTTAATGCTACAGCATCTAAAGACGTCCTATACTGTTGGATGCCATTAACTTTGTTGTAGCAGTTTGATGAAGAACCACACGTTTGGAACAGTCATGTTTCTCAAGACCTTTGTCCATATATTAAAAATGGCAAGCACAGTGAGTGCAGTAAAATAAATTGGATCTCCTGGATTCCAAGATTCGAAAAGAACAAGACGACATTAGCGCTATATAAGTACTTGAATCGCTAGATCTTTTGGTGATTATGGTCGAAACTACAGTAAGAGAAAAGCAGTAGAAATACCGCTTCTATCTCACACACAACATCTTTGGAATTAGTGCTTTTGAATAGAACGTATTTACGCATTTGATAGAGGGAAATGTATCTGGACACCGTTGACATTAGCACTTTGTTGCGAAGCCGTTGTTGGCTCTTACAGCTCTGTACGGTAAGGAGTAATTAGCTTTTCGCAGCACGGTGGTTCAATTTTCCTAATGGAGTCCACAATTCCCCAGGGTTATGAAGATCCGTCTGATGCACTTGCAATTTCAAAAATCCTCCATGAGTGTAAAACCGGAGGATCGGCTAGGCCAGTCCCAGTCTTCCGCCAAAACCTCGATCCTTTTTTCGGCTGAAAGGCCTTTAAAGTGTCTTGTACAATGTGTACATTGATTTATTCATGTTTCTTTTGATGATGTAATGCTCCAGGAGTGTTTGCTGGAGAGCAGTCCCGTATCATGGTGCTTCTGAACTTCAGTGCGCTCATGGAGACCTTGGGATCATGCAAAAAAAGCTGAAACGGTGCTTAAACTATTTTCGGATGAGTTTAAATGTCGTGTGCGGATTTTGCGTTTGTTTTGGAGATTTGCATGAGGCGCATTAAAGAATATACGTCTCAGTGTTACTTTTTCTCTGTGGGTCTGATGTTGCTGCTTCTCTCAGTGACTGATGGTTTTTTCTCCTATCGTACCTCTTTGCATGGACCTGGTAGCTTTTTCCATTCATGGGTTGCTGGGCTCTGAGAACTTCCTTCACCTAGTCATTCAGTTCCAAACTTTTAAATTTGGCTTATATACATTCCTAAGTACCAAAACAGCAATTCCCCCTTCAGTTTCCTCTTCAGGAGGTGAAACACTGATCGGAAAAGTTAAGGTCTCCTGATTGACATGGCCAGTCTGAAACCTTCCTCTGGATGTGTGTGTTTGCTCCCAATGAAGTTGCGGCAGATTTGCTCCCAAATGTTGCTGTAGATTTCTAAATTTATTCTGCTTCTCCATCATGAGTTCCATCATCAATAAAGAGTGCTGAAGCTGTTCCAGAAGCAATCACGCAAGTGCAAAACCATGACACAACCTCCATCCTGTGGATCATGGTTGTAGATCATGAGCAGATCCTTTCTTTTTCTTTTTTTCAAATGTTGTCCGTTTAATCACTACAGCACCTCGGCTTAATCTTGGTTTCCAGAACTTTTGTGTCTCATTTCATATATTTCTTTGTGAATTCCAAGCAGGTCTTCTGCTAATTAGAGGATTTCATCATTTCTGATTTGAAATATGGACCTGTAAATTCAGAGTATTTTTTAAATGATTGTAAAAACTCCACTCCTGCCATGTTGTTGGTGGGGATGTTATGTTGTTTTTGGGTCTTTCTTTTCATCTTTCACAATGTTTAAGTCGCTAGCTGCTGTTGGTTTCTGTGGCTAGTCTGATCCTTGATCCATTGAATATCCATTTCTTTTTTTGCTCTTCACAATTTTCTCAGCAGTAAAATGGCTTGTTTTTCTCCCATAGGCAGCTCCCTGATCTTCATGTTGGTTTATCCTTTTTACCAAACAAATGTAGTGCTCATTTTTAAAACCAGGGAAGAACCCAAGAGTAGATATTTAGTAGAATACCATTACATCACGAGTAACTATCATTGGTGGAGATCATTTTTGCCAATTTGTTAGGGGGGGAGAAGAGCCAGCACAGCTCTCTGAGAGATCTTTGAAAGAAACTGTTGTGAAGGATCTTTGGTAATTCCTTAAAAAAATCCACTGACAGCCCTTCGAAAGCAGCTGCTCATCCTGGTTTCAGCTGATGGACGACTTCAATCGGCTCTTTGAGGAAAAAAAAAAACGAGTGAAGAAGTTCAGACTGAGGTGAACCACCAGCATTAAGAGTAAAATATGTGCACACTTTTTCTTTGCCTGCTACAATGTTTTGCTGTTGTTCTGAAGATTGAGGACCTCACCTCACCTCACCTTACCTCACCTCACCTCACTGACCTGTTTAATGTTGAATGTAATGCTAAATTTATCACATTTTATATGTTTTTGTGTAGACAGGTAGGAGAGACTACTTTCGGTAGTATCTCCTGGATACATTCATTTCCTGCATCCCATCTTGAACCCCTGCGACACTGGGACTGAACCGTTTCCCACTGCTGCTGTTAGGTCTGTTACTCCAGCATGATCAGGATGTCAGCCTCACGTCGCTTTTGGTTTGACTCCGTCCATGTCCTGTTACCTGGAGGAGGAATGCCAGCAGGCTCTGCATCTTTTTCTCACCAGGAAGTCCCACCTGCAACACCATCTTGTGTCTTTTTTTTTTGTGTTTTTTGGAAGGTGACAAATTTTCCACACAGATCTTTAGTCACACTGTGTCCTTGACTCCATCCCACTGTGTTTGTTTTTCATGACCTAAATCTTCGCTTCCTGGATAAATACACGCTTTAAAACGTAATCGTGCAGCAGCTTTGATGATGCTGGATTTCCAGATAAGAAGAAGATTTCCAGATAATGTCCGTTTTTGAGAAGACATATGATGAAAAAACACGAAACTGTTACCCTTCATAACATTGAAAAAATGATTTTCATGAGACCCTTGTTAGACCCTCCAACTATTTATCCATTAAATCATCTCCAATACCAAATGACACATACATTATATAGACTTGTGGATTTGTGGACACCTGACCATAAGATTGGTATGTGCTTCTTTTTTGAACATCTCATTCCACATTTAGTCTCCATCTACTGTTATAGAAGCTCCACTCTTCTGGGAAGATTTTGTAGAGATTGTTGTGGAGATTTGTGGAGATTCATTCAGCTGAATGTGTGTTAGTAAAGTCAGGTAGTGATGTAGGTGAGAAGGTGAGGAGGCCTGGGGTGCAGTCAGCGTTCACATTTATCCAAAGAGAGTTGAAGCTTAAGAGCAGGAGATCTTCCACATCTTGCAACCTATGTAAAGCAGATCTTCATGGAGCTGACTTTGTGCACAGGGTTTGCATTGTCATCCTGGAACAGGTTCGAGTCTCCTAGTTCAAGTGCATGGATCGTTTCAAGACCGACTTTGTGGTAACATTTTGGAGAAGTCTTCAGGTGTCACAATACTTTTGGCCATAAAATGCAGATTAAATATATCGTTACTGTGATCTACATGGGTCTGATTAAAGAGTTCAGAACTTTCACTGTTTAAATGCAGTGTATAGATGTAACGTTGATCAACTTTTAGAATTGTGAGGTTCAGATGGATCTTCAAGACTATGAAGCAGAACGTCTGGTAACAGTGATCATATCTGTGACCAAAAAAAATGATTATGGATAAATGATGAGTAAACGATTCATAATCATGAATCATCTCCCCCCATTGTTCCTGCTGATGTCCAGGCTGCTGATGGTACTGTAACAATGTACTGCATGCAGAAAACCCGATGTTCCACCTACGACAAAAAAAAGATCCACCATCATACTACAGGAACCACACAGGAGCATTTTCAGGAGATGAAATCTGAAATCTGTCAAGCTTTTTTTTTCTCAGAATGCACCAAACAGAGAGAGAAAGAACATTTGGGTGGTGTGTGTGTGTGTGTGTGTGTGTGTGTGTGTGTGTGTGTGTGTGTGTGTGTGGGTGTAAATGCTTGGAATGTGGCTCAGGAAGAAAAAAATGATTTACAGGCATCGGTAAACCAAGATGCCGCTCGGCTTCAACAATGCCTTTTACACACACACACACACACACACACACACACACACACACACACACACACACACACAAACACACACGTATACACATTGATCCACCGGTGCCTAGACTCTCTATGCACGGTAACCATAGCAACACTGCAATGAGGGCTGCAGCAGTGCATTCAAATCTCTCCTTGTGTTTCATCCTGTATCTGTCTCGGTTTTCTTTAAATATCACACACACACAAAACACACACACACACACACACACACACACACACACACACACACACACACACAGAAATCAAATGAAGGGTGGGGAACGGTTGTCATAATACAATAGTATGAAAATTCAATGGTATGTTCATATGTTAAATTGGTTACATTTCAACACACACACACACACACACACACACACACACACACACACACACACACACACACCTCGCATTCAAAACAGTTCCACAGGTGCATGATTCCCCTCTCTCTCTCTCTCTCTCTCTCCCTCTCTTGAAGTCATCCTGCTGCTCTGCTCTTCTCCCTCATGGCTCCTCAGTCTTTCCATTCCCACTACACACACACACACACACACACACACACACACACACACACACACACACACACACACACACACACACACACGTATAAAGCGCTGCAGCACCTGTGGGTTCCCAAAAGGGAAAGAACCTCGCGCAAATAACACCTTCCATTTTAGTGTATGCAAACACAGGAGACTAGCATGTCCTCACACACACACACACACACACACACACACACACACACACACACACACACACACACATATATAATAAAATATATAATTTGTGCTTTATTATATTTTGTGGGCGTGTCCTATCTGCTGGCAGATTAATTTGTGGGCGTGTCTCATCTGAAACGAAGATCTTTTGTGTCTTATCTGTACTACAGTATTTTATGGGTGTGGCTCTTTTGGAACGTCTCCTGTGGGCGTGTCTCATCTGGTACTAAAATCTTCTGTTGGTCTGTTGTGGAGTCTTTTGGAGTGTCCTGTAGAGTGTTGGTTGCTTCTCTATGTCAAACACCTCTCTCAAGAACCACCACAACCACCAAAACTATACTCCAATACAGTGGAAGTCTCAGGCCTGAGATGAAAGAGCAGGATTTCATTAGAACAATGATCTAATATGTGTTCAGGTTTATTCACAACTCTTAGTGCAGCACTTATTATTTATACAAGGTGACACTGATCTCACTGATTACACACTGTGTTGGTCCATCACCTCCTTGTTCTTCTAAAAGCCAGCAGTTGAGAGGAAGAGCTTTGAATTTCAGAAGCTGCTGTGGAAGGTGAACAATGACATGACCAAATCCTTCATGCTAAAGTCAAACTAAGTGGTGTAGGTGCACAGGAAACCCCAACCACCTCCCAGGAACAATACACTGCTCCCAGTCCAATCAAGACAGCTCAACTAAGCTCAGAGATAGGTGATCAGTTGTATAGACCAAAGGTGGAGCTTCTGAATAGTGCCTGAGATGGAATGCAATGTTTAAAATCTATGTTTTCTATAGAAAAGCTTCTGGTTGTAAAGGAACAAGGGTTTGAGAATTGACACAAACTTCACAGCAGCCTGAATCTGGTCCACACAAGCTGTATTAAGGTTTGTTCCAGGCCCATAAATAGTGATTTATACTTTAAATGTACCAGTAGAATTCTCTCTTCTCAGTGATATTAGGAAGCTGGGGTTAGTTACTGGGTCTAGAAAAATGAGATTGTGTCTTTGGTTAGTTTTGTACTAAATAAAGTAAAATTTCTTGCCCAGACAAACCAATAAAAACAGAGCTGGACAGAATTATACCTCAATATTATTAGCTAGTGAACACTGACACCCCCCAACCCCACAAATATACCCCCACAGAAAAGACCCCTAAATAGAGTCCAGGACTGGAGCTGCTGCAGCTCAGTCGCATGGAAAACCTCATTCAATCCTTGCAGCTCTGCAACATTTACAGAACATCTAACATCCAATCTAACATCCAACCTAACATCTAACCTTACATCCAATCTAACATCTAACCTAACATCCAGTGCAACATCTAACCTAGAATCCAATCTAACATCCAGTCCAACATCTAACTTAGAATCCAATCTAACATCCAGTCCAACATATAACCTAACATCCAATCTAACATCCAGTCCAACATCTAACCTAGAATCCAATCTAACATCCAGTCCAACATCTAACTTAGAATCCAATCTAACATCCAGTCCAACATCTAACTTAGAATCCAATCTAACATCCAGTCCAACATATAACCTAACATCCAATCTAACATCCAGTCCAACATCTAACCTAGAATCCAATCTAAAATCCAGTCCAACATCTAACCTAACATCCAATCTAACATCCAGTCCAACATATAACCTAGAATCCAATCTAACATCCAGTCCAACATATAACCTAACATCCAATCTAACATCCAGTCCAACATCTAACCTAGAATCTAATCTAAAATCCAGTCCGACATCTAACCTAACATCCAATCTAACATCCAGTCCAACATATAACCTAACATCCAATCTAACATCCAGTCCAACATCGTACCTATAATCCAATCTAAAATCCAGTCTGACAACTAACCTAACATCCAATCTAACATCTAATGGGATTACTGACAAAAACAGGCTAGCTAAGTTAAATATCGCTACTGTAGCATTAAAAAATGTTCTTGTACTAGAAAATTATTCGTCATGTTTCTGCCTATAGCATTAGCAGCATTTTGTAGCATTAAAAGGTCACAGTTAAGGACAACCATCCTGGATTCATATGGTATGCATTGTTTCCTATATGAATGTCATGCTAATACACTAATGCTAATACAGGGATTGTGCTGGAGAACTAAAACAACTAAATACAAAGAATTTATATACATAAATCTATAAAACTTGAGTCTTAAACCTCGAGAGGAAAATCATATGATATATAAATTCTGGTCCGTGTACGATTCCTTTATTCCTTTCATGATTTAATATTGAAGGTAGAAAAAGAGGAAAAAATGGCTTTATATTAATTATGAGCATGCACGCACACACACACACACACACACACACACACACACACACACACACACACACACACACACACACACACACAAACTAATTATTTATTCACTTTCACTGTTCATTTAATTACACAGGGTGCAGTCACCAAAATCTCACAATACCAAATCTGATGAATTCCCTGAAGTGCACAATATTTCCATTCTAACATCCAATCTAACATCCAGTCTAACATCCAATCTAACATCCAATCTAACATTTAATCTAAAATCCAGACTAACATCTAATCTAACATCCATTCTTATATCCAGCCTAACACCTAATCTAACAGCCATTTTTACAACCAGTCTAACATTCGATCTAACAGCAATTCTTACATCCATGTCTAACATCCTTTCTAACATGTAATCTAACAGCCATTCTTACAACCAGTCTAACATTCGATCTAACATCCAGTCTAACATCTAATCTAACAGCAATTCTTACATCCATGTCTAACATCCTTTCTAACATCTAATCTAACAGCCATTCTTACATCCAGTCTAACATTCGATCTAACATCCAGTCTAACATCTAATCTAACAGCAATTCTTACATCCATGTCTAACATCCTTTCTAACATGTAATCTAACAGCCATTCTTACATCCAGTCTAACATTCGATCTAACATCCAGTCTAACATCTAATCTAACAGCAATTCTTACATCCATGTCTAACATCCATTCTAACATCTAATCTAACAGCCATTCTTACATCCATGTCTAACATCCAGTCTAACATCTAATCTAACAGCAATTCTTACATCCATGTCTAACATCCAGTCTAACATCTAATCTAACAGCAATTCTTACATCC